>JALPVH010000104.1:0-171244 GCA_023242295.1 Diaporthe ilicicola | reverse complement strand
AATATTTTTAAAATAAAATATTATTATTTCGGTTTATACTAATATTATACTATATATTTAAATTAAAAGCTATTAGTTTTTTAATTAAAGATAATTATTATATATAGCTAATTATATATTAAATAATGTTTTATTATTATTAGTAATAAAGATTATACTTATAAGGTTAAATATTATTAAATATTTTAAAAGGTATTTTTCTATATTTATTATAAAAGCTTTTTTAACCTTTATAATTATAATATAATATTTTAAAAGTTAATTCTTTATTTTTTTTAATAACTTTTTCTTTTATCGGTTTTAATAATTTTAATTTAAACTTTAATTTTAAGCTTTTTAAAACTTAAACTTATACTTATAAATTAGTATTATTTTTAAATATTTTTTATATTTTCTTTTTAATCTTTTAATTTAACTTTTATTTTGGAAATACTTTTTTAAGGAATATATAATAATATTTTATAAAGGTATAGAGTTTAATATATATAAAATAGCCTTTTTAATTTAAAATATATTATTCCGGATTAATTTAACTTTTATATTTTTTATTATATAAACCAGTTATACCTTTATATAGCGGCTTTAAATCTTTAATAATATAGATATCCTTATTTTTATTATTATAATTATTAAAGCTATTATAAGTAATTATAAAAGCTTCTTTTATAACTTTTTTCTTTTAAAAATTATAGCTTTTTAACTTTTAATAAAAGTTTTATCCGATATTATAATATTAAAGGCTTTTATTTACTAATATATATTTTTATATTTATTTATATAAGGTTACTTATATTAATATAATTTCTTAAATTACTTATATAAAATTTAAAAATTAAATTATTATATAAAATATCTTTAAAAATTCTTTTTAAATTCTTTTAAATATAATTCCTTTTTATTTATTAATCTATATTTATATTTTTTAAAAAGTATAAAATAGCTTAAATACCTTTTTATATTTTTAATAAAGCTAAATTATTTTATTATAAATATTTTAACTATATCTTTTCTTAAAGTTATTATATAATTTTTATATTAATTTCTTAGCCTTATAATATATTAATTTATATATTAAAGTAACCCCTTTTAAATATAAGGTTAAAAAACCTATAATTATATATTTTTTAAACTAAATTTTATTTAACTATATTACGTTTCTATAACTAGGCTTTATCTCTTTAATTTATTTAAATAAAAGGTAAACCTTTTTAAAGAAGCGTATTAAATTTATAACCTTTAATCTTTTCTTTAGCTTATTATTTATTATTACTTTATAGGTAATAAATTTCTTTATTTCTTTAAAATAAATCTTATATATCTTTAAAGTAATAATAAATATATTTATTTATTTAAATAAGGAAAGTTTTTTATCTTTACGCTTCTTTACCTTAATAAGAAAACTTTTTACTTAAGTAAAGATTTATTTATTATATTTAAAGTTTATTTCTATAGCTATAAAGCTATTAAATCTATATATTTAGATAATGAAATATAATAACTTTATTTAATTTAAGGGTTTTAGGTATATATAAGTGCTAGTTTAAGCTTAACTAGTAGTTATCTCGGTTTTAATGGGCTAAATAATTGCTTTTAAATAGTTTTATAGAAAAGATTATAGTAGATAGGTATATATTTAAGTAAAGCTAAAACCTTAATTAGGGTAATAGCGGCTTTTTAATATCGCTTATTTCGAGTAACTTAAAGGCTTAAGTTATATAGCAATAGCACTTTTATATAATGCTTAACGGTGTTAAACTAGGTTATTTATAGCCCGCGATAGCTTTAACCTTAACAGACTGGTTTATATTAAGGCTAATAGCTTATTAAAAGTACCGGCGCAAATAGGCGCGGCTTAATACTATAGCTATTAGCGTAGAATAGCGGCTTTTAATTATAGATAAGCTTATAGAAGATTAATAAGTTATTATAAAAAGTCTTATATAGTAAAACTTATTATATTAATTTAAAAGATATATTATACTTTATCTTTTTCGGATATTTATTATTATTTTAACTTAATAAGGGAACTTAAATAAATAAAATAATCGATATATTAAAGTAACCGTTTATATTACTTATTTTTAAAGTTTTTAAATAATATTTTAATTTTTTATATAATTAGGCTTATTTTATTTATAATCTTATATATTTAAGTTATATAGCTTAAATTTAATATTAGTAAAATTAAATAATAATTATTAGTTATTTCTTTTCTTTTAAATAATTTTAAATTTATTAGCTTTATTATTAAAACCTTTAATTATTTAAAAGGTTAAGCCTTAAGCTAATATAATTATTTTTATATATTTTCGAAGTTAAATATTAAATTTTTATAATTTTAAAAGAAGTCTTTTTTTATATTTAATATATACTTTAAATCTATATATCTAGAATTAAATATAAAACTTATAATTCTAATTATTTTAATTATTTAGTTTTATTAAAAAGGTATTAAAGGTTTTTATATTTATATTTTTAGCTATTTTTTTAATTAGCTTAAAGTATTAAAACTTTTAATTATTAAATTATATATAATTATTAATAATTATAAATTATTAAATAGGTTTTAATAATAACTTAATTATATCTATCCTTTATATTTTATATAGACCCCTTTCTTTTTAATAGTTAGGCCTTTTTATTAATATTAGTATAAATGCTTAAGGTATCCCCTTTAAGTGCACCCCCTTTAGGCGGTCTATAGCGGACCGTTAAATCTAATATAAATATTTATTAGTAATTAAATTATGCGGTTCACTCAGAAACCCCCCCTCCCCCCGGTAGGTAGGTATATATATATAATTCTAGATAGAAATTGGATATGGGCTGATACCGCAGCCCTGGCTAGAGATAAGGTCTAAAGATAATGTTTCAATGGACCAATGCCAAAATGTTAATATAAAGAAAGTCTTTCAGCATACTATTCCACCTATTCTTCTGTCCGAATTCTACCTTGCTTGACTCGGTTAGTGATATCTCTAATCACGTAAATCTCTCCGTACAGGTCCGTCACTGAGATGAACAGCCTCACAGCGTCCAATACCTCCCGACCGAGCCTGTTGTCACCACCAATCTCCTCTTCCAGCCTCGTCATCGCCGCCTCCATCCCCCGCCGCTCGTACTCCGCAATCCACATTAGTTGCTTCTTACTAGCATCCACATCCGCATAAAGTCCGCTGCGCCCCCCACCATGGTAGAAATCAGCAAAGTCAAGAGAGTTCAGGTTGCCCTCGGCTCGGTCCCGCGAAACGCTCGCATAGTCGTTGTACATGCGGCACATGCTGGCCAGGTGCCGGCACAAGTCCTCGGCCACATATGCCGTTTTCGCAGAGTACCCGTATAGATCGAAGGGAGAGGCTTGCGGCGTCGGGGCGCCGACGAGGTAGTTGAAGAAGACGAAGGCGCATGGGCAAGACGTGTGGTCGGCTGACGTGCTGCGGACCCAGCTGTAGAACGTCTTACCCGTCGCGGATGGACGTAGCGTCCCATTATGCTGTGCGGTGGTTGACTTCCCATTGACAGGGCCGCTCCACCCAGGTGCCGAGCCGAGAGACTCGTGCTCAGACCCGCCAGGCTGATGACCCTACGCTCGACTAATGCGCTACGGTGCCGTATTATTTAATTATTAAATCATTTTATTATCTTAATGTTTTATATTTCTCTTTAAAAATATCAATAATAACTGTAGCTTTAACGGCTCTTTTATAAAAGCTATAATTAAGATAGTTGTAAAATAATGTATTTAAAATAATTATATAATATTATATAACTGTAATGGTTGTGCTGCAGCTTAGAGGAGAGATATGAGAAAATGAAATAGGTTTCTTTCAGCATGTTCGGAAAACTTTGTTCCACGATGACACCGTCAGCTCTCCCAGAATATGACCGGTGTATTTGGATTTCGAGCCTCAATCGATGGTTGTCGAATAGGGTTACAAAACGGGGATGGAGAAAGCGGGCGGGCGCAAGTTACACGGGCGCTAAGCAAGCCACGCAAGCCGGCAACCACCAACTGGAGGCGGGTAGGGTAGAAACCAACCAAGTGCAGATGTACTGAGTACACGCTGTGTTAAAGTCTGGGCATTACAGCACTTGGGTAACTGACCGGCCCCCCCCCGGCTGCACCGCACTTCGCTTGTACGCTGACATGAGGGGTATCCGGCCCGAGCATATCAAACCCGCGACATTCAAACTTCGACACACTGTCACGGGGCCATGTAAGAGATAATTGTTGACGTTGTGGACGCCGAGGAAGTGACAGAGCGGGGAAAATAAGAATGAAGGTAGGCAACGTACTTCAAATTGCATCCGGCTCCAAGAGGCAATGGCATGATCTGGGTGGGCGTTATTGGTCTGTTGGTCTGTTGGTCCGGGGGCGCAGCACATATCCCCGTCAGCGACCCGCGTACCAACACCGTAGCTGCCCCTGCAGCGTTTGTTTGGGTGACTGTGAAACTCAGCCATGCCATAAACGGTGACGCGCCTAGATATTTAACGAAGAGCCCGACTGCATTTCCGTTTTGCTTTTCGTCCTTCCTGAGCACAACGTCGTCTCTGTGAGCTTCTCTTGTGACTCCTTTAATTCAGTATCTCAATACCACGACCACAAAAGGAGAGGAAAATGACGAAGCCAATCCGTGTTTGGATGGCACGTAAGTACCACTGGACCAGCGGCTCCCGCCCTGCCCTGGCCCGGCATTAGCACTGCAGCTGACTTCGAACTAAACACCTAGCTCCCGGGCCGAACCCATGGAAGGTACCGTGGAAGAACTACTGGTCTCTGCGCACGGGGGTTTGCTGACATGGAGGAACTAGGTCGTCATCGTGCTTGAAGAGTTGCAGGTGCCCTACGAGATCAAATCCTTCAAGTTCGAGGAAATCAAGAAGAAGCCGTTCATAGACATCAACCCGAACGGCCGCGTCCCGGGTACGTGAGCACGCCATGGAGATATCGGTGAGCTCACTTTTGTTTCTGACCGGTGTAAAGCCATCGAGGATCCGAACACAGACATCACGCTGTGGGAGTCCGGCGCGATTATTACATATCTGATCGAGCAGTATGACAAAAACCATGTCCTCAGCTACGACACGTTAAAGGAGAAGCACCAATGCAACCAATGGCGTAAGGCAGACCTCTTCACATGCTAAATTTTACTCAACTGTCATCCTGTCATCCCTCAGTAAAAGCGATGGGGAACTCAGCTAACAGAAGCAATTCCTTCCAACACAGTGCACTTCCAGATGAGCGGCCAGGGCCCCTACTTCGGCCAGGCGGGCTGGTTCAACGTGCTGCACGCGGAGAAGCTCCCCTCGGCCATCGAGCGCTACCAGGCCGAGGTGCGCCGCATCCAGGGCGTCCTCGACGGCCAGCTCAAGGGCCGCGAGTGGCTCGTCGGCGACAAGATGACGTACGCGGACATGGCCTTCGCGCCGTGGAACGACCGCACCGACGCGCTGCTCGAGTGCGCCGCGGCCGACAAGTTCGCGGGGTTCCCCCACCTGCAGGCGTGGCACGAGCGCGTCACGGCCCGGCCCTCGTGGGAAAAGGCCATGGAGACGCGCGCGGTGCTGATGGACGAGCAGGGGCTTGATTGGCACGGGATGCCGAAGGGGATGAAGAACATGGCTGAGTATCAGGCCAAGATCAAGGCTGAGGAGAAGGCGGGCTAGTCTGGGACGTGTGGAGGCCAGAGGTAGCACAATAGTTGGTCATTACCAGTCCCAATGAGATAAGAATGGTACTTGATCTATCTGACCTTATATATCTTGTCAATGTTCTGTCTGCCGTTCCCCAGAAAGTTCTTGGGTGGGCGTAATAGCGGAGCTGGGTAAGCCGATCAGAAAAGCTGGGTGAGCCGATCACGGCTGCCTTTGTCCGAATCAACCCTTGCGAAGTCCACTGCAACGACCCGGATTTCTTCAATGTCTTATATGTCAATCCGGCAAAGAGGAAGACCGATAAGTGGATCTGGGCTGTTCGACAATCGCGTGAGGCCCCCAGATTTAGCCACCGTAAAAGATAACGGCGCTCATCAAAGAATCAGTTGGACGCGTAAATCATCATTCAAAACTCTCGAGCATGACCTACACAAGCGGCGTAGGAACCAAATAGCTCCGTTCTTTTCGAAATCCTCGATCAGAAGACTGGAGCCTCTCATCATGAGCCAGATCAACAAGCTCTGCTCAAGGCTCGGAGCGAGGTCGCAGCTGAGTCCGGAATCGAAGAGAGTAGTCAATCTAACGCATGCATTCATGGCACTCACAGGTGATGTCATCACCAAAGTATGCTTTGGACAACCTTCCGGCTTCCTAGAACTCGATGACCTGGGGAGAGACTTGTACGAAGGCCGTGTCGTCGGGAGCCGTTCAAACCACCTTCTTCGGCAATTCCCGTGGCTCTTTTTTCTCCCTCTGGGCTGGATCTCAGGAAGGCGTTCAAGAGTGGCGGCGGGCCTCTTGTATGCACAGCAGAAACAACAACAGCTTCATCAGCGGGTAGCAAATCTTGTTGAGGATCACACTGCTCAGTCAGCTGACGGAAAAGTGCCAGATGATCAGGAGGAGGAGGGGTTCCATGCCACCGTCTTCACATCCATGCTTGATGCCAATGTGCCGCCCTCTGAGAATTCTGTCTCCCGTTTGACCGAGGAAGCGTTCACATTGAGTGGTGCAGGAACAATGACGACTGCAAACGCCCTCAACTCGATAGTATACTGCCTCCTCAGCCGACCAGAGTGCCTCGAACACCTCAGGGAGGAACTACGCACCGCTTTCCCCGATCCTTCCTCGATTCGGTCGACTGCAGATCTTGAGAGGCTGCCGTATCTGTCGGCAGTGGTGATGGACGGGCTGAGACTGAGCAAGGGGCCGCCTCATCGTTTCGCCAGGGTATCACCCGATGAGGACTACTCGTATCAACGCCCAGATGGGCACGTCGAGACGATCCCCCACGGGGTCCCAGTCGGGATGTCCTTCATCGACATTCTGGAGGACCCAGAAATCTTCCCCGAGCCCCACGCTTTCAGACCTGAGCGCTGGCTATCACCCTCTTCCGGCTCAGATGCCGACCACCCATCGCCTAATGGGACCGAGACGACTGAGGATTCGGCGAGCCGCCGTCGAAGATGGGCACTTTCGACCGTGTTTGGCGGAGGGTCACGAATGTGCATTGGCCTTCACCTCGCTTATTCCGAGATGTACTTGACCATTGCCATTCTTGTGTCACGATTTGGCGACCGGCTCAAGCTCTATGATGTTGACTTTGAACGGGACATCAATATCACTATAGACGGCTTTGATGCTTATCCTGGCCGAGGGCATAAGGGATTACGTGTGATGGTTTTACCGGAATAGGCAATCAGCCGATGCATTCCATGCCATCAGTGTGAGTTAGGGGGTTCTCAGGGGAACGTCTTGCCGTGAAAGGGGGAGGAAATTTGATGGATGGTATCTTGATGCTGTTCCACGCTTTAGTCGAAACTAGGGTCTTGCTCAACTTTACTTTGCCCAGGCTTTTATGATGGCTGGCTTTGTGCGTGACGTATGGTCAAAATCAAGTGAGTGTTTCTTGAAGCTGCCGTTCCAGGGCGCAAACAGACCTAAGCGATCAAAACATGCCAGGGCTGCGAGGTTCAACACAGTGTTGAAGATTAATAGAAAATAAATAAATTATTCGGGTTGCCTTCTTGTTTACTTTCTCAATGGCTTTTCTGCCCTGATTTCATTGATGACTCGTGCCTGCACAGCCTCGCTGTCCGCAGAAAACGGCCCAATCAAGGCAAGAGTGTAGCTGTCCACATCTATCAGCCGTCCCGGATGCCGCATGCCCGCCTCCAGAACCTCATCTTCTTGGTACTCCATTTCATTCTTGTTGCGAGACGCGGGCCGCGGCTGCTGCATTTCAATGTCGTCCCTGCTCCCCTGTCTCCACCTATGCTGCAAGTGCTGGTCGGGCCGATCGCCGTCCTTCCATTGCCGGCGAGGGTCGACGGATGATATCTGGTATGTGCTCTCGACCCTGAACTCCCTCGTGATGAATATGTCCTGTAGCGTTTGTGTGACGTGTGGCCAGAAGACCGGGATCGACGCGAGGATTGTTGAGAGCCTATTTTCCGCCTCCCCGAGGACAAATATTCGGGGGAAAAGGAATGTTAAGTCCGCGACCATGCCCTCCGTCCTTAACACTTGGTTCGCAACCAGGCGCATGGCGGCGATTACATTGATTCTATTGGGATTGTATTAGTATCGCACATTAAACATGGATCATGGCCGGTGGTAAGCATCCACTTACACAATACCGAGACCGAACAAAGCCAAAAGCCCGATCTTGGTCTTACGCGGGGTGTCCTTCTGGAAGAGGAGAGGGATTGGAAGGAGGAATATCATGACATCAAGTGCAATATTGATTGCGTTGGCAGAGAACACGGCTCGGTAGAATTCTTCCTCGTTTAGAGAACCAAAGCTATGCACGGGGTAAGCAAGTGACTCGTATGGGGTCTTGAGATAGGACTGTGAGGAGGGTGAGGAGCTCACGCATAGCAAAATGCCTTCACTTGTCGGTTCCAGAATCCCTGCACTGGGAAGCATGGAAACCAGCCCATGAATCCGAATGCGAAGGCGTAGGCGCATGTAATAACTATAAGCGCGATACAGACCCGGCGGAGACGTGGGTCCACGAAGGTCCGAAGGTATTGCAAAAGCAGTGAGACCTTGATCAGCGCGTTGCTCATCGTAAACGATGCGTTCGAAACGTAAAAGAGCTTCAGGTCAGGTCAGTGAAATCTCGCTCGACGAACATAATTGGTCACATAAACCATACCTTGACCAGAGTCGCAAGATCCCCAAGGGCGATGTCAGCCATGTGGTGTCCCATGCCATATCTGGTCGCTAGGAACGAGTGAGCCAACGCCTATGAATTACTTCATTTCCCTTTCGTGGAGGCAACCGTACCGACAGACAGACTGATCCCACTTATCGACCCAGTGACCTGTGATTGCTTCAACTCAGCACGTGCTGTCCCAGTGCCTAATACGCAGGTACGTGAGAACCATCGGCAGATAAACATACCAGTGCAATGACGATGAAGACGTCGTCCCATCCTGGAGCCCGCACAATTCGGAATCGTGTGTAAAGCCGAAGAGCCACAGCACCCCACGCTAGAACCTGACCAACGTTTTCGTCAATTCAAGAGCTTAGCTTCAATGTTGAGGAGTCGATGGGATGTACCAGAAAGGGGACTAGCATGCCGATGAAGTCGGCTTTGCGGTTTGGCCACGACAGCCCATCGTCAGTATAGCTGCGATGAGCGGCAGTCGACGCCATGGAGCTTTGATTGCCCAACAAATCTGCCATGGGTGCGACTGAGAAGGAAAATCAGACAAATCAGACAAATCCAACACTAGATTCGGGCAGAGACGGTGAAGAGTTCTGCCATCCGGGGAGGTTGGAACAATATACTCTGTTCCGAATCACCCCTCGTTCCGACCGTCCGGAAGCTCGTCGGCAAACAGGACAATCCAAACATTATACGAGGTATGCCTTGGTATATCAGCTGGAACCCCAAGAGGGGCAAAAGAACAATGCCTGAAGCTCTCGGGCTGCGTTTCCGCCCAGTCAGCACATTTACCGGCAAATGACTCGACAGGGCTCCGACACAGTTAGCACACGTTCAATATGCTCATCAAACCGCCCTCCAAAAGCTTAAAAGTGCCATGACTCGCCGGTGCGCGGGCTACAGTCGCATCCGCAGGCTCATAACAACCTTGGAAGCTTCCAGGTTTCGACCGTTGGCCGCCGACTATCTATCTGTTTCTGGCGGTAAAACACGCCCTGCCAGGGCCTTTGGCCAGCCACATGGCAGCTGGTAACGGCCAGGATCACGTCCGGGTAGCAGTCAGATAGTTTCAAGTAGGGCGACATCCTTCCACCCTTAGGGCTGGAAGTCGAGGTTCAGGACGCCACATCAGGATCCAGATTCGAGCTGAGGATGACGTTCCCGATGCCTTCATTGGCGTGAACCATGTTGGGGGTAGCAGGTTGCGATGTCTTGGCCAATCCCCGGAGTTCACGTCAGACTGGTAGTTATATAGCATGTCGGTTTACCATGCGGCAAACCGAGAGGTTGTTCTCACAGCAGTGTTGCACCCAACAAGCACGTAGGTAGGATCCAACGTGCGTGGGAGGTTTGTTACAGTCATCTGCACGTCGGCACACCGCATACCTGGTCCTGTAATTACAGGCGTTATAGGTCGCAAATATGCTGAAACATTGTGCAGACATTCAGGAAACCCCAATAAGCGATCGATAAATGATTATATCGCACAAGGCCATCGCACTGCAACGGTGAACTGGTCGAAACATATGAGGACATTCGAAATGCTTTGGGAGCTGTCAAGAAAGACACATCTGGTCCCTAACACTCGCGGCCTGTACGAGCGGTGGGTAAGGTTCGAGCACACCATCGCATGCGAGAAGAGCAGATGTAACAGAGATGTCATCTGCGCGCGGGTCTCTGGCACCGCTCGGTCCACAGGTGTAACCCAAGGAACCGGTCGATTTATTAGGCGTCGCACCACAACCACCAAGATCGCAGGGTGACATCCGAGACGCACGGTACATAGACATATCGGCATATGGGATGGAGACAGCTTGCATTTTACAGACTCCTCGGCTCCTCCGATAGAAGGCGGGGATTCGCCCCGCTTAGCCATTGTTCCATTGCCACGCTGCTCCAGCAAGCCTCATTCTCAGCTAATCCACGACCCAAAAGGGAATCCACAACAAGAACGCCGGCGCTATGCACAGGAAAAGCTCACAACACAAGCAAAGGGGCCATGGCGGGGCTCATCAAGGCGCCTGACGCATCTCATCCGCCGGGTCATGGGTGCCTCTGTGTGTCTCTCATCCCGAGGAGTACTTCCTGCATCAGGGATACCGATCCTAGCCAGGCAGCTCCTGTGCCTTGTAATAGTGACGAAAGAAACCTCTACGGCTCGGATAGGCGATGCGAGAGTTTTGGGTGTGGTACCACAGCTTGAATCATGACTGGCTTCGCATACAAGAGGGTCCAAGACCTCTCCAACCAGCTGCTGACCACCAAAGCTTGAGACATGCCAATGTGAGAAAACCTAAGTTCTCAGAGTTGTTTTAGAGACAAGAACCGGACTCACTCAAACCCATGTTGATGAGAGCGCTGGAACCAGAGTTGAGAAGATGTGAATGTAGGCGGTCCTCGTCTACAATGCTCTGGATCTCGAACGACGTGAGCAGCGAATATTAATGATTATCATCCGCTCCAGCAACCTACATCCTGTCCGTACAGGTGAAGAGTGTGAGCATATGGACAGTTGATAATCCCTATCCAGCCTTTGTTGCACCATTAGATTCTCGAGGGCTGACGCAGGTCCTCAATGTGGAAGTCTAACTGGTTAGAGTGGTAGACATGGCCGCCTGGGTGCTTAGCGTCGGTGTACAGTCCGTTGATGCTGTGCTGGTGGAAGGTGGACGACTGCGTGCAGTGGAGGATGTGGTCAAGCCCAGGTGGGTTTGTTAGTCGGAAGATGCCGTAGCTGTGTGGTTGTTAGCAGGAATCGGAATATCCATTCTCACATTCAGGGGCTCGCGCAGAAGGACAAGGTGGGCCCACGGCTTACGAAGGGTCAGAACGTGGAGCACAAACGATTGCGATACTCTCGGGCATCATGACCTGGTAGCCCGACTGAGTATGCAGATCCCTCGAGCTCATGAAGCACGTTTGAGTTGGGTGAGTGTGTATCCACCCAAACACCATCAGATCTTCCTTTATGCAGAACTCGATGACGTCCTCCTCGTTGTCCGTCTCGCAGGTGTCGGTGGTGCATGTCTGCTTTGGTATTACCAGGCAACTGATGAACAAGGCGTTGTTGACTGATGTCCCGCACAGTATTCCGCACATCTCGAGACCCTTTCTGGTGTTTTGTGCAGCAATGCGAAGGAAATCTTCACGGAGCCTATCTGGCAGGAAGACGGGTCGGATCGGGGTTCCGTTCTCGAGGTAGGCCGCCGGCCTGAAGGTGTAGCGCTCTTTCCGGTCCATCGACTTCGGCGGGAGCTCCGGAGGCTGGAGCTGTCCGGTCGGCGGGGGCGTTTCGTACGGTGAGTCGAATGAGGTGACGGGGTCTTTGTTTGGCCGCGGAGGCGCTGACTGTGGTTCGTACTGTGGCTGTAAGGAGGGCTCCTTGGCCGGGCGAGGAGGCGGACGGACAGCACGGCGTTTGTATGTGTCTCCGATGGAGCTTTCGTACTGGGGCATCGAGGATCTCGAGATGGAAGGGTATTGGTAAGATGCCCGTCGGTCATAAACACCATAGCTGTTTGGCCGTGATGAGTAGCTGCTGTCCGAGCTCGGTGGTCGTCCCGCCTCGTCTGTTTGGTCCAGTCTGCGGCGCGCAGCGTCCATGTTGCGCCTGATGTCATCGCTATCGTCACGGGCGCCCCTTCCGTCTCGAGGGGCAGGAATGTCCCAGTCATCCCAGAGTCCAGCGCCGCGTCGCGCCTGCTCCTCTTCTTCCGAAATCCCAGCTTGGCGGGTCGCCTTACGAGCCGCATCTCGCCGTCTGATTTCTCGCTGGGCAAGGTCGACCGCCAGATCCTGGTGCTCCCCTGCATCCAAAAGCTTGGCCTGGACATTCGGGTTCCACGATAGCGCTGGATCCCTTGCCGCCTGTCTCTCGTAAGGAGACTTCTCCCCCTCCAGTTGAACGGACCCGTCGTGTTGACTCGCATGTATCTTGACCCACTCATCGTGGGCTTCGGTGATCTGGGGCTTCAGCTTGCCCAGCGTTTCCAACACCCTGGGCAGTCCGGCAGCAAGCGGCTTCAGTACCCTTCTCCCATCCGGCGTCTTTGCCTCGGGGTGTTTGGGCAGGTGATCAAGAACGAGGGTCGAGTATCGGAGAAGGAGGAGGTACGCTTGGCTCATGTTGCCCTCCCGGGCATACATGTTGCCCTACGACGGACCAGACTGTCAGCTGGGTGTGGCAGAGTGGCGACAGAGGGCATATTTATTACCTGACGCAGGAGAGTATCGGCGGCGCGCAGCCATTGCTTGAGGGCGACGAGGCCATTAAACTCGAACTTCCTGGCCTCCACGTCGATTTCCTTGACGCTGAGCGGCCGCTCCGGCAAAGTCCAAGTGGTGTTCATGTTGGGCGACTTCAGGGGACTGTCCAGTCAAGTCAAACGGCCTGGCGACGAGGGTGGCTAGACGATCACTTCGGACTGGCGGCGTATGTCATAATGCGACAGGAAACGCACGGTTGGGCTCGGGACAGTAGAAGAGACAACAAGAACGAGAGGCGCGACGCGATGCGCTGCGATGCGAGCTGGTGATACAGCACAGTCAGTCTAGAGACAGACAGTCTGACTCTGACTACAGACTGGCAGTCTTGGTTTTGGAACACACGAGGGTCCAGCATGCGCAGTGGGGAGCAGACCAGAACGGAATACAACAGGTATGACTGCAGCGTGGACAGGTGTAGTCTACCGGTCCTGTACTGGTGTGGTGAGTGTTTCGGCGGTGGTTGTCAGTTAATTAATTTCTGGGCCGGCTCGTGTTGCAGATCAGGCGCCCACTCGTAGGTGCGCAGCAGACTAGGTAGCAAGGTGCATATGGCTACCTAACTGGCTGCGCACTATGCTGTACACGTGTAGCAGTGGGAGCTCGACGTATGAGCCCCGCGATCGATCATCGCCCTGCCGTCGGGGTGATCTTGGCGGGGCATTTGTTGAGCCTGGCGCCCGCCTGATCAGTGCGCTTATCAGACTCGGCAGGGTGAGGTAAGCGCGTCGATAAGAAAGCCATGGAAAACAACAAGCAAATTTATTATTCTTGATGTTTTAGATTCTCTCACATCAGCAGCTGGCTCTTTTAAGCACCCCAATACTTAGGCAGATCGATACTGAGCTTATCTGTTACCCCAACCTCAGCATTTACTGACTGATCACATTTCAGATAGGTGATGGGGAATCTGTACTGTCCATCTCTCCCCCCTATCCATAAGACGGCACGGCGGTGGGAAGATCCACCGCTGAAAAATAGCTACCGCAGGAGACAGTAGAATGTAGGCTTACACCTGTAACCCAGGAGCGACCATCTCTTGACGCGGAGCAGAAAAACGAAAACAAGGCAAGACAGACAGACAGATTGCAACATTCGATATGTCTGTTGTCTTGGAGACATGGATTCTTCAAGAACATTCCCATCTGAAAAGTGTTGATGCGGTGGACCTAAACCTCCAAACAAGAATGGAATGCCCAAAATCAGCACCGCAAGGAGATGAAATTAATTTTCGCGATATTTCCCCTGCCCAGATGCTGGTGATGAGGCAAACAAGTCGCTGCAGGGCTATCAGGGTCCTATTTGCTGTACCGGGCCTGCCCTGTTCATGCCGTGCACTGACGGAATACTGCCATGTCTTCCTGTCCAGTGGTTCCAGTGGTCCAGTGATCCAGTGGTTCCAGGCCCTGCTGGCAGCGCTCATCTCCGACGGTCGGGAGAAACCGGGACAGAAGTCTCTTGCCATGCACAGCGCCTGGGCCACATCGTCCAACTTCTGTAACCTCCGAACAGCCAACTCTGACGCTTGCTGGGCTGATTCTCCCGACTCTCACACAGATTCAGTGACACAATCTTCGGCGTCCCGTCTTGGATTTGCCCACGCTGACTCTCTGCCTGCGCCCCCACGCTGCCACGCAAGGAATTGCAGGTGCAATCTCGACCAGCCTTCTGCAAGCCGTAGTCTCCCGATTCTGCCTGTCATGCCACGCCATCCTGAGGCTCGTCCCGCCTCGGAACCTGGCCGCCTGCCTCCCGTGTGTGTGTGCTTGGTTACCAGTGTTTGCCCCCGGCTCTTCTAAGACGAGGCTGTAAGGCTGGCATAGAGTTCTGCCCAGACGATATAAAGGTTGTCCATCCTCGAGACGAGTGTTTCTCTGTATTCCCATGAGCTGTTCAATACAAAACAAATACACAAATAAGTTGTTCATCACACCGTATCGTCGAGTCGATCTCACCAATACCGTCTTCTTACACACAAACATACACACCAGCTCTTGATATATCAAGACACGTCCACGTCCGACTTCAAGTCTCACTCCAGGCTGCCTCAAATCAAACAAAAATCACATAAGCAACATGGGTTTTCAAAATCAAGACTTTAGCGCAGTTCTCGACGCCAAGTGTCGAGGTATGATATATACACCTAGACCCTGTGCCGTATCACATCAATCAAAAATCCTAACAAAAACCCCAACACAGAAACCATCGAGACATCGTACCCTCTCTTCGTCATACACCACAACCATGTCACCACCATCCCAGACGAGACCATCTTCCACCTGTGCCGCTGCATCTTCGCCTCGGCCCTGCAGAAGCTACCCGTGCAGAACCAGGACGCGATAGACTTCCTCTGCCTGCGCAAGATGCTCTCGGCCATCTTCGACGCGGACCACCGGGCGTTTGTGCTCGACGAGCCCGACCAGCGCATCCTGGCCACCATGGACGCCGACGCCAAGGCCTGCATCTTCGCGCAGGCCATCGCCGGCCTGGTCTACCTGCTGCGCAAGATCGCCACCTGCAGCTGCACGCTGTCGCCGCAGGTCCTTGACGCCAAGCTGCGCCGCTTCGCCGAGAGCGCCGAGCGCAGGGTCATGCTCGACGCCATCGAGAAGAGCCCCGTCTGGTCCAACTGCTTCGAGAAGGCCCACATCGGCAACATGATCATGGACGCCATCAGCGGCAAGCCCGTCGCCGGCGCAGAGGTCGTGGCCGCCGCCTCCGACAAGAAGCGCGGCACCGAGGTGTCTGTCATCGAGATTACCGGCGAGAAGGACCTGGTCGAGAAGCAGCTGTTGGACGACGGCCCGCACATGCAGAGGAATTTTGGCGTCCCCGACGTCTTCCAGATTATGGTGTTGAACTAAGTAGAGGCGTTACTGCGTGAGCAGGACCAAGCAGGCAAAGCTAGAACGGGAAATTGACGGCGATAGAGGTCCATACAGGCGGGGTTAAAACGCGCAGCATAATGCATTGGTGCTGGAACTGGGTTTGTTTTGGGTCTCAGGAACGGCGCTCATCTCCTATTCATTGAGCATGGCGTTGGAATTGGCATTTGGCTTTTGGACGGCAGTTGGTATCTTTAGATGAATAGAAATGCCTCTCTCAGATCATATCCATTCAACTCCTTGATCTCCAAGTCTAGCCTCTGTGTGATAACACCGTAAGCATCAAGTCGTGAAGAAGGAGCAGCCTCTCTCCTTCTTACCAGTGTGCTTCAGCAGGTGATGCATCCGCACGAGACCATGCCGCTGTGTTATCTACTCGCTGGCTTCTTAGCCATTTTCCCTCTCACCCACGCAAGCACGCTCTCATGCCTTCGCCGCGCCAGCCTTAGCCGCGGCAGGGCCCTGGGCGGCGGACTGGGCGCTAGTCTGGATCCTGATGATGTCGCCCTTGATGCGCTCGAGCTTCTCCTGGGTCTCCTTGATCTGGGCCTCCTGGCGGACGATCTCCTTGTTGATGAATTCGAGGCGACCGTCGACGGTGGCCTCGGCCTCGACCTTGTCCTGCTTCAGCAGCGCGGGCCCGATGAGCTTGTAGATGGCCTCGTCGTCCTTCAGCTTGCCGAACTCGCTCTTGACGCCGCTATTCTCCTGCTTCTGTGCCTCAAGCTTCTGCCGTGAGGACACTGTGGTCTGCATTTCTGTATGCCGGTGTCAGCGATATGTGACCTGCTGGTGTTGACATGGGGGCTGTTCTATCCCGGTATGCACAAACAAACCTGTTTGTAGTTTGGTGAACTCTTCTGAGAGCGCCTGGAGCTTGGCCTGTGCCTCTGCCATGTTGATATAATGTGGGCGGTGTGTGAGGCGTGGCGGTAGGTTCAGTATGCAGACTAGATCAAATTGCCGTTGGTGCTGGCTCGTGGTGCTGCTGTGCTCAGGGGTCTGGATCAGGATGAGTTCACGTCAGTCCCCTGATGGGTTGAGCTGGGATGATGAGTTTTTGCGATCCTGATCTTATGTGGGAGGGTCCTTGGCGGGGTTAAAAGTGGTGTTGATGACTGAAAGGTAAAGAGGGTTTGCGAAGACTCACTGATAGGTTACCCTTTCAAAACAAAACACAATTCAAAGTTCAATATTCCATTTGACGTGATATGAGTGTGGTTTGGCCGCTGGATTGCTGGATGAGCCTCACTTAATCTATCTGCCTGTACTCTAGATACTGCAGTACTGTACACTGCACTAACTGGGTCGGGTCCAGATCTAGTGCACATAGCCTTTGTGTCTACTGTGGATGAAGGCCCCAGTGTTGGAGTAACGTCACCCGCTAACTCGTTCTCAACCCCGCCAATCCAAAAAGAAAGGCGTGCCAAGGCCAGCAAGACTCCAGCTCGAAACGCCCACCCGTCCCAGGCCACTGAACTGCTGAGTAGACCACTTACTCAGGCATCTCGGGCACCTCCTCAACTGATCCACGACCCTGCCTGTCTGGCTGCCAGAGACGCCGATTGCGATTGCGACTGCGACCAAAGCTTCCGAACCCGCGGCTCTCGACTGTGAAATTCTGCCTGCAAGGCGCGGTGTTGACGCCCTCAACCAGCGGGCTACTATCACCATCAGCTCGTCCACTACCACGACCTCCCCCTTCACCTTTGCCTCGGTCTCGGTCTCTGTCACAGTCTCATCCTCTAGTCCTCGCTTCCGGCAGCAGCAGCAGCGACAACAGTGGTGACGACCGCGCGACAACACACCACAACCAACCACCATGTCAAACACCGACTTCCTTGGCCGCGCCATCGAGCAGGTGCGCAAGGCCATCGAGGCCGACAACTCCGCCCAGTACGACAAGGCCTACCAGATGTACTATCAGTCGCTGGAGCTGTTCATGCTCGCCCTCAAGTGGGAGAAGAACCCAAAGTCCAAGGAGATGATCCGCACAAAGACCGCCGAGTACATGGACCGCGCCGAGAAGCTAAAAGCACACCTGTCCGACAGCGACGCCAAGCGCAAGAAGCCCGGCCTCGTGGGGGCTAACGGCTCCTCCACCGCCGGCACCGGCAAGGGCAAGGAGAACGGCGAGGACGGCGGCCCTCCCCAAGACGAGGACAGCAAGAAGCTGCGCAACGCCCTGGCCGGCGCCATCCTGCAGGACCGCCCCAACGTCAAGTGGGAGGACGTTGCCGGTCTCGATGGCGCGAAGGAGGCCCTCAAGGAGGCCGTTGTCCTGCCCATCAAGTTTCCCCAGATGTTTCAGGGCAACAGGAAGCCGTGGAAGGGTATCCTGCTCTACGGGCCCCCAGGTACGGGAAAGAGTTATTTGGCCAAGGCCCTGGCAACGGAGGCGAAGAGCACCTTTTTCAGCGTGAGCAGTTCGGATCTGGTGAGCAAGTGGATGGGAGAATCAGAAAGGTACGTCCAGCAAACTCGACAAACGCGGGAAGGTCCCCGGAGGAAACATCATGCGCTGACACTCCGATGCGGACAGGCTCGTCAAGCAACTCTTCAACATGGCCCGCGAGAACAAGCCGTCCATCATCTTCATCGACGAGGTGGACGCGCTGTGCGGACCGCGTGGCGAGGGCGAGTCCGAGGCCTCGAGGCGTATAAAAACCGAGATGCTGGTGCAGATGGACGGTGTCGGCAAGGATTCGACCGGCGTGCTCGTGCTGGGCGCGACAAATATCCCCTGGCAGCTGGACGCGGCTATCCGGCGGCGTTTCCAGCGCCGCGTGCACATCTCGCTGCCCGACATCGCGGCCCGGACCACCATGTTCAAGATCGCAGTCGGCGACACCAAGACGAGCCTCAAGTCTGAGGACTACAGGGAGCTGGCGAAGCTGAGCGAGGGCTACTCGGGCAGCGACATTGCTGTCGCCGTGCAGGACGCGCTGATGCAGCCCGTGCGCAAGATCCAACAGGCTACACATTTTAAGACGGTACGTATATGATGCCTTTTCCTTTGCCTGCATCTGGGCTATTCGTTTGGCTAACCTAGACGGTGGCGACAATAGGTGGAAGTCGACGGCCAACAAAAAGTTACTCCCTGCTCGCCGGGCGAGCCCAACGCGATGGAGATGACGTGGGAGCAGGTCGATACGGAACAGCTGCTGGAGCCCATCGTCGACTTCAAAGACTTTGTGAAATCGGTCAAGTCATCACGACCAACCGTGTCACGGGAAGACCTGAAGCGGAACTCGGAGTGGACACACGAGTTTGGCAGCGAAGGGTCATAGTATGCGCGTTGCTTCTACAAAGGAGAGCGGTTGCAGATATGGAAGAGCAACTGGGGGCCCAAGCACCTATGGTACGGCAGAGGCAACCAATGGGCCGTCGCCGAGCTTGGCAGCTTCGAGCCTGGTTGGAGGATGTGGGGTGGTTACGTGAGTTGGGACACTGCGAGGGAATATGTGAGATCGCAGTGGTGAGGACAGGAGCCCGGGCGCGCAGAGCAGTACCAGGTTTGAACGGAGTATACTTCGCCAGCGGTACGCGCCGCGCAGGGAGGTGGAGTCGTTGATGTCGATATCAAATTAACTAAAGAAGCAAGCGAGCAAGCAAGCAGACGGGCGTCGCGGCGTTAAATCTCTCACACAAAGCATGGGCAAAGGTCCGGGTGGGTGGCTGGATGGCGGATGGGCAGGTCGATACATTTATGGCAAATGAATTGAAGAAGAAAAAGATAACAATTTTGTATATTCACAGTAATCAAGTTAAAACAATAAGTATTGTGAGCACCGCAGTGCTGGTGTTGAACTTTTCACTGATGCTGTATTTGATCTTTTCTTCCCGGAGCTACCACAACTAAACGGGCATGAAGTTTGTTTAATCAATTCATCGATCCCTCGTACAACACGGCATCCCCAGTCAGTCAGTGGGCCAAATCAGTCCTGGGAAAAGAGAGATGACTGAGCAAAATCACAGAAAAATGATTCCTTAACTCCGATGCCGATTTCACCCGCGCCCTCGCAACTCCGAGATGAACCCAGGAATAGATCAACAAGAATGGAAACCCCGTACGAGTTACCAGCTTTCAAGAGCCCCCGAGCTTGTCGGCCCTGCGCTTCTTCACACGCGCCAGCTTCGCCTTCTGCTTCACATAAGCCTTCACCCTTTCTTCGCGATTCTTCTGCTTCCTCAGAAGACGCCTTTGAGCATCTAAGATCTTCTTCTGGGTAAGGGCTTTGATCAGAGGCGGAGGCTTGGGGACCTTCTCCTTCTTAACCTTCGCCGGCCGCTTCCGCTCCTGTGTCATCGCATCGGCGGCTTCCACGATGCCGCCGCCGCGGCCAGGCAGGCGTTCGGGAGAATCAAGGACTCTGCCCTTGCTCTTCCCGCCAGGCGTGGGGACAGGTAGACTCTTCGGGGTGTCAAGAGGCATATTATCAGAAGATGAAGCATTCTAAGCCTCGACCTTCTTGTCCTTCTTCTTCTTCTTCTCCTTCTTGTCACCGTCAGCCTCACTCTTCCGCTTCTTCTTGTCTTTCTTGTCAGACTTTTCTACCGGCTCATCGATGTCCATTGCGTCGCTCTTGCGCTTCTTATCTTTCTTGTCCTTCTTGGACTTCTTGCCTTCCTCTTGCGTTGGGTGCGCATCGATCATCTCGGTGTCAATGGCAAGGTCATCGTTGCCATCTCCGAGGATGGCCTTCATCGCATTGCTCATCGCCTCCTCGTTCTTGATGGGCTTCTTGCCGGTAGCGTAGAACTCCAAGCGGTCCTCAAGCTGTTGCCGCAGCACCTCGCCGAAACGCGCCGAGGGGTGCTCTGAGAAGTTGTCGATACGCGATGCCATACTGCACTTGTTGGCCAGATATCTGCTGATACGGCCCTTGACACGGGGACCCGCACGTCCAATGAAAGACGATTGGTAAATCAGACCGTACTTTGGTGTGGCACCCTTGGTCTTGAGGGCGCGGAAAAGAGCCTTCTCGGCACCCAGAATCTGGAGTGTGGAGGCAGGGTACTTGGCGAGGTTGGTGAGCGAACCGGCATGCGAGATGAGACGTGCTGCGACGGGTGTTCCGAGGATGCACTGCAGGTTGGGGGCGACCTGGCCCATCTTGGAGTCCAGGGAGTTGGAAAGCGATTTCCGGTAGTCGGCCATCTTGCTGACAGAAGTTGCGTATGACTTGACCATGATCATGTCGGCTTCGGTGATGTCCAAGCCCATAGAGATCTTGGCCGCGTTGATGATGTCCTGTGCCTTCTCACCATCGTCGTCAATCACAGCGGCGATTTCGTGCAGCTTGTCGTCGCTCAGGGTCTTCTTGTCGCCGATGGCCAGGACCAGCTTGGCGTAAGTGCCATTGTCGGACACGATCTTGACAAGCTCGGGGAAGTGCCATCCGTACCACTCGCGGACGCGCATGGAGCCCTGGTTTATGCCCTTGTCGAGCGCATCGAGTGTCGCAATGGCCTGGATGATGTGGTTGTCGTTCTTGTGCACGCTGAACTTCACCTTCGCGCGCGAGTAGGCGTGACCCATACCGAGTTGAGCGCGGCCAAGGTCACCTTCCTGCAGGCCCTTGAGAAGCTTCTCGGCGTGGACCCTGATACCGCGGAGGAGGTCTGCAACAACCTCGGAGGTCTCGGTCGTCTCGCATTCGACACCCTTGAACGCCGAGCTGATCTCGCCGGCCAGTTTCCTGTCTTGGACACCGAGGACAATCTTTGACTTGTTGCCGCTGGTCTGGGGAAGGTTCAATTCGAGGATGGACTTGAGGTAGTCGGGCATGATGCCCTCGGAGATGAGGTTGACATTTTCCAGGGTCTCGGCGGCATTTCTGTCATTTCATATCAGCGACGAGGCTCTATGGCAATTGCATTGGCCCTCTAAAGCGGTGAGGAGGCTCCTACCGGTATGGTGTGAAGTTGACGAGCTTCACGTGTTTGCTGAAAGTCGCGAGGTTCTGGAGCGAGTTCTGCACCTCTTTCAGTTGCAGACCAACGCTGTCGGCCTGGTTGACGACCTCGAAGACGGCATAACCAGCCGCCGACTCGTACAGCAGGTAGTTGATGTTGGCCATCTTGGTGGAATTATCTGCTGCAAGACGGCTGTGGCAGTAGTGCTGCTGCTGCTGCTGCTGCTGACAGAGAGTGTGGGTGTAGTAGCTTAAATCAGCCGGCAGCTCGAAGGTTTTTTTTTTCCTTGACGATCTGAAATTTCTCCCTCCAACTTGGAGCTGCACCAAACCAGGCGCACGCACCAGCTCTGGGCGGTGGGACATCCTTGTCCACGCTAGTAGGTCGCTTAGCCCCACTCCGTATTCTCTACAGCTGTCCCACGGCCTGACGGCCCGGCAAGCTTTTCGCCAGCTGAGTGCCCCTCCAGCCGTAACGCTGCTCTGCTCCATGGTAGGCTACAAGGGTACAAGGATCCAGGTCGAAGTCTGGGTGTCGGCGGATGGCACGGCTTCAGCAGGTGTCGTCATCTCCTGAACGGCCGCCCATCAAGGCTGAAGCTGCTCTTTTCGCAGTGCTGAGCCACCTCGCCCTCTGCTCGTTTCAAGACCCGAGCTTCACGGGAGGCAAACAGGAACAGACTCTCGATTCATTCAGTTCCTTCTGTTCTTATCATCCCTAACAAAAGTTCTGGCTTTCTCCCCCACCATGTTTGACAAGCTCAAGGAAAAGGTGAAGCATGGTACGTTCCCGGCGGGTCGTCTCCATTCTGTCTGATATATTGTCACATCATTTGCCGTTGCGGAAACTGCCAGCCAGAACCGTTGGTGTCAGGCCAGCCAACGTCTTCCTAGCTTCCAAGGTCGACAGCAGCAACCCGCCTTCATGATCATCCCCTAGTCAAATCAATCGAATCAAAGCCGTTCCTGTGCTCCCACAGTTCCCCAAACACCCCTGGCATAGCAGCTGTCATCGCCCCCCTTCTGCCCATGTTTAGCTGGCCAGGCTGGCTAGCCGCCCCTCCTTATTATTAGCTACGCCACAGTACCTGCATATATCCATACTTGTTCATACGTACCCGCAAGGCAGTGACACCTCGTTCCCTCTTCGCCATGCTAGCTAGAGGCCGCCTGCTATCCATCGTATCCGTCTTCCTTCTCCTTATAAGCCTAGCCCTCTTCATACAGGCCCAACAGATTCCTCTTCTTCAACACAACATTCAGGAATTTGACAACTCTTACTACCAAGGAATCAACTCGCAACACTTCCAATCTCCAAACGACACTATGGGTGGCGGACCAGTAACAAAAGGCTACCGAAGCGTAGCATACTTCGTCAACTGGGCCATCTACGGCCGCAAACACTTTCCGTGGGAGCTGCCAGTCGAGAACCTCACCCATGTCCTTTACGCCTTTGCCAATGTCCGCCCCGAGTCCGGAGAAGTGTAAGCCTGCAGCGGATCCTACGTGTAATCACAAATTGAACAAACACTAACACATCCAATAGCTACCTGACTGACAGCTGGGCCGACCAGGAGATCCACTGGGATGGTGACAAGTGGGAGGACGGGCACAAGCTTTACGGCTGCCTGAAACAACTCAACCTTCTCAAGCGCCGCAATCGCAACCTCAAGATACTCCTATCCATCGGCGGCTGGACCTACTCCTCCAATTTCAGGCAACCAGCATCAACGTCCCAGGGCCGAGCCAACTTTGCAAGGTCGGCCGTCAAGCTTATGAAGAACTACGGCTTCGACGGGCTCGACATCGACTGGGAATACCCGCAGAACGCCTCTGAGGCCGCCGACTGGGTGGCCCTGCTCAAGGCCTGCCGCGAGGAGATGGATGCTTACGCCCAGACGCTGCCGCCGTCACCCGAGCACGAGCACGGGAGCCACCATCACTTCGAGCTGACCGTCGCGTGCCCGGCCGGGCCGCAGAACTACGAGAAGCTGGACCTGCGCGGCATGGACCGCTACCTGGACTTCTGGAACCTCATGGCCTACGACTACGCCGGGTCCTGGGACCAGGTCGCGGGCCACCAGGCGAACCTGTACCCCAACAGTGTCCACCCCAACACGACGCCCTTCAGCACGGCCAAGGCACTCGAGTACTACACGCGGCACGTGCACCCGTCCAAGATCGTGGTGGGCATGCCGCTGTACGGGCGCGCGTTCGAGAACACGGACGGCGTGGGGCGGCCGTACAGCGGCATCGGCGAGGGCAGCTGGGAGCGGGGCGTGTACGACTACAAGGCGCTGCCGCTGGCCGGGGCCAAGGAGTTCTACGACCACGACAGCGGCGCGAGCTACAGCTACGACCCGGCCAGGAGGATGATGGTCAGCTACGACACGCTGCCCATGGCCCGGGACAAGGCCGGCTACGTCAAGAACCACCACCTCGGCGGCGCCATGTGGTGGGAGAGCTCGTCGGACCGCAGGGGCAGGGAGAGCCTGGTCGAGAACGTCGTCGACGTGTTCGGCGGGCCCAGCGCCCTGAGGAGGGACCTCAACCAGCTGGAGTGTCCCGAGAGCGAGTGGGAGAACCTGAAGAACGGCTTCAGGGAGTAGATACCACTGGGAATGGACGGTAATGCTCTAACCTCACCAGAATGACGAGATGTTTCGATTGCCGCTATTAGATGTACATAGCAGCCTTTTGTCTTCAGCACAGCAAGCATATCAATTTTGATGCATCCGATAATTTTTCCCTCGCTCCTGACCTTCAATGATCATTTTCCTGTAAGTCGGTCATAAGAGCAGATCTGCACATTCAGAAGTCTGGAGGACTCGATGGCCCTCTCGAACTTCAAGTGTCCTACGAAACTGTCCTGCTGATAGCTTAGGTTGCACTGAGTGTACGTAAGCCAGATAGAAACCTCGCAAGACATAGTCTTCTGCCGCTCTCTAGCTTGTACATCGAGTGTGCTAATTTTGTCAGCCTTCACAAATTTGCATATGGCCGTTCGCAAGCTACTGGGTTCTGCGGGATTGCAAACTCCCGACTTGATCACCAAGCCTAGGCCTCATGCGGTTGGTGGATTACAAAACATGTAAATGTCTCACCACCAGAGAGAGAGCAAAGAGTTAAGTTGTGATCATGACCTTCATATTGGTATTTCCCATTCCGCCTGCCAGATGACGAGTACTAGATGAGTCTATGATCACATCCGTGATGCAGTGTCGTAGCATCAGAAGCCCATGAATGCGCAATAACAAACTTTTCCCCGTCCCCGGGACTATTGAACCCGTTGCTCCGTCCGTCCGTCCATGAAACCGAATGACACCGTTCAAGAGGACTTCTCGAAGACGTAGGTGAGGTGGCAGCGACCACAGTATTGACGGTCCTTGTGGGCAGCCATGAAGACACCAGCACCGCACTGAGAAGGAACCAATTAGCAACGCAATTCGAATGGAAAACACCGTAATGGGTGAGCAGCTTACAGTGTCAGCGGGGCACTCGCGTCGGAGGCGCTCGATCTTGCCGTCGCTGTCGACCTTGTAGTACTTGAGGACGGCCAACTTGGTCTTCTTGCGCTTGTGCTTGATCTTCTTGGGGGTGGTGTAGACCTTCTTCTTCCTCTTCTTGCCACCACCACGGAGGCGCAGCACCAGGTGGAGGGTGGATTCCTTCTGGATGTTGTAGTCGGAGAGGGTGCGGCCGTCCTCGAGCTGCTTGCCGGCGAAGATCAGACGCTGCTGGTCTGGGGGAATGCCTTCCTTGTCCTGGATCTTGGACTTGACATTGTCGATGGTGTCCGAAGACTCCACCTCAAGGGTGATAGTCTTGCCCGTGAGGGTCTTCACGAAGATCTGCATGATGGGCTGTCCTGCTGGCAGGAAGGAGGAAGGGTTAGAAAAAAGTCATGGCTGAGGCAGGCTGGATTTAAAAGTGCAGGCTTGGGTGTGGGAATTTGTGATGTGGGGCGACAAGGGGATTTCAGTGGGAGAGAGAGCGCGATAGACACGTTTACCGGGCCAGTTTCGCACTGCCCTTGGTCTCTCTCGTGCTCTCAGTCCTGCGGAAATGAAAGTGCGGGAAAAAAAATGTGGTGGCGATCACCAGTCGCAAGCGACGAGCAGAAGGCCGGGTATCATTGAGAAAGGCCAGACAAGACGAGGGAATGGATATGTGCAGCGACAGAATTGATCATGAAGGGGAGAAGAAAGCCGCGATGCCGTTGAGCAACAACATCATCGTGTTCGAGACGTACCTAGGGTATTATCCCGTCATAAGCCAGTCCCAAGTGAAGATGTTCGTTGATGGAGAAGGGAGGGAAGGAAAAGTCAGTAACAGCGTCGACGATTTGAGGTCGAGAATTTTGGTAGGTTTGCGGCGCCACCACACAGGCCAGTCAGTGCCTGCGCTTGTGCTAGTGCTGGCAGAGTTCCAGCCAATGAACGGTAGGGAAGTGGGGCTCTCACGTGATGGTCAGTAGGGCACCATGGGCAGCGCCTGGGGGGTGCTAACAGACCTGGTACTGCGACCACGGCACAGGCTGCTAAGGCTCGGGTTTTCAGGTTGTGGACCGCCCAATTTGGCTTGCGACCTGCCCGCTGCAGCAAAGCAAACCTCGATTAAATTTCCCAAGGTCGAATTCTTGATCTTTCCTCTCCCCTCATCGACCACCACTTACGATTCTCGTCAGCCAAAGTCGTCAAGATGCCTAAGAAGGTATGGTTCCCGCCTGCAAGATCCCTTTTATTGTCGACACTCGCTGTCATGATGGTCTGGACGTCTTGAGGCCAGGACGTCTTGAGGCCACAGGGCGGATTGTCGTCACCTTCGATCTCCCACTCTGTCGCGTTTTCTCGTCCGGCCTTCGACACCAGTCATGCTCGACAATTGTTCTCCCAGCCAAGCTCAAATACTGACCTGACACTCGTCCACTACAGAGAAAGAACAATGGCCGCAACAAGAAGGGCCGTGGGCACGTGAAGCCCATCCGTTGCTCCAACTGCTCGCGATGCACCCCCAAGGACAAGGCCATCAAGAGATTCACCATCCGCAACATGGTTGAGTCTGCTGCTATTCGTACGTCAAGACACGTCGGGTGTTGCTGTTGCTGTTGCTGCTGCTGCTGCTGCTGCTGCAATAATCTCGCGAATTCTTCCACACGGACCCTCGCGGTCTACCGATACTGGCCGCCCACCTTGCTAACAATATTCTTTCACAGGTGACATCTCTGACGCCTCGGTCTTCGCCGAGTACACCGTCCCCAAGATGTACCTCAAGCTGCAGTACTGCGTCTCTTGTGCCATTCATGGCAAGATCGTTCGGTACGTTTGTCCTGGATGGAGGACAGCTGTGTCTGGCCTGGTGTCACGGCTGCCCTCTGGGCAAGCTGTGTACCTGCCAGACACAGGCGGCTGAGAAGAACCTTGGCGGCAAACGGACTCCATCATCACCACCCCATCCGACCGAGGAGCAAATATGCTGACAAGAACACCAATAGTGTCCGATCCCGTGAGGGTCGTCGCAACCGTGCTCCTCCCCCACGTGTCCGATACAACAAGGACGGCAAGAAGATCACTCCTACCCAGGGTGCCAAGACTTCGTAGGAGAAGCCTAAGCAGACCACTGGAGGCTGGTAGTTGATTTCTCTTCCTGGATCCAACAACGTCATTCGTGAGGGTCGGGGAACAAGGTTCTGGCATGGAAAAGCAATTGCACGATTTTGCATGATATCAATGCCACGGTACGGTTGAACGGCGTCTGGGGCCGCTCTCCTCTACAGGTAGCGAGCGGCGTTAGGTTCAGATTCCCGTAGCTTCCGTCAAAATCAATGACACTTCGCCCGTGTGGGCACAAGAATATCTCTCCCACCTCTGGCTTTGACTCTTGAAAACAGGTTGAGGCGTTAGAGTCGAGCGTGGTTCTACAAGCCTTTCAGCGTACCCGTTCCAGTTCGAACAGCAACCTCCTGGTCTTGGGATCATCCCAGGTCCTCTTCCCATCGTTGACACTCAATCCCTCGTCCAACTCGGCCTTCACATCCCAACGCGTCCCTGTCCGCGCCTCGACATCCTCAACCAGCTTCTTGAAGCTCGCGACGTTGTGCTTGCATGTCCCCTTATTGGAACCACCCACACTGAGCGTCTGCGTGACAACCCCATCCAAGTTCCCCGTAGCCTGCCCGATGATCAGCACACCCGGCTGATCCTTCAGCAGGGCAATCGCGTTCTCAAACGCGGTGATCTGCTCCTCCCACGTGAACAGGTGCAGGATCATGCCCAGCTGCACAACCCCCAGCTGTCCCCGGAACTGCCCCAGCGGCGCGCCGTCGACCGGCGGCTCGAGGATGTCCGCCTGCACCATGACCACATCACCCCCGGGCCCGTCGCGGAACAGCTCGTAGCCCAGCTGGATGAATGTTGACGAGAGCTCCGCCCCGGCCACCGCGGCGGGCGGCGCCCCGTCGTGGATGAGCTTGCGCACGTCCTGGCCCAGGCAGGTGCCGACATCCAGAAAGGTCGGCGACGAGGCCGACCTGAGCGTCGACAGGAGGCGCGCGTAGAGGCCCCCGCTGGGCCGGCTCGAGAGGTTGAGCTCGAGGAAGCGGAACTGGCCCAGGCACGGGTAGTGGTGGACCTCCCAGGCCTTGTTGCGCTGTGCCGGGGTGGGGGGAGCCTTGTCAGTGGCTACATAGCAAATTGGCTGGGCTGGCTGGCGTGTGCACTCACGATCTGGATGACGTGGTCGTCGACGTCGGCTGGAGGGATGTGGCTGTAGTTCACCAGGACGGCGCGGAACGCATCTGGCACGACGACGGTCTCGTCAAACCAGAGCTTGCTCCGCTCGGCCGTGGCGGCCGGTTGGGGCTCTGCTGTCGCTCCGGCGTCGTCACCGGCCGGCTGCTCCGTGCCCATGGTTTGAGCCGATGGATCCGGCCTCCTTGGGATGAGCCGTTGGCGGATGGACGGCCCTGACGAGTCGGGGCTGAAATCGGGCTTCTGCGTCATTGCTTTTTGGGTCCGGGCTCTACTGCGGGCAGTCTGTGGTTTCCCGTTGGGCATCAGGAGTTGTGAAGGGATCGATCACATATCAACTGCCGAACCGTTATCCATGTTTATGCAGCTGCCTCATCTAGTGCCTGCTCCGTGCCATTATGCGTGGCGTCTCAGCACCTCCCCCGTTTTGAACAGTCCGCACCAGACTGAGAATGTTTTCTTGGCCCTATACAACCCCATCATATGAAAACGACTGCCGTCCTGCTATTTCTGGTTATACGCCGATGTTTTCAAACGCACCAGACATATCACTAATGAAAGACTGGCGGCCCCGATTGGCCTCTGGTACCAACAGGGCCGATTGCCTACATATTCTGGTACTGTCATTTATATTCTATCAATGAGAAATCCCGGGGAATCACGTCAAGCGTTGATCACTAACGCGAAATTGTTTATCCTAGACAAGGAGTCACGGAGTGTACCACCTCAAGAACTACCGACTATCTAATATAGCAAGATCTTTCCCCCGGGGAACTATATGATGGCCGGTGTGCATGCGTAAGCGAGTTTCAAAGCTCCGTATCTTTCGAGGGAATATTGTGCAGATATTTCCCTTTCGAGAAGTCTTCTCGACCGGAAGTCTCTTTTGTTTTGTTCCGGTAAAGTGGCCTTTAGATCTTTCAGTGTTTCCGTAGTCTATAGGTGGTATAGATAATCGTGAGACATACAGTTGTCTAATTCTCTACCGATCGTGATTGCAATCGTGTTGCATTGGCATGGCCGCTACATCCGCGCTCCTCATCTCACTTGATGGCACCCATACTCTGTTGCAAACCCAAACATCTACTCGAACGCTCAACACTGTAAAACCGGGTTAAGGAGAGCCGAAAAGACACGGGAGAGAAGCTCACACATTGCTGTATAGCACAGAGGAAGGACGCTATCCCAGAACAGAGTGCGCCGCAGAGACTGTGTTACGAGAAGTAGTAAAAATGCAGGATGTACTGCTCAAACTACATGAAAATTGGAAACAACGCATAAGGAGTCCAGTTCTCTCCTGCTCCAGGAAAAC
This sequence comes from Diaporthe ilicicola, assembly GCA_023242295.1. Taxonomy (NCBI): domain Eukaryota; kingdom Fungi; phylum Ascomycota; class Sordariomycetes; order Diaporthales; family Diaporthaceae; genus Diaporthe; species Diaporthe ilicicola. Next base: position 141,284 of record JALPVH010000104.1, on the reverse strand, counting down.
GTGTTTTGTGGGAGGGGACATCTGTGATTATCCATACTTGTTGCGGTAATTGTTTTGTTTTCATTACGTGCGCATATTAACTTTGATGACACATCGAAGTGATTTACGACGACACCGCGATCATCAGAGGCCACTTGAGTGAGTATACACGGAGATGGAAACTCTAGGATTCTGAAGTCATAGTATTGGTACCCCTTTTATATCATTAAGCTGCAGAATTGTATGACTTGTAGCACCATCTTTTGAAATCTCGATCCGTTCTCCCGCTCGGCACGGGGCGATATGTGACGTCCAAAACGCTTGCAGTATTCCAACCAGGCTGTAAAAGATAGATTGAAGCTGAATATGGAAGATTACTGCCTATAATGTCCTGCCACGATACAATTGTGTGCTATTTCCGTAATTTGTGTTGGCCTGTTCCTTCTGCATCCACTTACCTAGATTGTGATCGGCGTGATCTGGTTCTAGGCCCTTTAATGTAACCACGACGAGATAATTATGGTCTTGTCTTCTCTTGGAATTGGCCTTGGCTGTCTCTACCCACCAAATCGTGTGGATCTTGCATTCTGATAATTTCGCTAACAGTGGTTCATGTTTCGTCGAAGGGGCTTTCAAATGTTGTGAACGTCCGCCGGCGCCGGTGAATCCCGAGGGGTTTTACCAGGCTACTAAACACGTAGTGCATCGAGACCAAGAGAAGAGCTTCAGGCTCAGATGGAAATAGCCCAAATCCTGTCTGTAGCGGCCTGACTGAATGGACACACCTTAGATCTCTGTGCAATACGACATGTTGAGACACTATCTAGGCCACCACGCATGCGAGTGGCCCGTTAAGCCACGTTTTGTTTCCAATGGCACCGAGTGCGTGGTATCTGGGATTCTTTCGTCACATTTAATGCAACTCTGACGGCTTACGATCAGCAACGCCTCGCGATGCGCGATGCCCAAAGGCTGTTCGGATGCACGCCTCACATCGTTGCTGACTCTGGACGAGGCGGTACTACAAGGACCCAAGGACTACCCAGTGTCACGTCAGACCGACAAATCGCAACAAATTGAGCATAGCAACGGAGTCATTAGGTGTGGTATGTCTGTGTCAGTCTGCCCAGCAGAGCCCAGCAGGTGCTGACAAAGTAGTCGTCCAATGCCGGCGGCCTGACCAATGACAACCCACCCGCACGGCTTCGTCTGAATAGTCAACTGCGGAGGATAAAGTCTTGGCACCCGTTGAACCCATCCCAGACCTCTCGTCACCTGATGGGGGCCTAGACCAGCGTTACCGGAGCGGTGGGAATAGGGTTCGCAGCTGGGACATGATGGTCTCGCTTCTGCACAAGCACATGCACACGCAGGGGTTCCGGACCCAGCGAAGCCGTCAGAAGCGACAGCTAATTCTCGGCGAGTTTTGGTCCAGAGTTGAACCTGGCGGATGGGACGAAATCCAATTTGATGACAAGCTTGAGGAGCAAAAGGCATCCGCAAGTCATGAACTGCTCACATGCCCTCGTACATGTCCAACGGGTCCCTCGCTTGGTGGCGACTACCGGTAGTTGGTACGCTGTTACCACACCAGGAACTCGGTCCCTCTGTAAGATGCGTGCAGTGCCGTCTATCAGAATACAGACTAGCAGTTATGACCCCTCCATATAATCTAATACGCTTCTGTCAATATATCGACATGTCTGCCATGGACAGCCATGCTGACCGCTGTCTAGCGATAAACTCTACCCAAAAGCCAAGGGTGGCATGACGCCCAGGGTTGAAGAACTAGTGTTAGACCTTCCGCTACGCCTTACCTGTCGGGTAATTTTTTCACTTCGGCTGCGCGTACTCTTGTGCGTGGGCATAAGCGGCATAATCTGCGTAGTAAGGATGTCCTGTTGCAGGCCTCCACACCTCAGTCGACCCCAGACAGCGGGAAGAGCCCTAGTTGACAAATAAGGTTCAGCCATCCAGACCGGTGTGATTGTACCTGCCTCTGCCTACTTCATGCCCCTTTGTAGGTAGTTCCGCCCGGAGGAACCATTGGGGTTTGTAAAAAGGTCAGGCATATGCCGCACTCGGCTGTATACTACCGGCAGTGCCACTATGTAGGACAAATCACACGAACTCCTGCCGCATAGCGCGTTTTATCTCCCGTCAAACACCACCTCCACCATCACCCGAGGTGTTAGCCGAAGGGTGCAGTGCCAGCGTACATGTTGGCGCGTGGGGCAGTGGAGGTGGATTGCGGCAAGAAACCTGAGTGAACATGCAGCCCGAGGGTTCGACGTTCACCCAGTTGCTCCCCTGCAAGGCCTCGGCGAAGATCAGCGTATGATGGGCGAACAGATTCGAGCCGACCGGGTCTGGCGCTTATGCAAGAGCTTGTCCATGATGCTTGGCATGGCACTGACTGACTGTTAAACCTAAAGTTTCCGAGGGGCCCGGGACGACGAAGTCACGTTTAGGCGAGCATCAGAACCGTTTCCGCTGGTGCTGGTTTTGCGCTTGTGTGCGTGTGTGCGTGTGGAATTATTTGGGACCATCTCGATTTCCCATGTAACCCGTTCACTGGGTAAGATTTCGCTACCACAAAGTTAAGACGCTCCGTGGCTCCTCCCCCCCCCCCTCTCTCCAGCAGCCTGCGGGCTAAACCATACTACTACTGCCCGAGGGCTGGCTGCAGATCCCAATATGACGCCGCGTAGGTCTCGAGCGCCAACCTTGTGCGCGCAATAAGATTGCGCACGCCAAAAGCATGGGATATTGAGGAACGCCCATGCAGTACCCACCCAGCCACGTGGAATCTTACATGCACAATGGCGAAATAAAGTGCTTACTCTCGAGTCTATTGTTCCTTTGTGAACCACATGCTGCCGCTCGTCCATTGTGCTGGAATCATGCTGAATTGACACGCCCAAGATTCAGACCTGTCCGTGCCATGTCACTGCATAGACGCCGAGATCAAGCGCCTTCACCGACCAGGAATCAGCAGCACCCTGGATGGACACGATTGTCGATGCGAAGATCCGCAGGCCGGTTGAGGTTGCTCTCGGCGCTGAATCCGGGAGCGAGGCAGACTGGACTTGAACCAGGCAAGCGAGAGAAACTCGTGTCGACGAGTAGGAAGTCGATCCATAGCAGGCCCAATGATGCCCATTTCCTTGGCTGTCACGAAAAGGTGATGGCGTGCCTCAAGAGCCCGTCGACGGTGACATTGTAGGCACAATTGCAGGCCCTTGGGGGGTGGTGGTGGGGGCAGCAGCAGGGGAGCTGGGGAGCTTGCAAGGGAAGTGTTGAGCGGCCCCACGTTTGACAGTGGTTTGAGAGGTTTGAATAAGCTTTGGCAGGGATCCATTGTTTCCTGACCAACCCTATTCTGCGGGTCGGGTTCAGGGAGCCGCAAAACGCCTGAAATTTTCCTCTCATTTCTGCGGCGGGGCTAGGCGCCACGACTTGGGAGGAGGCCCGACCGATTCCGTCCAAACCTCAGTTCTGAGGTCGTCTGATGAGGACATGCAACGACGAAAGCCCTAGGTAGGGAGGGGCTTAGCCAACGGCGGAGCGAGCTGAGGAAGCTGAACAAGCTGAACACGTTCGTACTCGATCCGGGCGTCCTTGGCTCCGAAGTTGACCCTGCCTATCGGACTCGTAGGTCGGTCGCTGGTCATGCACGAAGGCTCACCTGCTCCCTGGAACGGCTGGAGGGGGGGGGGCAGATTGGAAAAATAATGCCCAGCAGCGCCAGCCAAGCATTCAGGCATTCCAGCCCTGTCTAGACAGCTCAACGTCTCCCCCACGCGGTCATTGCGCGCCTGTGGGTCTCGCTCGTAAGCGATCGCGTGGTCGGTGGAGTCGTCACCAGCCGATTTTGCCGATGAGGAAGCTGGCTTCTCCCGATGGCGGCCTCGATGAGTCGATACGTGGCCCTCAACACCCCTGGATCGGAGTCATGCAGGTGAACGGTACTCTAACAAAGCAGGAATGACGAGTAGGAAACGAAATGCCGCACGCAATTGCCCGGCTACTATACCCTATACTGTATGTAGTATGTATCGAAACAAATAGTGGGCTGGGCAGTGGAGGGGAACTTGCACGCAAGAGTCAGGTGGAGAGCACTCCATCCATCACCGCACAGAACCCGTCGCCATGGTGGTAGACTGGCAGTCTACCAGTTCTGTGCACACGCACAAAGTGCAGACAAAGTATCGACCCGCCAGTTCGGTTCGGTTCTCACAGCGCACGATGAACCCCGGGTGCAGCCCCGTCTTTTCCACTCTCGCTGGCACGGCACGGCAAGGACCCGAAAAATAAGCATACATTTACACCTCTGGAACTGCTCTGCTAGCTCGCGCGCAAGCCCTCATGGCGTGAACAGCGATTGGGGTGGTTGGTGTGGTGTGTGGAGGCTCTCATAGAACTGCCCGATGAATGCACAACCTTCATTGTTCAAAAGTTCCAACCACCTCCCCCCCAATTGTGCCTGACATCACCGCCGTCTGGGAGCTTTGAAACCACAATCAACTAACTTTGCGTATGTGACCCTCGACACGGCGCGATAGGTCGACGAGGACCCTGGCCAGCCACGCAGAGCGAGGTTGCACCTGTTTCAGGACCCCTGGCTCGGAAAGTCAATAAGGTCTACCCCTGGAGCTGCCCAGGCCGACATGTCCATCCGTTGTCATAAACTGTCTTGGCCCAAAAGAAACGAAAACGAAAAGTTTAATTCACAGCCTTTTTTGCCTGGGCGGAGGCCAGTGCAAGGGCAGTTTTGATGGATGGATGTTGTAAGCGACAAGCGTCCGTACAATGTACTTGGACGTCTGAGAGCGTATGCAAATGGCGGCGTGCCATCGCTCTAATGGATACCACACGAGTGCACGAGACCCAAGATATTGGCACAAAACGATCACTAGCTTTCGTGTTTGGTGCTGCCGGCTTGACAAGGTTCTGGCAGCCAAGTCCCGACTGCGAGTCCATCTATCTTGCTTAAAATGAACTGAAAACCCAACTTCTAATTCCCACCGGCCATATCCTGCCCTCCCTTTCCGCCACCAACGAACGACACAGCAGCGAATGACCACAGGAGCGTGCTCCATATATATACCCGGTGGTGTTCACCACTCGACTACCCAACACCAGCAGCACCCGCCTCATTGAAGGCGAAGAACACGAAGCCCAGCATGGTCAAGGAGGTCGAGATGACCGACACGGAGCGGGCTCTCTTCGACGCAGAGTCCGCTATCGACAGCATCAACAAGGAATCCATCGCAGACTACCCTTCGCAGGCGGAGACGACCTCATCCACTCGTTCAAAGCGCGCATCCATGGACATCGCCGGCAGTGTCTTCCTCATCGCCTCTGACGGACGCCTGCTCAGCCTGCCCATCCCCAGCGAGTCGCCCTCGGACCCCCTCAACTTTGAGCGCTCCCGACGGCTGTTCATCTACCTGATCCTGTTGGTCCACTCATCTATCTGCATGTTCTCCATCCAGTCACCAGGCAACCTCTACAAGGCGTTCCTACACGCATTCACTAAAGAGGTATGGGCAGCCTCGATCAAAGACGGATCCCCGATGGTGGCAGCTAATGAGAGACGATGCTAGGAAATGGTGCCATTCTCAGTTGAGACCCTGTCTGGCAGCCCGACTTTAATGATGGGACTCAGCTTCTTTTTCTGGATCCCGCTCTCGGTAGCATTCGGGAGGAGGCCACTTGTTCTCTTGTCAGCCCTGATGATGACCGTGGCGAGTTTGTGGGCCGGTTTCACAAACGACTACCACCAGCTGCTCGCCGCCATCTCCATCATGGGTCTGGCCGGTGGTGCTACAATCAGCACCGTATGTGCCAATCTCGTACGTCACAGCAGAGCTCATAACACTAACCAATCTCACAGACCATCCTCCAACTCATCGACTTGACATTCATCCACGAGCGTCCCCTCGCCATCGCCACCTTCTGGTGCGTCGGCGGTGGCATACCGCTTCTGGTGCTCGCAAACCTCCCGTTGATAGTCGACGTCGGCAAAGACTACCACAGCGTCTATAGGGGACTGGCCGTCCCGAGCATGATCCTCCTTTTGGTCATATTCTTCTGCGTCCCCGAAACATACTTCCTGCGCCCGCCGGTCGCCTTCGACGGCCGCGTCCTCGTCCAGTCCGGCACGGAGAAGGTCAGGATGTACGAGGAGTGGTGGGACGTGCCCGGCGGGGACACGCGGTCCATCAAGGCCATGGAGAACGGCCTGCCGAGCCTGTCCGACCTGCCCGTCAACCCCTGGCGGGTGACGCCGCTCCGCATCTGGAAGCGGTCGGTGTGCGAGCCGCGGGCGGTGGGCGCGAGCCTCGTGCAGATCATCGTCTGCGTGGCCAACCCGCTCGTCTTCTGGGTGACGCTGCTCAACGCCATCAACTTTGGCGGCATGATGTCCATCGGCATCGGCTTCCCCGTGCGCATGGCCGAGCCCCCTTACATGCTCCCCGCCGAGGCCGTCTCGCGCGTCAACTTCTCGGCCGCCGCGGGCAGCTTCCTCGCCCTGCCGGCCGCCTACTTCATGCTCAACAACGTCATGAAGCGCCTGACGCTGCGCAACCGCGGCGTCCGCCACGCCGAGTACTACCTGCCCGCGTTCGTCCTGCCCGTCGTCAGCGGCGCCCTCAGCGTCTTCATCTACGGCTTCGCCGCCCGCGACAAGTGGCACCCGGCCGCCTACCACGTCGCCTACGGCCTCAACGCCTTCAGCTACTCCTCGGGCAGCGTCGTCAACACCATGTGGGTCACCGAGTCCCTGCCCCAGTGGGCCGCCGCCGGCATCGCCGTCGTCGGCGGCGTCAGCTACGTCGCCAGCTACGGCATCACCGCCGTGCTGCCCATGTGGAACGCCGCCGCCGGCTACGTCGCCGTCAACGCCGGCATCGGCGTGGCCCTGCTGTGCGTCGGCCTGTTTGCGATCCCGATTGCCTTCTGGGGCAAGAGCGTGCGGCAGTTTATCAACGGGCGGTTCTCGGCGTTCGAGGGCGGTGCTCTAAGGCCACAGTAGAGAGAGGGATTGAGAGCGACTGCGTCGGAGCGCAGTTTGGGAGACTGGGTCGTGTGCACCAGTTCTCCCCTACGGACGATCACAGGATATTTGAAAGAAAGGAGTCAGGTCTGAAAACAGTTTGTCAACAGTATTCAAGCGATGGGAAGGAAGCCTGGCTAGGTGACTCCTGTGGTGTTTGGGCTGGGAGTGAGGGAATCGGTTCCATGTGTCATATCTACACAAACATTAAGCTCCACAGCAGGACTTGGATTGCTGTGCCTGAAACTTAATTGTTAACTATTATTCTCTCATCGAACACCTGTCGCATTCTGCCACTATGATCCAGTTATTAGGTGCCAAAGAGTTCAACATGTGACCGTTGGGCATCATCTCCTGAAAACACTAGGCACATGATTTTCAAGTGTATATGCCTTTCGACTAATACAGTCTGTCAAGAATAGCGAGACTACCGAGGAACTTTGTTCTTGACTGACAAGGCTTCATAGATTGTTGTGCCAAGCTGGGGGGGCTGCTTAGACCCCCTCGATCTCGGCTCGGAGTATGTAGCTCACATCTACATACGTACTATGTGTGATCATTTGTTTGCCTCACAGGAGCCATGGTCACTGGAATTTATGCTTTTGACGAAATTCCACCTAGGGCAGTCGCGCTTATCAACTGTGCTGCACTCTGTTGCTGTACTTGAGTACCTACAGATGCACCTACCTAAAGGTGCGTGTGTCCGTGGCAGAATCCTGGGAAACCGAAAAGTATCGTATGTGGCACATATTTCATAGGTGCCATCAGCCGTAATTGGTCCGGCAGACGTGGCAAATTGGGAAGTGAGAGAGAAATGTACAACCGAGTACGAGTATATGAGGAAGCTTAAGGTAGTAGATTCCTTACATATCATCACACACTCTAGTCATATGCTCAAAGCAGGTCTACAAGTCCTACCGAAGCAGACGACACTTAACCCTCATGTCTATGTAATCCATATTCAAAAACATCGAGCACGCCTTTCCTTGTGCGAACACAAATCATATAATTTTCCCACGCATCATGATGCAGAGGCTGTGTTCCACGAGTCCAAAAAACACATACATGTGTACATATGTAGGTAGCTGATTTCTTTTCTTACCGTAGAAACGGAACCGAGCAAGGCATGGCACCAGCGTTGTCAGCAGCGATGGAGCTAATCAGGGCATCCATCCATGTGATGACCAGAGCCCTCGAAGACCCACATCCTGAATCTTCATGACCAGTACGGAAGATTCATCACCTCAGTGAGAAGTATGAGCCTAAATGTAAGCGTTCGGGTGCTTATGACAGTTTGAATATCAGAGTGTCGGGCTCACCCCGATTGAGTGATATGAGGGTCCCAGATGCATACCCAGGTAGGTATGTGATCGTCGGTCTAGTACTATGCCATTGGCCACTCTGAAATAGTAGTCGACGTTCGACTTTCCAAGATGTTACTAGCCAGCCGAGGGAAACTGCTGGCCTCTTCTCGTGAAGAACCTGGATCCTTGTGACGGTGGTCATGATTCATCCCCTGGAGTGGACGCTTTCATGTGCTGTGGCTTCGCATAGGCAAAAGGTGATATATCATTGTTATTGATGGCGAGGTATCTTGCAGAAAAGTCGGGGAAGGAGTAGATGCCAACGTCACATGCAAGTCGGTCGAAGTGATTGTTTGCGAGAGATGGTGGAGAGGGCTACCATGTACGAGTGTGCATATGAGCGCACTCAGTTTTGTATGTTCATCAGTGTCAGCCCATGTCACGGGTTGGGTCGACCACATGCACTTCACACAACCTGTCTACATGGGGCTGGAAACTCAGACCCTAGGAACATTGCAGCTTTGGGTGGATGGTGTAGTGGTTAGTTCTGTTGGTTCGAAACTTCAGAATTAATTGCTGTGCTTGCAGGCCTGATGGAGTATGCTTGTGACAAGTGTTCGGATCATCGCTGTGGAACCGGTTCCTTTTTTTTTTCTCCTTCTTTTTCATACCCTCACATATTTGCTGCGCTTTCAGAAACAACTTGTGATCTATTCTAAAGGTAACCCAAGTACTTTTGTAGATTAGTGAGTCCTCAAATGAGTTGTTGTGCATCGCAAAAAGTCACGGGTTACGACCAGTTGACGACCTCGTCATTCGCTTCGAAGTTCTTGCCATTGCTCCGATGACAACAGTGCAAGCACGTAAACTTGAATTGGATGTAAAAATACGCGTCTTGAAGACGCGTTTGCTTCCAAAGTAGCGGACGGTGCTAGTTGATCGATGATCTTTCAAAACTCAAGCTCGACCAAAATCACTTTCAGTCTTCAGCCTCGCCCAGCCATCCACGTCTGCCTCCAAAGCTTTCGTCACTTATGCCGCCACCCGGGCAAACGTTTCTTCACCCAAATCATCTCGCTCTTCTGAGACCATCAATTTCCAAACCTCAAGAAGCACAATTCAGGTATGCTCAGAATTCTTCAAGTTGTCCTGCGGCTTTGCCACCACCCCAACACCTCGACCCGTCCACCAACCACTTCAGTTTCGCCCTGCTTTCTATTCCATTTCGCTCTCTTTTTGGACAGAACTGCAGTGAACTAATCTGCGATCCATCATCAAGAGGCGCGTCTCGAATCGCACCACCAACATGGCCTCGGATTCCTTTGGAAGCCTCATTCTCGACCTTGAGGCGGAGCCGTCCAAGATGGACTCGATCGACAACGCGCTCCGCCTCGATGGCCTCGATTTTCCCAAGGGCATATACGTGATCGGTCGGAAGAACGCCGACTTGCTGATTGCTCTTGGAGCCGTCAATTTGAGCCGCAACACCGCCGGAAACAAGAAGGTCGTCACCCAACGTCTTTGCGTCCTCTACGACGCTGCCATCTACACTAGCAAGAACAATCCTTCCATGGACATCACTAGCGGCGCGTTCTACGAGGCTGCGATCTACAAGATCTCGAAAGATCATCCCAACATGTCTAAATTCCTCACCACCTGGAATGTCCAGCACGTTATCGCGCACTACTTCAAGGAGTTCCACCGTAGTGGAATGAAACTCATCAAGCCGGCCTACCTCACAGCCGCGGCGATGCAGGATTGCCATCCAGATCACCGCGATACTGCGCAGCACAACGACGGTGGTGTCGAGGAGTCTACCGGTGAGAAGCCATCCACGATGGTTTTGAAGACTCCCACTGATTGTCTCCCGGGTTCTCGCGACCACCTGGAGGAGCTTGTGAGAGAGTGGGGCGTGATTCGAGCCAAGGCGCGCAGTGTTAACGCAAGCACCGCGGTGTCCGCTCAGTCGGCCACCAAGAAACTCGACACAGCTGGCGACGCCAGCCTCCAGAAGCAGTCGGACGAGACTGACAATGCATACACACAGGGCCTTTAGCAAACCATCAAGGATGTCTCTGCCAAGAGCGAGCAGGACCAGAAAGAAATCAGTCAGTTGAAGAAGGACAAAAACAAGATGAGGAGGCAGCACGATGAGCTGGAGGAAGACTTGGGATGCGTTCCAGCGGCCTACGCTCAGTCGAGGGATAAGATTGATGGATTGAACGACAAGGTCGACGGATTGGAGTGCAAGTTGAAGGAGCAGCATGAGAACCACCTCGCCCACACCGCGCGGCTTGAGGCGCAGAGCGAGCGGATGCAGGCCTTCATAGATACTTAGGCAACAGGACCAGATTGGCGAGCTCAAGCGTCGCCTGCCCCCTGGCTGGAAGCACCCTCACCACCGTCCTGACTGGTTCGGACCCGGAGGTCCCGGACTTTCTGGATCCGGTGGATTCCCCGGCCGTCCTGGTGGACTCCCCGGATTCTGATTGTGAGACGCACCGGGCTCACGCACGAAAGCGCACCGGCACTTTGGGCTGGTGAGGACATCGGCTGGGCAATCTGGCTTCATTTCTTTGTGGAGGAGATTGTGTCTCAAGACTGGGAGACATATGATCGTGTTTTGTGTATTACTAGGGCTAGCATCTGTGGTGAGATGCTGGCCAGATGAAGGCGATTTTGCTGGAGGAGGGAGCAACTGGGGGCCAGGGCTGGAGGACAACGCCATTCAAGGACAGCCCTATTCGAAGAGACAGCTCCATCCGACGCCATATCGGTATTCACTTGACGCCAAATCCACTCGACCTCAAATTCAATCGACAACGAATTCATTCCACGAAAAGGTCACTAAACCACAGATCATTTGACGACAATTTCATGCGACGACAGGTTCATTCGAGGAGAGTTTCAAGGACAATTCCACTCCAGGAACAGCCTCACTGGATCAGAATCAAGTCTGTTGAAATATTTATAAATCCACTAATCTGCACTCTACTAGCATTTTTGGTTTTCCAACAAAGTCAAGAGGAACATTACTCTACATCCCCTGTTCAACTATATGCCCTACCTGTAAAAATAGTCCAAGATAGATGTGGCGGGATTGTAAAAAGCACCCAACAATGACGAATACTCGATGATAGAGGCAAATTACTTTTCAATTTCTATTTCTTCTGTATGACCATCTGTGAAATAGCCATCGTGAACACAATGTATGTGTTCATCCAGGCTCACACCCTTATACTTGAACTGCAACACGATGATTATCCCTAGCCCTGAAGCGCGCCAGCCACGACGGCCATGACGCCCGTACAAACCGCCACGCTCAGGAACAAGTCCTTGCTGAACCCCCCCGCGGCGGCGGCGGCAGAGCCCCCAGAGCCCCCCACGCCCCCAGACTGCACGACCGAGCCCACGACCGACACGCCCACCAAGAGCACGACGATCAGCCGACCCACGAGCCCCGGGATGACGGAGAAGGCCAGGATAGGCAGCAGGACCGCGACGGCCAGCGCGACGGCAACGTGCACAACCGACGAGCCACCACCACCACCCCCCACCAGCACCGACACCCCTTCCTTCTCCTCCGCGGGGCTCTGCTGCGCCGGCAGCTTGTTGTTCGCAGGGTCGACCACCTCGATCGTCGGCACGGCAGCAGCAGCAGCAGCAGCGGCGGCGGCGGCAGAAACGACGTCCACCACCACCTTGCCGCTACCATCGGCGCCTCCTCCACCACCGACCGGTGGCGTGCCTATCCGCGGCGTGCCCGCCCGAGGCGTGGCTGACCGCAGCCCGCCAGATGCGGCCGCGGAGCTCGAGCGCGGGCGCCCGGACGCCAGCCTCGGGGTGGGCAGCGAGGGGCCGAGGCCCGGGCTGGGGCTGTGGCTGACGCTGCTGCTGCCGCGGAGGTGGCCGCGGTTGGTGCGCCACGAGTTGCCGTGCATGGTCCCCGGGATGGGGATCGGGGAGGACGGCTCCGGGTCGAGAGCGGCGGCGGTAGGGAGGTCGAGGGTTGTTGTGGTTGTGGTTGTGGTGTTGTTGGTGGCGGTGTTGGTCTTGAGGGCCTGGTGATAGTTCTGCTGGTCCCGGGCCCGTTGTGCCGCCGCCGCCGCCGCCCCGCTGGCTGTTGATAATGGGCTTGGGGCGCGGCTTGGGGGTGTTGTTGTTGTCGAGGTCCGTGGTGGGGCGAGGGTGACGAGGTCGTCGATGGAGTCGAGGAAGCGCGCCTCGACTTCGGTTACTGGCTGGTGGGTGGCGAGGTAGCGGCGGTATTCGTTGACGTCTGAGGGTGATGGCGATGGGATGTCCCGTGTTGTCGTGAAGGACGACAGCGCGTGGTCTAGAGACGGGCCGTCAGTATTTTGGTGTATAACAAAACAAACACGAGGCTGTCCAGCCCTGGGATACTTACTGTATTGGCCAAGCTTGAACCCGATCTTGGCCAGGATGTCGGTCTTGTGCGACTGGAGCTCTCCCCCGGCCTGGGCCTCTGCTCGCCTGCTTGCTGGTAGTATGCGGTTCTGTAATCTCCTGGTCTGGGTATCTGTCGTGTCTAGCCTGTGTAGTTGCTCCTCCAATTCACTCAGCTCGTCCTGCAGGTGAAGCAGTAGGCGGTGGTTCATGGCCTTGAACCTCCTGTAGATGGGCTGGATAGAGGGCTCCGCCTCCAGCAAGCTGCTCCGGTAGGCCATGTTGCTGGCGCTGCTGTGGCGTCTCGGCGCGTGCTCTCGCGGCGTGGCGGTCGACGAGGAGCTGTCGGAGCCCGGGTAGCTGCGAGCTCCTGGAGACGACGACGATGATGAGAGGCGCGATGCGAGCAGTTCGTAGCCTGACAGCGGCAGCTTCTCAGCCCGCGGTAGGTGCTTCGGGTGGCCCTGGTTTGGTACTCGCGGGGTCAAGACACTGACGGGAATATGTGGTAGATTGGCCGTCCCGCGTGGCATCTCGGGAGTGCCATACCGATCGAGGTCAAAGAGGCTGCTGCGGCGCTTGCTGGCAGCATGCAGACTCGTCTCAACAAAGTTGAGGATTGGAGCCACGGGGGTTTCGTCACCGTCCACGCTCCTCTCTGGGCTGGAGCTTCGTTCGGTGTCTGTTGTCCTCTCGGAAGACTGGTCGCTATATGGACTGCCTGATGTGGACGAGGACGACGACGAGCTCTGGGCGCTTGGCGATGCCTTTCCATCGGTAGTGGTGCCATTCCATGATGCCGTTTCGGCACTGCTTTGTTCGCCTCCGTCGACTGGCACGGCGGGCGTATACTCGTCCAGGTAGCCCAGGAAGTCCGGTACAGATGGCCCTCCAACCTTGACGGCGGCACCTTCGCCAGCTGTTGGGAGCTGCGGCTTCGGTGTCGTAACCGCTAGCGACGTCGTCTTGGGCGCTGAATCATCGCCGCTTGAGCTTCCCTGAGCATTGGATCTGGCCGTGGGCATTATCGACCCGGAAAACGCGGAATGGAACGACAGCCGCGCTCGCTTTGGTTGTCTTGCTGACCTGCGTGATGCGGAGCTCCGAGGGTCGAGATCTGAGGAACTGGAACCTACCTGGTCCTCCTCGAAGCCATGCCAGGCGTAGTCGGCTGAGGCGCGGCGGTGTGTGTAATCAGGCCTTGCGACCGGAATCGCACTGCTCCGGCGCCGGTCTCTGCTCCCGGGGCGGGCCTTCAGAAGAGGATGGAGCTGTGGCGAGCCGCTCTGGTGCCGTCTGGCTGGGAGAACGTCCTTGATTGTTGTTGTTGGCAGCCAGCTATTTTCAGAGACCGTGTCCTCGGGGTCGCGATGGTCACGCTCCTGCTCCTGCTCCTGCTCCTGCTCTTGCTCTTGCTCTTGTTGCTGCTCGCCAAAGGCCGCCGGGCCAGCGTCCCGGGCCTCAGGGACAGTGTCGACCGCGGGCAGGGCAAGGGCGGGCGACATGGTATCAGACATTAATAAGAGCAAACTATCAAAGTAGCTGCCCAGGAGGATGTCTTGCGGGTGGGACAAATAACTCTTGGGAACATGCAATAAAATTGTGATATGTGCCGAGAGCGCACACACATCTGGGATGACTCTTGTGGAAATAATCACCCAGCCGTTGTCTTGGCAAAGGGTAATAATGATTATGGCCGAAGGTTAACTATGCGGGCACGTTGGACGAAAAAAGGCCCGAAAGACAAAGGCGGGCACCAACGTTGTCTTGTCGTTTGAGGATCAGAAAAAAAGGCAAATCCGTTGCCGCCATGGCAGCCTTAGACTCGAAACCCGCGAGTACGGGAGGCACAGCATAGCGTTGTTGATCATCTCGGCGCGCCTGGATAGTGGTCTGATTTTTTGTTGATTAGTGTTTGAGAAGTCCCGAGGGCCAGGCCAAGCCAAGAAGGGGACCAGCAGGAACAGCAAGCTTGCGGCTCTTCTGCCCAGGGCTGGCCTTGGCTAACACTGGAGTGACAAAGTTAGAGCCGGCGAAATATAGACGAGACCCGAGACCCGAGTACTGTAGTCTATACAACAACACTCACTCTGCACACATGTTGCATATAGACCAGGAACACTTCCAGTCTCGCCTTTCCCCAGAATGGGGTGCCATTGTTCAATCAATGTAATGCTGTGCAAGACGGATGGCACAGCAGTTGGAGCCGTCCGAGCCGGAGCCCCAAAAGGTGCATGTGCATGTGAGGATGGGCGAGGCAGAGTGTTTCAGGACAGGACAGGTGGGGCAGTTTGGGCCGAGTACCATGGTTAGACTATCTACCATAGTCTACCCTTTCCAGTAGAGCCGCAGGTCGTGTGTGTGTTTTGTCACGTTCCTAATAAAAAGGGCCCCGCAGTGACCAGTGCAACCCCCCAACCCCCCAACCCCCCCGGGGCCTCCTGAAATCCGGGGACGCAGGCCAGCATCAGGGGACCCCCCTTGAAACCACGGTGCCCCAACGACGTCCGAGCACTTTGCCGGATCAGCGGCTCTACGCCGCAGCAACCTTTTGGTCAGCAGCTGCGTGCTTCGGCAACACACACTCTCTCAATCTTCTCAGCGTCTCCTTCTATCCCTTGGCACTGTCTGTGTGCATTTGGAAGACTGGAATAGAAATAAATCGGGGCCGGGAAAGCAGCCCCAGGATCAGCAAGATCAACTGTCACGTAGCTTTCTGCTGGAGACCTGACCATTGGAGAGAGTGGACCCCCGAGGTTAAGACATGCATGGGTTCCATGTAATGTTTCGTACCAGAGTACAAGGTAGAAGCGTATTGGTCCAGGAATCCAAGCCAAAACATTGTTCAAGGCTACCTCGGCAGAACCTCGCCTAGTTGATGCATTTGGTTGATGATGGCATCATACTTGCCGCCCATGATGAACAATCTCGGCTATGAGATATACTCTGCCGTTTCAGCAGCAGACAGAGCATGTCACTGGATGAATTGAGGCTCGGTACTACAGGTTGATGCGCGTCGTCGTGAAAGTGTCGTTGTTGCGAGTGCGGGCTCACATGCTGCTTGCCCAGGTGGTAGGTTGACACGGACATGTCCTGGGCGGTGACAGGGCCCCTTGACTCAGCCCATGCTTGATCGCGCTCACCTCAACGCCTCTTGGCAGTGGCCTTGGAAAGTAAAGACTCCCAGGAGGTGTTCGGACGGAGGTCAAGAACAGGACACAGTCTCGCAGACAATCCCCTTGTGTCTCCCTCACTTGACATTTCTCTTCCCACCTAGTTTCTGCGAGCTCCTTGCACTTTGTTTTGTTACACAGCCACTTCAAGTCAATTGACGTCCCTTCGACCTTCTCACAAATACCAACACGTCGACCCATGGCGTCTGGACAGGGCTTGTAAGAGGCAAACACAGTCTTCAGAGTTTCACATGACGGACAGGACGTCTTCACACAGCTATAATCGGCCCACCCAGCTTTTCTCATCGGCCCACCAAGCTCCGCCATTATGTACGCCTACCCAGTATAAGCCCTTTATGCGATATAACTTTCTAACTTAGCAGCTTAAGCCCATATCTATTTAACCTTATATTTAAGTTTCCGCCTATTTAGCTTTTTAAATAAGCGTAAACTTTATTAAAATTTTAAAATAAAGTAAATTTTCTACTTATTTAATAGCCTTTTTATATAATTTATTTTATAATAAATTATATAATATTATTTTAACCTTTAATTAATTATAATTTAATTATAATTATTCACTATTAATAGTAATATATATATTAAATATACTTCATTAAAATATAAAGCTATATTATTATCTTATAAAGGTACTTAAGTTTCTTAGGAAAATATGTGTATAAGGCTTGTACTGGGTGGGTATAATAGCAGAGCTGGGTAAGCCGATCAGAAAAGCTGGGTGGGCAGATCATGGCTGGTTTTCACCTGGTATTCTGCACCTACGCATCCTGGCACCCTTGTTAGTAAGACAAAGGAATAAACTGGGCATAAGGGTTCTCTTACACGTTGTGCCTATAGGCATAGCACTTGCACAGCAGCGATGGAGGGGATGTGATTAGACATGACTGGGAGATTTCATCCTCCCATATTTCACCACAGACTGGGCGGCTTTTGCATGTGTCAAGTCCGAACCGTTGGAATAAAGACAGAGGCCGGCTCTGCTCATATGGGACATGTTGTTGGCGGGTGTCGCATGATGACCCAACAGGCATCTCCAGACAAAGGAAGACAGGACCGAGCTCTCACCGCAACTCGCAGTCAGGGATCCTGGCCACGGGGAATGAAGCGAAAGCTGACAAGAACAGGTGAGCCGACACCGCCTCTGTCCACGAGTGCCCATTTCAGGATCCCCGTCGATGAAGAGTGTCGGGTTAGGTCGTTGCAATCAGTCATTCTGATACTTAAGCTGTCCAGTTCACGCTCACATGGGAGTTCTGATCACGAGTCTGTTTGAATTGGGTATCATTGGCCCTCATTGGGGACAGCATTCCCTCTACCACGCGCAGATTCGAACTTTGCCTTCCACTGGTCCTCCTGCTTGAACATCGAGACGCACTCGAGGGCGGAGGGCGTGCCGTATTCCGGATCAGCACCACCGTCGAGAAGAGCCTGTTTAACTTTTTTTTTAGCCCAGCGGTCAATAATTGAAGAGGGCGAAAAGGTTGAGATTTTATCCAGCATCTCCAAAGAGCTGAGGACAGGAGAAACGCTCCCTATGGGCCTCCCATTGGGCTTCCCATTCCTGGTTGCGACTGACCTCGATGACGTCATCCTCCTTCTTGAACACTGCTCCAGCGAGAGGACTCTGGCGGCGGTCGTTGAGCCTGTTGGGGTCTGCTCCGTGGTGGATGAGAAAGCCGACGAGGTCGGCGTGGCCGTGGTATGCCGCCAGCATGAGCTGCTCTGGCCGTCAGCTTTTTCTCTTGCACAACCACGTACTGCAGCAGAGTGACAGCCCCGGCAGTTGCCAGCGCGGGGCCGTCGGCTACGAATGTGACTCTCTCGAGGTTTATTATGATCATACCAAAGTGTCGCCCTTATCGTTGGTCATGTTCGGTGGCAGGCCGGCAGATATGGCCTGCGTCAGGAGCTCCTTGTCGCCTTGCCTGGCCGCATTGTACATTCGCGTCGCGAGCTCGATGGCCTCTGGGGGCAGTGAAGAAGAGGTGCCGGTGCCGGCGCCGGTGCCGGATCGGCTGGGCCCGGCGTTGCCTTTGTTGTTGCCACTCATCTCGCTGAGGTTTCCTGCAGTGCGACGTGCTCGATACGGTGTAAATCAAACACTCGAGCCAAAGTTTGAGATCTGGAGGTGGGATGGGTTTTGCTCATGTGACGAGGTAAAGGCCGTTGACGGTAGCAGCTGGTGCTACGCTCCAAAATCAGCTTCATGCCATGTAAGTGGAGATCAGCAGTCTGCCAGGTGTCGCCAGCTGCAGATCCTGGTATGACAACGAGCGTGCGCCCACATGTGCATGTCTTCCTATCGCGATCCGTCAGACGACTTCCTATCCTAGTAATGGAGTTTTCTCATGGCATTTTAAGTTTGGAGGTCCTCCATTCTAGATGCACATCATTGTTGACAGCCGGCACAGACCGTTGCAGGCTTGGGTAGCATTCATGCAAGATCATGGATGGTCCAACCTTAAGTTGGCATCGACACCGTTCTCTTGTTTTTCTTGCTCCCTCCCTTATTACACAACAATGCCAGTGCACAGCCAGCTACAGTGCACACAAGAGCAACGGCTTACAAGGATACAGAGAACTAGCAAAGTTCAGCGAGACTTTCGGCACAACTCTCTTCCTTGCGTTTGATAATCGTCGGTGAACAGCCAGTGTCACACGCGCCCTCTCGCCCTCTCGCCCTCCGCTATGGATGTCACTCGAGGGAGTATGCCGAACACGGCCCCGGGTGAGTGGCAGAAGTCAGCTCGAGATGCAAGCACAGGAAATTCTTTCCGTGAGCACTTCGAAGGCTTCGGAGGAGGCTACGGAGCCCACGGATGTGCGCCTGCCTAAGCATGCAGGTGGCACCCTGCCGCATGGCCCTCAGATGCCATTGCAATTAGCTAGAGTTGATCAGGATCACCCTTAGCCTTGCGGCTTCAATACACCGAGCCAAACATCCCCTCGGACTTGGGGGTTTTGCGCGTTGTCTTGTCTTTGGGCATCCCCGCGAACGCACCCTCAAAGCCAAGCAGATTCATGCAAACACAATTGGGCGCCAATCCACACCGCAAATCCTGTTCATACTTTTGTGCTTCTGATAGTTGCATCCAGCCACCCGAAGAGGGAATCATTTGCTATTACTCTTCCCGGGCTGCTCCGGGCGCCAAACTGATCCCACAACATGTTACATGCCGAGGGCAACAACACGGAGATGGTGAACTTTATCGGGCTGGGCGAGGGATATTGCTTCACGATCAAATACCTTGCGGAGGGCTATTTAAACCGGCTTGAGAAACTTCAGCTTCTACATCGCTTCTGGAACACGTCCTAGAGTATCCAGATGTCAGCTCCCAGTCATTCTAAAATGCATTCCATGGAAGAGAAGCCGGTTGTGGCTGAAGACCATGTCTCAGCTGAGACAGATCCAGCAGGTTCGAGTGGATCGCCTACCACGGAGCAGCCTCATGGGGTCCCAGAAGTGAAGGTCGACTACTCTGGAGCGTCACCGAAAGTAGACCCTGCAGAGATCAAGCTGGTCCGCAAACTCGACATGGTGATCATGGTGAGTAGTTGCAAGCTCGCCGACAAATTCACACGCAAGATTACGACCTAACAGCAACTAGCCCGTCGTCTGGGCCCTGGTCTTCCTGAACTTCTTCACCCGCCAGTCCCTCAGCGTGGCGCGGCTCGACGGCTTCGAGAAAGAGCTGGGCATCACGGGGGCCGACTTCTCGATCGCGATATCCATCCACTACGTCGGCTACCTCCTGTTCCAGGTGCCTGCCAACATGCTCCTGACCAAGATCCCGCCGCCAATCTTTCTCTCAGTGACAATGACCATCTTGTCGGTGGGCACGGCGCTGACGGCGCTGCTGCACAGCGGCACCGGCCTGTTCATCCAGCGCTTCTTCATGGGGATCATGGCGGCGCCGGTATACCCGGGCTGCGTCTACGTCATCTCGCTCTTCTACAAGCGCAAGGAGCTCGCCACCCGCGTCACCCTCATCTACACGGCCAGCATCTTCGCCACGGGCATGAACGGCCTCATTGCCGCGACCGTCTTCCGCACAATGCGCGGCGTCCTGGGGCTCTCCGGGTGGCGCTGGATGTACTGGATCTTTGGCTCCATCTCCGTCGTCACCTCGGCCCTGTCCTACTTCATCCTGCCCAATGAGCCGCTCAAGACGAGGTGGCTCACCCCAGAGGAGCGCCGCCTGGCGTATGACAGGATCGCCAAGGACACCGTCGAGATAAAGGCGGACGGCAGCATAAAGCAGGGCTTCCGGGACGCCGTCAGGGACCCCAAGGTCTGGCTGTTCGTGGCCATGCAGCACTTCAACGCATTCGCCGGCAGCATCCGCGTCTTCCTGCCCACGCTGCTTGCGACACTGGGTGAGTACATGAGAATTAGTAGTAACCAAGCTATTTCACCCTGAAGCGAAGACTGACTGGGTTTTCCGTTTAGGTTATAGCCAATTCAAGACCCTCGTCATGACCTGTCCGCCGTACATGGTGGCCTGCGTCTCGGCCATGTGCGTGTCCCTCTCTTCCGGACACTTCAACGAGCGTACATGGCACCTCACGGCGCTCAAGATCCTCGACGTGTCAGGTTTCGCCCTCGCCGCCGCCGTCATGAACCCCCACGTGAGGTACTTTGCGGCCTTTGTCTTCATCGTGGGCTCCTTGGGCGGCACGTCCATCACGCAGTCGTGGATATCTAGCACTTGCGCGCAGACAAAGGAGAAGAGAGCCGTCGCGATCGCCCTGGGCAACACGTCTGCCGCCGCGACGCTGATTTGGACTCCGGTACACCAGTTCCTTCTTTTCTCCCCGTCCCCTTCTCTCCCTCCTATATCCTTCGCTAATTGGTCTCTTTTGGGCTCAGTACCTTTGGCAGGAGTCAGCGGCCCCAAGATATGCCCTGCCGCTGATCACATGTGCGTGTGGTGCTACGGCGTCTATGATAATTATCTGGTTCATGAAATGGAATCTGAGGCAGAAGAATACGAGGATTCGTCGTGATGACACGGAAAGTCGGGTGTTCTATGCTTATTGATTTGTGACTGGCCCGTTCGTTCACCTGGGCATGTATCTTGACATTGCTGAATGATCGGGCCCGTGGACTGCTGTCTGGCTTGAGCCAGGATGCAATTGGGAGGTGATCCTCACGTTCACTGAAGATATTCAGAGCTTCATGTACAGGTGGCTGACGTTTAAAGATACATGACCTCGGGAGCTGATCTACTTGAGTAGTTAAGTATGAGTATGAAATGTGAATGGAGCGTTACTCCGCACCGCCAGGTATGGAACTAGGCAGCCATTGCAAGAGCACTGTTGCCAGTCTGTTGGTATAGCTTCAATTGTTTGCAAACTTGGAAGTCAAAAATACAATCACTTTTTTAGCAGAGGAAGAATTAGCGGCTGAAAGAAATAGGAGTGCAATCAAGGAATAGACAGCGCAGCATGATATCAAAGGCACCAAGTGCCACTACCCGCATATACAACTCGCCCAGGTTGTGTTTAAGAAATAAGCTTTCTGTTATCGCCGCAGCGTATCTGAAGCGTGGAGTTTCGTCCGAGGTCCGAGCTTCTAGGGTTCGTGTTCGGCTGCGAGAGTCGATCATAGAGGTGTTGGGGACACGCTTTTGGGGACACGCCTAATTCCTGCCTAGGAAGGGAGCGAACTGGCCCCGGATTCATTGCTCAACGCAATCAGTCTTTACAAGTAATGCCAGGCCACAAGGAGGTGAATTGTTACTGTGTACATCCAGAAGGTGCAATCGCGCTCTTATCAGTTGCAAGCCATGATACGCGGGCAGCTGCATTGAGGGAGGTGGGGGATCCGTTGAGGGCAGGGTCAACCGCTGTCTCGGCACTGATTTGAGTTCCACCCCCTGAAGCAGTCCAAAATCAAGTGGGCAAGCACAGCTTCAAACGGCCGCAGCGGTTCCACTCCCACCTGGGCAGGTATCTAAGTTACTGTCTCCCTTGCCCTTCACAACAACTGACCGTCAACCATTGTTGTCTCATCTTTCTCCGCTCAGCTGTCAGAAGAAATCCGATTCCCACAAAACCTTGCAACTGCAATCCTGCCGCCCATCATGTCGTTCGACTGCAGTCGGTGCTATCGAACCTTCAACTCGCCGCACGCTCAATGGCAACACATGTCCGACAAAAACCACTTTGAGCATGAGTGTTTCTGCTGCGACGAGACTTGGCCGAGCAAGGAGCGACGTAGGGCGCACGAGGTTGAGGTCCACCACTTCTGTGCCGACTGCCAACGCTTCTTCCAGAACCACAACAACATCCAGCAGCACCTGCGCTCTGCCGCCCACATCGGCGGCTCCATCAGCTGCCCCTTTTGCAAGCGCGGCTTCACCACCGCCACCGGCCTGGTGCACCACATCGAGAGCAGCGCCTGCCCTCAGGCTCGCGGCATGGACCGAGACGTCGTCTACAGGATAGTGCGCCAGAAGGACCCGTCCGGCGTCATATCGAAGAACCTCATCGGCTGGAAGGGCTCCGACTCGTTCGAGGCCACCGAGAGGACCTGGAACCCATACGAGGGCGCCTACGAGTGCTATTTCTGCAACCGCACCTTCGGCCAGCTCCATAGCCTCAACCAGCACCTCCAGTCACCTGCGCGTGAGTTGCTCGCCTCCGTGGACGACGCTGTTCACCGATGCTAACACCTCTGTAGACCAGCAGAAGCTGTACCACTGTCCGAAGTGCCCCAAGGAGTTCGTCAGCCTTGCCTCCATCATCAATCACTTCGAGAGCGAGAGCTGTGGTTACACTCGATTCAGCACGGTGCAGACGGGTATCCGAGCCCTGACGGATGGCAGCCGTTTGCTTTCTTTCCGCTGAGTGAAGGTGAGTCTTGACAGAAACCTCGCGGCGTTTGCTGCCAACTGACCGGTTTCGCCTTAGTTTCTGAGATGGAACATTTGCAAATACACCTTGCAAGTTGTCTGTACTAGATGCTCTAGATATTACTTGATTGCATTGGCTTGGAGCTGTCGAGCCATGACTAACTGACACACACGCCCTTGGCAACATATATTTTGGAAGCAATGCAAGTCCTAGCTGAACGTGTTTTTTCGGTCGACCACATATAATAGCTATGATTGCGGCTTGTCTGCCCACCTGTTCACCACTCGTGCATGACACCAATGTGAGGAGGCCCCGAAAATTTGCTAATTGGCAATCGCGTCGTCATTTTGTTCTGCGGTGCCTGACTTCTGGGTCTACAGTCTAGAAGATGACAGTTAGCAATGAAAAACTTTCTAAACAGCCGTTAAACGGAAATATACCGGTATGCGGTTGCTTGCATGTGCGCTAGCCAATCTTGGAACCCGCCTATCGACCTGGGCGAGGGGGGAGAGGGGGGCGATACGCCACTGCATGCAATCACCAGCACCACTCAAGTGCTGTTAGCCAAAGGCACTTCCAAGATCTGATATTGAATCTACGCTGGATAGGGTTTGATGAGCTTCGATTCTGAGTAGTTGATCTTGGAACTCCACTTCACTTGTTTACAAATACGATACTACAATTCAATCTTGCCTCTCTAGCTACGTACAAGCACCGCAGCCTCAAATAGTCTATTTTCTGACGACCCTGGAAATTCTTTATTTTTATTTAATTTTCAGAACCTGGAAATCATGTGAATATGAGTCGTACTACCCAAATTTCAACTTGCGGAGCCACTCTTGGACAGTCTTTATGCCTGTCATGACATTTTTCTTTTTCCAGCTAACACACAGCCATCCGATTGCACAAAGTAGGAATGTGATTGCCACGCTTCCAACTATAAGAGTATGGTGTTACCTCTTGCATAGTTGTGTTCAAATATTCCAAAATACGTACATGACCATTCGAAAACGTGGAGCCACATCCAGGTAAGGGCAAAAACAGCAGAGATCCATGATAGTGGTGCCTGAAATCGTTAGCTATAGCCAGAGGTATGGCAAATCTGTGGCGCTACGTATAAATATCACAGTCACAACAGTAAAGACTCCCATGATCTTTGACTGCTGTGACGTCCTCATGGTATTTTCTGTGATGGGCTGCTTTGATCCATTGTCGAGGACTGCCAATTGAAGAGCGGCACGTTTGTATGCGTTTTTGGTTTGATCATCCAGACCAGCAATACGGCCGTCGGGTGTGCTCGCAGCTATGAGCTTCACAGCCATTAGCTCAAGAAAAGCGCGGAGGGCATGGTCTGAGTTTGCGCCGTGACCTGAAGCTGCAATCAATATGCAGGGCATGTTTGCCATAGGGATTCGTTCGCTGCCATAACTCAGGTCCTGGTCGTCCAAAACCGCCCAGTATGCTGATGGACCTTTTGACAGCCTCGAATTTCTAGTGATTCATGTTCAGTCTCAGTGAGGTGTTCGCAGAATCTGTGCAAGGGAAGATATCCTTGAGAGGACTGCGACACTGCTTTTATCGACGCGGAAGCCACTGAGACACTCTCCGGAAAGCCTCCGATAACTGGTGGGATAGTCCTCATCTTGTACCCACCACCAAGCGGATGTGTGTCCTTTCCGCAACACCATCAACTGCATGTGCAGGGCCTCCGGCGTCTTCTTGGCGACCGGCTGGCGCGGAACCCGTGTCCGGGTGCATGCAAGTGCTATTTCCGCAGCTGCCCAGCTCCACAGCCTCATCCAGCAGCTTCCGCAAAAGATAAGGGGGGGGGGGTCAGTTACCTTGCCCGTGGGTTGCTCGCCTCTCTCTCATGAAGCTAATGTCACACTGATTACACCTTTGCAAACCATCAGAAGTTGTACCACTTTCCGGGAAGCTCCAAGGGATTTACTACCCCCTTTGCCGTTATCAATTACTTCGAGAGCAAAGGTTGGGGATACGTTTGATTCAGTATTTAGATACGATAAAGACTGGCATCCGAAGTCTCACAGATGGGCAGCCGCCTACTTGCCTTCCTCTCAATGAATGTGGGTATTGATAAAGTTCTTCGCCGTGTTTGTTGCTTATTAGTCCACGAGAAATTGTATTAGTATTGGGCATCATAGCCACTATCATCGCGGTGATGGTTACGAAGAAAAGGGGGGAGACAGTCGCAATGGAACTGTCCGTCTTGAAATCGGTCTCCTCGTTGTCGCAATGTCTCCAGATGTCCCAAATCTAATCCGAGCTCAGGTCATCTACGATTTCCTCACTATGTCCTCAAGGGACAGAAATTTGCGACAGGGATTCTAAAACGTCCTCGGAGCAAAAAAAACACCCACTACATACTAATGTTATCTCACCGTCAACATCTCAAACATGAGATCCGTCTCCAGCCTCGTCAGCGTTACTAGCCCCCACCTCGACTGCCATGAATCCAGACGCAACAAATCTCGCCACCACCACCACCTCGCCGGCCTCCACGTCGTCTGCCACCTGTCGATACACTTGTCTCAGCACTTCCTACTTCTGTGGGTGCCCGGGTGCAGCTTGCAAAGATTACAATGACTGTGCCGACCCATGGACCTGCAAAACTGGCTGCACGACTGGATGGAGCTGCTCGGGAACGTGCCTGTCACCACTGCAATGTGTCTCTAAAACTGAAGGGTCGAAACGTCAATAGCATCATGTTGCTCTTTGATATCGACATGTACGATTTGAAGGTGAGCCACTAGCCAAATGTTAGAGTAGACTGTAGTGTAGTGTAGTATATGAGACATCGGAGACGAGAAGTCTTTAAAGAAGACAAGGTTAATTTTAGAAAACGGATATTCACAGGGCAAAAAACAGATGGTACAGGGGTATATGTAACTTATAATGCACAAATAACGCCCACTACCTAAATTTATATATATATTATTATATTAACTCTATAGCTATTATACCTAAATATCTTCTTCGCTATAATTATACTATATTATCGCTATATTTATTAAAGCACTTAATTTCTTAAATTTATAATAATTTAAAGGATATTAATTTATAATTATTAAGGGCAATAATATTAATATTTTATTAATAATAGTTAGCTTACTACTATACCTTAAATTAAAGTAATTTAGAACCTATATTATTGCTATTATATTAGAAAAATAATATTTAAATAATTAAAGATAGATTTTAATATTAAAGTAAATAATTTCGATAAATATTTAATTAATTTAATATAATATTAATATAAGGTAATTAAATTAACTTTAATAGCAAAAAAGCCCTTATAAGCGAAGGTTATTATAGTTATAAAAGTATTATAGGGGTAATAGGGTATAGCTAAATTGTCACAAAATGTGACGCCACAACCTGTGGCACCCCCTACTGCTTTATATCGTCACACACCCCCCAGTTTACGAGGATTATTTTGAGTGAACTGCCCCTATAAGGCGAGGGGTGGTCGATCTCTCCTGGACTCGAACTCACAACCTCTGCATATCCTCACTGTAGGGCCCGTGCGTGCGATTTCTAGCTAGTAGGAAGCGACTTATTTTGATCATTGCTAGTCAGGGGAACCAACCGCTAAGTTAGAGGAGTCTAAGGGCTCATAACTGTCACAAAATGTGACGCCACAATCTGTGGCACCCCCTACTGCTTTATATCGTCACATAAATTATAGCTTTTAATTAGCTGTAGCTGTGGTAGGGCGGCTTATATAGGCAGCTTGCCCTGCGCCATCCGTTTTTTGCCCTGCGAATATCCGTTTTCTAATTTTAAGTGCGCAGCGTGTAGGTCCCGAGGTCCTTCCATTCAGGGGCTGCCCCGCGAAGACCCTGCCAAGAACTGCATGTCCATGGACCACCAATGAGCCCTTGGCAGGTATGTACTGCAATGCAAACACCTCCGCCAATTTATGCTCCTCCAGGCACTGCCATCCGAATGTTTTACCCCTAAGCGCGGCAGTCTACGGGACTGCCGCAGTGCCGCAAGCCCGAGTGCGGGCCACAGGTGGATCCAGGGCAGACACAAATAACGCGGGCATTCTGCCACCGTTGCTTTCAAGCACATAGTGCCCCCTGAATACGAATCAAAGTTCTCGTGTTGGGTTGCTGCTAGAAAACCACCAACCGTGGGGAGTGGAGACTGCATGAACGCAAATACTCATTATGGACCAGCAACCCTCGCCGGGCTGGGATGACACCTGCCACTTCGGCTTCCCCACCCCGTAATGAAGCCACCCCAAACGTCGAGCCAGAAAGACGGGATGAACGCATTGGGTCCTAAACAGCACGGCCTTTGGTCGCCGTGTGGCAGAGGGTGTCCACTTCGCGCCCATCAGCTTCCAACGCCGGATATCGCTCTTTTTTGGTTCGCAGAAACCTTCCACTCGCTTGTGCAGAATGTCGGTCGCTCTGCTGTCCCTGGCCTGTCTGCCAGGCGCCCTTTCGGCGGTGTTTGACCTTCCAATACGGCTGAACAACGGCTACGTGAGTTATGCCTCGCGACGCTCGTTCGTGTGCGAACTGCGCTGACATCCTTTCCAGTCCGTGGTTGAGGTGGAGGTTGGAACACCACCCGTCAATCACACCCTGTTGTTCGACACTGGAAGCTCGACGACTTGGATGATTGCCGCAACCTGCGATGGGACAGCTCTCTGCCCTAACAACAGCGGATTCAACCGGACCGGCTACAACGAGACGTTGTCGTCGACGTCAAACGCCACGGGCGCGTATGCCTCGATAGCGTATCTGGGAGGAGTGACGGCTGGAGCTGGCATGGAGGACGACTTCTCGTTCCCCTCAGCCCCCGACACGGTCTGGACACAGACCTTTCTGGAGGCCTACCAGTCGTCTTGGTTCAATATTCCGGCCGACGGGTTCCTGGGCCTCGCCTTCAGCACGATCTCGGATGCGAACACGACGGCCTTGGTGGAGACGCTGATGCGGGCCGGCAAGCTTGACGAGCCCAGGTTCGGCCTCTACTACGGCGTCGAGCTGGAGAGCACGGGCGACAGCGCCGGAGAGGGACGGCTGACGCTGGGCAGGTCGCTCGAGGAGACCTACGTCGACGGCGATCTCGTCTGGACGGACCTGTCTCTTCCTGACGAGCGTGCCCAGCTGTGGCGTGTCGACATGCAGTACGCGGTCGGCACCACGCCCAACAAGACGCAATCCACCGTGGCCCTCTCCGGGGCGTGGGGCGTGTTCGACACGGGAGCAGGCCGGATCTCGGTGCCTGGCCCGCTGATCGACAGCATCTACGCCAGCATCGGCATGAACTGGACGGCCATCCTCGGCGGCGACCACATCCCGCTGTGCACCGAGTTCACGGACGCGTGGTCGATCGAGTTCAACATCGGCGACGGGCTGTCGCCGAGCTCCCTCGTCCTCACTGGCAGCATGCTCAAGAAGCCTGGGTTCGCGACGGGCGAGGACAAGTACTGCTGGCCGCCGTTCGACACCAGCGGATCGGACGGGCTGTTCCTGTTCGGATCCGACTTCCTGCAGATGCACTACACGGTGCACGACCTTGGTGGGTTTGAGCCGGAGAGCTACAAGGCGAGGATCGGGATCGGCGCGTTGAAGGAGGAGTACAGGCCGGAGCACATCTGAGCATGTCTGGAGATGCTCACATCCAGTCTACCTTTGTACCTAGGTAGAGGACGAGTGAAATGGACAAACAAACCATTTTAAAGATCTGGACGAGGAGATGTTCGAAGTGGAGCATGTCTTCCTGCCTGCCTACCTAGGTACCTAGGTACTCACCTGCCGTAGAACTGGGGATGTGGCACAACCGTCATTACAGCACATCAACTGGCAGTCGCACTGAGGCAGCTGGGGGAGGGGCCACCTGCGTGCACAGGACCTTGCCGTCAACCGACCCAACCTCGAGTCCAGCTGGGCAGCTTCGAAACGAGTCCACAAAGAAAGCTGCGAAACAGTCCAGATCCAGACCCTTTCGCTCTGAGTCCCATCGCAATCTTTGAAGAGGTGAGCGTTGCAGGCCCTTTCCCCTGCAAAGAACAACCTCTGTCCAAACCCCAACCAACGCCTTCAAAAGAGAACAATTTTGATCCTACTCAGAACCATGAATTCACCTTTTCCACCTTTTGATCATCTCCGGAGTCGAGGTTGGCGAAATCCCCAATACCAACATGGGACGCACGCTCCCTTCGAAACATCCTACCAGGACTTCATGCCACCGCCACCTGTGCCTCCACTTGGTCAATTTCCCATGCCCTACGGCAGCGGAAACAGCTCCTACTACAACACATGCTACTACATGTCACCACCAAACGATCTCAACGTTTCCCGTGACCAGTACTATCAGGAAACTGGGTCTTGGGATGGAAGTTTAGACCATTCTCGTGCTGCTTCTTGCACCCACCAACAAGAATACTGCGACACGCAGTTTCAATCGTCGCCCACGGAGACCAACGCCTACCATTTCCAAGAAGAGTCAGTCCCTTCACCCTGTCCTCCGAGTGATCATTTGACATCAAAACTTGATTGCTAACAGGTCTCAGTGATCATACTGTCTTTCAAACGAATCGCCTGAATGCGTGGCAAGCACCGGCCTCAACCCACGAGGATGTGAACGACCACGACGAATCACTGGCCGATCGACACAACGAACAGCCTCGAGGAAGGAAGCGGCCCCAACGGTCCCACAGCCGCCGCTCACAGACCCAAGACCACACATACGACGAGGCAAATCAAGGTTACGGGTCCGCTATACCAAAGCGAAGCTCCTCTCGAGCTGCCTCTCACAGGCGCGAGAGCCGGCCACCCGCAGAACGAATTCTACAATCGCCCAAGCGGATGTCTAGAGACTTCTTAGCGTCTCCTTGGAAGCCCGGCCGCAAGAACCGGGACGACAAGGACACACATAAGCATCCTGAACAAAACATAGTCTCCTCGTCCCCGGACTGGAAGACACAGAAACACCGACAGGTCGCCGGGCCTCGCAGCCCTAGAGCCAGGCCCTTCAGGCGACCGTCAGCCTCTGTAAATTGCAGTGCGGAGTCCTCAGACAGGTCCGTCAAGTACAGCCCACGGCCATCGAAAAGAAAGGACTCACAAAAGTCCCCTCAGAGCCATCGAGCCCAGTCACGTGATTACACTACTCGACGAACCGTCCCTGTGCAAACGAGTGCCGCAGAAGGTACTGAAGGTGCTACTCCCAATACAAAACTTGATAGAGATTTGGCTATATCGAGGATGAATGGCTTGCTCGACATCTGGGACTCCACAGGAAATCCAGACTGGGAGAAAGAGACATTTGCACTGTGCGACCTGGAGCACTGTCACCACTGCGGAAAATACTACGTGCTGACTCACTGAGGAGAACGCTCAGACACACTTGCCGAAAATGAGGCTGTGTGGTACAAGCGGGCACTTGAGGGCAAGATTATTTCCCTGAAGGACAAGAGTTTGTCCATGAAGGGCCTAGGAACTATTGGGAGGCACCTCCTTCTGGATCCTCGTGGGGGTACCTAGGTTGCCATTAGTGCTGGTATAGCTCCCTGCCGGGCACTCGACCCCAGCAGCGGACTGGGCATAGTGATAGTCAGATGCAAGAGACGAATGGATACGATCACGTATCTGTGACTTATCTCGCAGACCATGTGTTGGGAAGGCTACGCGTAGTCGCGTACTGACCTAGGTGCTTTCGGTGACTGCGCACAGATATAGGCGATAGGTGATGGTCTATTAGGTGATGGTCTACCTAGGTATGCTTACCGCGGACTATCTAGACCTAGCTAGGCAGGTTAGAGTGATGGCGAGGCTATTCAGGCCACTGTTTTCCCCGAGGCTACAAATAGGCTTGCCCGCGCCTTCCAAGGGGTCCTAGATTTCCGTTCTCGAACCGCCCCCCTCCGTACGTCAATCTCGTTCCTGCTAGTACCGCAATCATGACTGCGATCTGCTCGCCATAGGTCAGACCCTGCCATTCCCACCTCCCTTCCCATTTGAGGACCAACACGACAGAAATCAGTTTTTACTCTCGTTTTATCATTGTTTACGTTATCCTTGATCTAATCGACTCACGCTCAGTACATAGCCGTCATTTGGGAGCAAACAGCATACAACCAGCATTTGCCGAGCGCGAATATCTCAAAATCGTTTTGTAATATGTCCTCCCTCCCTGTTTCAGCCCAAGGTGGCTCTAGGGGAGTCCGTTTCGGACAGGTACATGTGCCGGCGGAGCTCGTGCTAGGGATGGTACAACTCGTGGCCGGCGAACCTAATAATTCTCTAGCAAATACAACAGCAGGGACGAGACCGCACCTGACCAACCTGTGCTTGGTGTCGAGGGGGATGAGAGACTCCGCCAGGAGTGTTCTGTATGAGACCGTTGACATCCGGCGCCTCGATACACTGTCATTGTTCGCCAGGACAGTCTCAGGAAACCCTGCATTGGGAGGACATGTGCGAGAATTGCGTCTCAAAATCTTCATCTGCGGGCGGAGTGATTCCCGGGGAGTGTGTAACGATCTGTACACGGTCCTCGACAGAACCAGCAATCTGCAGGTGTTGCGCCTCAGACTTGAGGAATGCCGTTGTCCTCGCGCCATTTCCTTCGAGAACTTCGCCGTCAACGGAGCCGATGGTAAGCAAAATCATATTGACCGCGTTGTTCTTTATTTCACGGGCTATCGTCTCTGATGATAGCGTTGCATGGCACCGAGGAGAGCTCGCTGACAACCCTAACTTATTCAGTCAGTTATGATGGCTTCTTTCGACGCGTCGCAGATCGCACCAGACGTGGGCTGAACAGCCGACGTGGAAACCAGACATTCTTGTCTCGTCTCCGGGATTTCCACTTCACCAGCAACGATATTCCCTACCCATATTGTGCATTCTTTTCAATACCGTCACTTCGGCACATAATCTCGACCAAGGACACGGGGGAATGGGACACGATCCTCAGCACAGCCCACGGCCTCGGAACCCACAACCCTTACAGGCACGTCAGGAAATTCACGCTGAAGAGCTCTGCCATCGTCCCCTCCCAACTATACAGCATCTGCCGGTCCTTCCCGAACCTGGAGGTCCTCAAGGTCCGCAACAACCCCCGAATGACGCACCTGCTGTTTCGCGGAACACCGGTTGCTCACCCGGTCGACCTGGACCAGCTAAACCTGAGCACCGCCCTCGCCCAGCTGACCGAGGTCAAGGAGCTGACCCTGGATTTGGGCTACCCGTCTGGATATGGCCCCTTCGTAGTAGACCTTCCGAGGTTCTTGGGCCCTGCTGGTGGAATCACCGGCCTGAGCGGGCTCCGCAATCTCACGCAGCTGACGATTGGGATGAATCACCTGAGTGAGCAGTTTCTGGATATCATTTTGACCCTTTCAATGGGAATATCTTTTTCTGTCACCTTTTTTTCTCCCCCCCCCCAAGCCTTCCCCCTTCCCACTTTTCTTTTTCTTTTTTCCCCTCATTCCTTTTCTTCTCTTCTCTTCTCTTTTTTCTCTATGGTCTTTCGGTTTTCTCTTTCTTTCTGGTTGTCTTTTTCTTTGCATTTTCTTTCTTCCCCCCCCTCCACCCTCCATTCTCTTTTAATAAAATCTCTACCTCGATACTATAGTAGCTGACTGCAAATGCTGCCAGTGTGCTACCGCGGCAACAACTTTCAGGACCCCCCGCTACCCCTCCCGCCCAGGGTACTGCCGCCACTCGTCGAGCGGTTGCGCCTATATACTTGCATTAGCTGCTGGTGCAACGACATTGGCCGCTTCTGGCAGGCCGCCAGCCAGATTTCGATCCCGAGCACCTCGACATTCCACTTTGTCAGAGAGCTGGTCGCGTGGCTGTGTGCGAACAACGCGGCGCTACCGGCGCTTCGATCCATCCGTCTCTATTCGCAAAGTGCATGGTGGGTAGGCCATGGCTCCAACTGGCGGTGGGTGATGCACTGTCCAGAGGAGATGGGCCAGGTGTGGAACGCGGGCGGGTTTGAGCAGGAATGTGGCATCTCGCGCCTTGAGAATAGGGCTGGTGGTCGGAGGATCCACTTCCGTGCGTACCAGAGTACGGACCTTGACTGTGGATATGAGCACCCTGATGACGAGGTCTGGTATAAGCGGGATAATGCTGGACCTTGCAGAGGGGAGGAGCGCTTGAGGCAACTCTGGAATAGTCTGCTGCCGGGTACATTCTAGTTATAGGATAATCTACCGTGGGATCCCTGCCATCCGCGGGTGGCATGGAATTCCTTGGGATTGATAATATTTCCTGAGATAAGCCGTGCTCCCCTCTACCAGTGCTGTGATCTAGGAGCTCTTCAATTGGCCAATTTGGGACGACCCACAATCCGTGAATGCTGGCTCTTATTCCAGAAAGCGTCACATACAGCGTTGCCAGGCACATTCGCATCTGTGTATCCTACAAGGCTGCATAGGTAGGTAGAAGGAAGAGTTCCGTTCCTACGTCGAGAAAGGAATTGGTGAAAAACAAAGGCTTGCTTAATCCTGGAATATCTCTTTTGCCAATGTTATCTGTGTTAACTAGCCCATTGTTTCTCACTTCGCTGGAGATAAATTATACAAGATATCAACGCAGCATACCTGGCTGTAATAAAGTGCCTTTATATATGTGAGTGGTGATGGTAGATATGCTACCTAGGTATGCAGCAAACTTCAAGCCAAGAGACTAGGCGAGCTGCTTAACGACACCTGCCTTAAGCGGGAACCAGAATGCCGATCACCCGGCGTGGGCCTGCCATGGCGCGATCTTTGAGAGTATTGTGGTGATATACTGGGTCAAGCCGGAGTCGGGTTTTAAAGTGGATAGGCTGCCGTTGAATCTGCCGGAATGAATTTGATCTATTATCGTGAAGTGAAGTAAAACCAAACTTATAACCCCCAGTATCCACAAGATGAAGATTAGCTCCAATCTCTCCCGCTTCACCACCGCAGCGATGGGCCTGCTCGCCACAACAGCCCAGGCGCAGAACTCATCATCCACCATCGGCCCCGAGACGGGCTCCCTCGTCATCGTGGGCGGCGGCTCCCTCAGCGACAACATCTACCAGCGCGTCATCGACCTCGCGGGCGGCAGCGGCGCCGCGATAGTGGTGATCCCGACGGCCGACGGCGCCGATTCTTATGACCAGGACGCGGCGGGCGCGGCGGCGTTCCGACGGCTGGGCGCGGGCAACGTGACCGTGCTGCACACGTACGACCGGGCTGTCGCGGACACGGAGGGGTTTGTGGCGCCGCTGCTGGAGGCGCAGGGCGTCTGGTTCGGCGGCGGGCGCCAGTGGCGTCTTGTCGATGCGTACGCGGGCACGCGGGCCGAGGCGGCGTTCGCCGAGGTACTGGCCCGGGGAGGCGTCATTGGCGGGTCGAGCGCGGGGGCGAGCATCCAGGGGAGCTTCCTGGCGCGCGGTGACACTGCGAACAACCAGGTCATGGTCGGGGACCACCAGGCTGGGTTTGGGTACATCAGAGACACGGCCATCGACCAGCATGTGCTTGTGCGGAACCGCGTTTTTGACATGTTTGACATCCTCAAGGTCCGGCCCGAGCTGCTTGGGTTTGGCATCGACGAGAACACGGCGCTGGTCGTGTCCGGGAACGAGGCCGAGGTCATTGGGGCGAGCTATGTTGCTGTCTACGATGGGGGGTTCTGGTCGAGGGAGGGCAGCGACCTCAAGAACCTCCCTGGTTCGTCTGCCATTTTTTACTACTTGAGGAACGGTGATCGTTATGATCTTGGGGCGCGACGGGTGATTGAGGGAGAAGGAGCTACACCCCCTACATAACTGCATGTGTGTTAGATTCAACCACTTCTATAAAAATCTACTGTCTGCCCCGTGTTTTCGAGTATTAATCTCCTACATTTGCGTTCTGCTCATTTAGGAAAGCTTGTCATGAAGCATGGCGCCGTCCTCTAGTGAGTGGCGAGAGGAGCATTACAGTTGCAGGGCAAGAAAAGCCAAGATTTCTCGAGAACCGATGTGGCAGGTCATATGTGCGCTGACGGCTACAAAGTTCCCCTCAGGTTATCGATGATGAGCTTCTCGACATGATTAATTTGAAATAGGCAGGGATGTGGCAATCAGGCTCTCATTTGGAATATAACATTTCGAGTCAGTCATTCTCACCTGCACGTGTGAAATCGAGGAATGTTGGTAATGACGTTCTACTATGTAGTCGCGGATTGCACTGAAACTTTTTACTAAGGCTGTGCCCGAGCTGTCCGCTCTCAACATGCGTGTATTGAATGTCATCTGGTACATACCGGGAAAACAGGGTCTTCTGGAGCCGCTCTCGAACTGCGCTTTTACTGCTTAACCACGTAAACGATTACAAATTATAAGCCGAATAAAGAATAATCATTTTTTCCAAGGGGCTTATACCTAGATAAGCAGCTTTAAAAAAAATAAGCGGCTTATTTATCTCTAATTAGCTAGGTATTTAGGTACTTACCTAGGTATATATATAAAAAAAAAAAGAAAGGGAAGGGAAGAAAAGAGATAACGCCTTCCTTTAACTTTATCACCTTTTAATTTAGCTTTAAAGAGTCTATATATCTAATTTAAAGATTTAGATTTAAATTTAAATTTAAAGCTAGATTTAAGTTGCTTAAGTTAAAGCAATAGGAACGGGAAAGGGGAAGGAAGGTATTCTTTCTCGGCTAAACTTTATCCTAAAGTAAGAAATCTACTTTTAGAACTTAAGCGGCTTAAGAAAATAAGCGGCTTATTAATTTATAATTAGCTTAAAGTAAAGAGCTGTTAATTCCCCAGTTAAATTATATGAGCAGTTCTCCTACCGTTAAGAAAAACCCCGGTGAGACGGTAGTGTATTTTCTCTCTCTAGGCCACGCACAGGCCAGAAAGGCGCAATATGACGGACACCAGCTTTTCCGTGTGAAGACGGAGGGACAACCGAATTCTGTGCGGAAAAGACTTGCCAGCGTGCATGTGTCTTTGGAGCTGTGGAAGGAAGAAACTGTCGGCACCCACTTCGATGCTGTTGTTCCGCCTGGGAAAATCGCCGAGTTTGAATCCCTCAAACTCAGCAGCTCCATTTGAGCATCCTCCATGCAGATCTGGGGAAGTCTATCGCTGTAGAGTCCGCTCCACAAAGCACGTCAACTGGGAAGAGACAGGCCGACGATCTTTCATGGTACGAGACCTACCACTTATACGAGGAGCACGTACAGTACTTTGAGGACCTGCAAGCTCTGTTTCCAAACAACTCTGAACTGTGATCTCTTTTGGTACATCTTACGAGGGTCGGGGTCTTTCCTGTATTTATTTATGGGGCGATGCTTGGCCCCGGCAAGCCCGCAGTCCTATACCATGGCACGGTGCACGCTCGGGAATGGATCACAACGTTGGTATGTAAATTACAATCTCTTGTCATGTAGCAACAGGCTGATCAATCTATGTTTAGGTCGTTGAGTATCTCACGCTGCAGCTCATTAATGGCTATGAAGCGGGTAACAATGACACTCGGACTGTTTTGGACACCTTTGACTTCTATATCGTTCCCGTGGTGAATCCAGATGGTAAGTTTCAACATGACTCATTCAGATATAAATTTAGACTCAAAGTTATCACTGATCAGGGTTCGTCTACACTCAAACAATCGATCGACTATGGCGAAAGAACCGCCAGCCCGGGCCCGGAAACTCTATGTGCGTTGGCCGTGACATCAACAGGGACTGGGAGTTTGCCTGGAACCCAAACAGCGGTGGGGCCTCAGCCGACCCGTGTGGGCAGACTTACGGCGGAGAGGCCCCTTCAGGCTCACCCGAAAACAAGGGTCTTGACGGCCTTGTACGCGAGCTCCGAGACCGTGGGCATCAAGCTGTACATCGACTGGCACAGCTACGGCCAGTATTTCCTCTTCCCGTACGGTTATAATGAGACCATCTACCTCCCGCACCTCGGGAAGTGGAAAAAGACCGGGTCCCTAATGAGCGAGACCATCCGCGACGGTTCTGACCGCCGAACCACGTTCACCTTTGGACCAGGGGGTGCCATCCTCTACCGGTCGGTAGGCAACTCCCGCGACCATGTGTACGCTATCGAAGGGGCGGATTTCTCGTGGACGATCGAGTTGCCGGACACCGGGGATTTCTGTTTCGTGCTGCCGCCTGAGCTGATCAGGCCGACCGTTGAAGAACAGTGGGCTGGCCAGCAGGCCTTGTATACATAGTAGCCTGCTCAACGAAGTCTTTTTCGGCGACGAAGGCCCTGCGTGAACGCTCGGAAGAATGGAGCTGTCGTAGGATACGAAATGGGCAAAGGATTCCGGGAGGGAAGCAGTGCAGCTATACTATGTATATTAATTAGGCAGGGAAACCCGGCTACCTACAATCTTGTTCCACTCCCTAATCTTGAACAGCCACATGCAGACTGCCTGGGTATCTGACGTATTAATATAGCCATTCATTCAATTTAGCCATAAAAGATTCAATGCCCGGGCGAGCGATCTCATATTGTCGGCGTATAGGCAGATGGCTGGTTGTGGATTCGCCAGATTAGTCCGGGTTCCAAGGTTGTTCTGACCTCGTCGGGCGATTTGCCAATGTCGACGACCTCATTGGGCTTTTTAGCCGGGATCAGCTCGAAGCAGTGTGAGCTAAAGCTTAATTTTGTCACACCATCCCTGCGAGGATCTCTCTGATTCTGTGTTCCAGATGGTAGCTACTTCACTCCAAAAACAATATAGATTATGCAGTCTCGCCGTGCTCGCACGGGTTAGTGCGGAGCGAGAAAGCTCACAGTGGTACGGGGCCTTCGAGCTACGCATGGCGTTTGCGCATCTCGTCTGGAAAATAATCTTTGCTTTTGATAGCTTCATCAATTCTCTTCTGCAACGTTGCCTGCAGTAGTTGGTGCGGCGAGCCCTCGGCTGCACTCGTGAGTCGTAACCGGGAACTGGACAAAGCTACGCTCTATTTACAATTGTTGATAAAAGCTTTCGTGGTTACATTGACATTCAACTTTAAATTCTAGAAAGCGTACTCAAAGCTCTATTCCTGCTTCCAGATCAACAAAATCGTTCCTGCTAGTCATGTCACGTCACATCAAACAACGTCGAGCTTGGCACGATAAATCGACCCAAGACCCGAATCGAATGATCTTAGAAACCTCATGTTATTCAAAAGGCAACGTACATCGCGTGCTGAGTGTAGCTAACTAGTGATGATAGAAGTGTATCTATGACGAGATGAGCAGTCTGAGCTTTCATATATGATTAAATATGACACATTATTATCGCATGCGGTGTCAGTTCTCCTGTAAGTATACTATATAAATTCGTAGACGACCCCTAAGCGATCGCAGGCTTCACAGTCGTAGTTGGTTGCACCGGTGGTATTATATGCTCGCAATAGCACAGGAACCAGGAACCCCCCTTTCCAGGCCAGACTCACCACGAGCGCCACCCCCGCTCCAGCGCCTCCTTGTAGGGCTCGCTCAGCTGCTCCTCCTTGAGCAACAGCATGTCATACATCTTTCCCTGCACCGTCCCGGAGCCATCATAAGTCTCCGGGTCGGGGCATACGGGAAGGGCCTGTGTCACCGTCGGGGCCACAATCTCGAGCGTCTCGTCCAGCTGCTGGCCCCCGTCCAGCTCCAGCTCCTCGGGGGTGCTCGCGGGGCGGAACTGCACAAACACCATGTCGTCGCCGTCGGGCCAGTCCGGCTCGTCGAGTATGAAGAGCACGTCGTGGTGGCACACCGCCGGCGTGCGCAGGTACGACGGGACCAGCCCCGGGAGCCGCTGCTTGGCCCCACCGGCCTCGCTGCCGATCCTCGATCCTATCGGGCTGCGGAGGGCCTCGGTCTGCTCGGTGTAGAGCCCTCTCGCCGCCTTCTCCGCCTCGTAGTGTTTCTGGCAGTGCTCCGCCGTGGCCCAGGGCGCGAAGTAGACATCCAGGCGGTAGGCGTTGGTCTCGGGCGCGTAGCTGGACTCGCACAGGGCCCGGAGGAGGTCGGCCGCCTCAAACAGGTCCGGCGACGCGATGTCCGGGCATGTGACGTAGATGGAGAAGCTGAACAGGGGCGGCAGGGGCTGGTCCGATGGCGCCCAGAAGACCATCAGTGAGACGTTGTTGGCGTGGTCGCGGAACGGGAGCTCGTGTATCTTTATGCACCGACTCATCTTTGGGCGTCGCCGTGAGCCATCGGCTTGAGAGCGAGCTGAGTGAGTGAGCGGGCGAGTAACATGTGCAGAGGGATCACAGGCGAGAACAGACCTGTCAACCTGTCTGTGTCTCTTTAGTACTGGGCTTAGGCCGTGCAGCTCTAGGCCGCACGTGACTTCCAAGGCTCTTACCTCCCTAGGTACCGTGAAGGTGTAGGTAGCACCGCAGGATCGATATGCATGAGAATTTCTTTTTGCCAATGGAACAACAAGCTGGTGCGCGTATCCCGCCCGAAAGCTCTTGGGCAGGACAGAGTCTTGCTTCTTTCAGGACTTTCGAGCGATGATAACTGCGGCCTGCGGGCCGAATCTCCTCGACGCTCCCGTCGGTCGGTCGACTCACGCCACTTGCATTCCGGTTGCGTGTGTAAAGAAACGAGTGGCAACTGCTGGTCCGAGACGTATGGCTAACGTGAGCGGCCAGCGTACCGCCCAATAATTTGCCACAATGTCTCCACCACGTTTGAAATTGCTTCTTTTCTGGGTTAAATATAGGGGCTTGGATTTATTCGCCATGTGCCAGGTTTCACATTGCTGACTTGGACCCCTCAAATACTTCTTTTGTCGGGCCCCCACGCAGGAGCCCGTAAAGAACCGCGGAACAAGTCACTTATCTAGCCTTACCATGCTTTTTGTTTCATCGAACCCCGATAGTGACGGCATCTCACCTAAGGGCCCAATGGCTGCGGAGACATATGGCGTGCTGGCTTTGTCACGTACGGCGCAGCACACTGTCTTGTACTTACCTAGGTAGGTAGATACAACGTCACAAGACGCAAGTGTCACCGGGTTATTCCCCAAGGGCCTTATTTGGGTAAGCCGGTCTTTCATTATTTCCCAAAATCCTCCTCTACCCCACATGCTGACACGCGTCAGCAGATGATAAGTCTTTCAAAATAGGAAATCAATTCCATGCAGGAGGTGCCTCGCGGTCCCAAACTGACAAGGCCTTTTTGGTCTAGTGCTTCCCTGCCGATGGGACTGGCATAACTATCCGTTTGTTCTCCTAGCCTATGTGTCTAACCTCTTTCAACAGAGAACATGTATCAGCGGCCGCAACCTTCGTGTAGCATATAATACTCCCCGATTCTTTCTAGGAAGACCTAAAAGTGTGCTGAAACACATTTTATTGGACACGTCGCAGATTATTTAAACCTAAAAGCTTGACCCTTAGTAGATAGACCATCCCCTTGCCCCTTTCTTGTTCCGCTCTTCGAATTAGTCTCAGATTTGTCCCTCACGTTTCAATACTCTCCTGCATACCAATCTGCGTCTCTCTTAAAGGAAGTGACTGACATACTTATATCTCGAGATTCAGTACGCCAGATGCCTACATATGAACTACTCGTGCCCAACATCCCCACTGGCAATTTTGGCCAGCGGGCGGGCTACGATGCAGCCCGAACTATGACAAAAATCCAAATGCGAAGGTTAAAAATAAAATAGAGTCGGCGTGATCCCTCCTATCTAGGTGTTGTCGGCCGCTCTACTCGCAACTTAATAAATTATCTGTGATTGGCTGACCCACATTCTGAAAAGCACTCTCTTGTAACGATAACTACTACTAGTACCTGAGCACATTTTACCCGAGGGCATGTGCTTTGTAACGTCTCGACGTCAATACTCATAGCACTTTCTATATATTTTCTCAGAGGCGCACTTAGTCAAACATCTCACACCTCCGACTCACCGATGGCATGCATTGCGCTCTTCAAGCAGGTTCCGATGGATGTCATGTTAGCTAAGTACTGATGGAAATTCGCGATAACACGCGGTTGTGTTCGTGTCCGGATATCTTTCAGCACAAATTTCGTTTTTTCCCTGCTTCTTTGCACCTCTTGTAGTACACAAATCTGGCTCTGTTTATGATAAATCTCAAGCAGCAAGCACAAGGTGTCGCCTGAGCCCCATTCTTAACTTCAAGATTCACCTTCTCCTTGATAATCGCAAACACAGATCTATCAGGCGGTGTCTGTCACCAGGAGGGCAGGGCAGACTGAGCATGGTGCTGCTCATCGGGCATGATGTTGCTGACAATTGGTGCTGTGGTTTTCGTTAGCTATCAGTCGCAGTTACCTTTGGATCTGTCAACGCGATGACAACGAACGGCATATACAACTGGGCGTGCGCCTTGTTCAGGACCTTTGTGGCGTTCGGCGCCCTCTTCCTCCGCCGCCACGCTGCTTCACTCCAGGGCGTCGTTCCGCTTCGGGGGAGCACCCACATCAATGTGGGCTCCCAGTCGACATTAACTACTTGTGTAGGATGCCCATCTCCGGCGGGCTGTCCCTGATGGATTGGTCGTGAAAATAGAGGTTCACAACCGCCTTGGTCCCAGTGACCTCGTGAGAAGTGAAACCCAGTATTTGGGTAGAGAATGAGCACCAGACTAGGCTCGACAGCTACGTAACATAATAAATCTAGGAGTCATTTTACTGCGAAAGTGAAACATAACGGTGGAGGAGAGAAAGTTCATCCCTAGGAATCAATCGATTTCCGAGGGAAGATGTGTGTCATGTTTTCAGGAAACTCGACG
Organism: Diaporthe ilicicola; assembly: GCA_023242295.1. Taxonomy (NCBI): domain Eukaryota; kingdom Fungi; phylum Ascomycota; class Sordariomycetes; order Diaporthales; family Diaporthaceae; genus Diaporthe; species Diaporthe ilicicola. Next base: position 99,739 of record JALPVH010000104.1, on the reverse strand, counting down.
ATTCAGGTGCGTCACACCGGGACAACGTGACCGGCCGCGGCTCGCGGCTCGCGGCTCGCGTCTCGCGTTACGGGACTGCCCTGGAGCAGGCGGCCACCAATCGGGGATGTTGTGCTTAGAGTTGGGATTCGGAGTGAAAGTAAACGGCCCAAAAAGTATATTGAGAACCCGTCATCATATAATATATTTGTGAAGTGCGCACCCGATCACTTGACCGGCCCTAGTGAGAGTAGTGACCAGACAGTTTGTCAAGGCGCCTGGCTGTGCAAGAAACATGCGAGATGCCAAGCACTGGTGCCTTGCCCAACCCAAGCCTCCCCGTGCTCAGGCCCGAGAGAGCAGAGATGTCCAGAAGGACAGATTCTCCGTCGAAGACGTGGCCCCAGGTGTTGCTGGGATGTGTGCATTGTGGCCGCAACTGTTATGCTCCGGCTGGCGTCATCTGTGGCAAGGGGCGCGATCCTTTCGGAGCCAAGGACCTTGTTCTTAAACACCCCCCTTAGTCAAACCGCAAAAATAGCTAACAGCCATATTAAAAAAAGGTTTTAATTCCTTCTTATTCAATCTAATTTAATTCTATAAAAACCAAACTTTCTTATATATATATATATTTCTATTATTATTCTATAATTAAAAAATTTAGCTTTATTTATTTTAAAATTATTTAATATAATTATTAAGTTTTAAAAAAGTAAAGTCTTTTTTCCTATAGTAAATCTGTTAATACACGGGCCACTTGGCCTCCTTAACAAAAGTGGAGAAATATAGCCCGTGCATTAATAGTTTTATTATAGGAAATTTTTTTTTATCTTTTTAAAACTTAATAACTATATTAAATAATTTTAGGAAAATAAAGTTAGATTTTTTTAATTATAGGAAATTAAGATAGGGGTAAAATAAAGATGGAATATAAAAGTTAGAATAGATTCGAAGCTAATATATTAAATATAATACAATAAAATTTGGTGGTTGTTAGCTAGTTTTGCGGTTGAACAGAGGGGGGTGTTTAACAACCCGGGGGCCTACTCTACCTACCTACCCGCCTGGACCTTCTCTTGCTCGATCATGACAATCAATCATGGGCGCTCATATTGATCTTGGTGGGGCGCATCGAGGTCGCGGCTTGGTGGGAGAGGTGCCCCAGGACCCTGACAGGGGCATAGTCGATGCAGACCGGGTTGGAATGCGAGCGATTGGCTAGAGCGCAACGCACGACACTTGGACACGTGCAAGGGGACAATCCACCTGGGGCGTTATGTCGTAGGACAGGATGAAGCGTTGCTCACGGTTGGGGAAACGGCACGATGTTGCGCTGGTCGGGATGAAACAAGAGCAATGCGGGACCGGACGAAGGATTGAACGCGACGGGACAAAACAAGACAAGACAAGACGAGACGTGGATGGATGGAGAGATGGAGAGAATGGCCAGATTGACAGTTTGAACCATGGACACGGTACGGCAGCGTCCGGACAGATTGGTGAGGAGTGTGTATGGAGCTGTCCGCAGTGTGTACAGGTAGGCAGGCTGCAGTGCTGGCAGGCTGGGGATTGCAACCTAAAATCGACAGACTTTGAGTTTTGATCAAACCATGGAATGCTACGTATGGTGTGTGACGTCTTTTTTTTTAATAGGTACGGCGAGCGACTGCAGAGTTCTCCGCCCTCCGAGCCGGGGTGTAACCGTGAGTTTGATCAGGTCGGCCTGCGAGAGTGATGGTCGGATTTGAATGGCTGCATCTGCTCGATAGGTGGCCAGCCTATGCAGTAGGCCTGGTTTTGCACACAGCCGTCGGTGGTGCTGGCTCCTTTGAGCTCCCCTTCCCCCTTTCTCATCTCCTTATCCTCCTTCCCCTTGACCGGATATATGAAGGGGGAAGACGGAGGGGCGAGATGCGACTCTGATTGATGTGTCCAGCAGAGGGACACATCGGGGCATCTCAGGTGCTCAGGTGCTCAGGTGCTCAAGTAGGAAAATTCGGGTGGGTACTTGCGGGAGGGTACATATATACCTGCCTACTGTACAGTAGATACATAGTACGTACCGCCTGCCCCACCCCCGCCCGACTCCACCTTCCCACCACCTCACACCAGACCCACATGCACTTGGCTGAACGGATCTTTAAGGTTCAACTGAGCAAAGGTACCACGGTACTTTGAAACGGCCAGGCCCCTTCCCGCCGCGTCGTGGCCGCCAACCCCCCCCCCCCCAGTTTCTCGGGCTTGTCTTCGTTTGGACCTGCTCTTCTTTTGACGCTGCTAACGATCTCTCCCGTACTGCATTGTGTTGGATGCTTGGACGATCCGAAGCAGTCGGCTCGTTCGGGTTCCATTGAGGTGGAGAGAGCCCTTGGGTGGGTTAGACCTGATTACGTGCGCAGGTGTCAACATCTCAATTCGCCGTTGGAAACCAGATCTCAAGGCCGACCTCGAACCAAGTTGACCTCTCCGTCCCTGTCGTCCCACACCCCAAAGCCGCGCCCGCCCGCCCACGGCAAGCTTCCGATCCAGCTCGATCAGACTACATACGCCACACACGACTCGACTTCTCTCGACGCACCACGGACCCCATGTCCCAAGCCGTCCTAGCATAGCATAGCATATGCCCGAGCCCAACTGAGGACCCTACATACCCCCAAATCCCCCCCTCAAGACGATTAGACAGCGGCCCGATTAGACGCGTCCGCTCCACGTGTGAGGGGAGGGTTCAGTGTGTGTGCTCTCTGCTCTCTGTCCGGATCTGTCCGGCTGTCTGTTTGCCCGAGGTCGTGCCCACTCACCACTACTGGAGCTGCTCTGGCTCGGCCTCATGATCCATCCATCCGGTACTGTTCGAGACAAGACAAGGCCCTTCTCGTGCTATTAGACTCGATGACCACGCAGGACACACTGTGCCGACCGTAGTCAGGCGAAACTGCATGCCTGCCTCTGCTTTTTTTGATCCCTGAAACTTTCTCGATCCGTCTCTCGCATCGCTATCCATCGTTCTCCTCTCGGCCCTCACTTCTTCACCCCGGATCTTGGTGTCGGAAGTACCAGATCCACTCCCGCGTCCAATGGATCGTCCCAAGGCCTCAGCCGACTCCGTCACTGTCAAGCCGGAGTCCTCTCCTGTCAACTCCACCAACGCCAACGGCAATGGTTCCGGCCGCACCCCAGACCTCTCTCTCGTCACAGCGCTCTCCCCGAGCCAGAGTCAGAATGGCCAGGCCAACGGCCCCCAGAGTGTGTCTCCGCTCAACGAGCAGCGCGCTTCCAAGATAGCCGCCTGCCTGTCATGCCGCAGGAGTAAGGTTCGCTGCGAGAAGGGCGTCGACCCAGTCCGCTGTCGTCGATGCGCACAGACCGGCTCAGAATGTGTTCGCCCTACGTTCAACGTCGGGAGGAGAAAGGGTGTCAAGAAGTGAGCCCTACCTGGCCCTGCCGTGCCATGCCCTAATTGCGCTCATCAAACCCATTGCCCCGTACTGACCATCGCTCCAGCAAACGCAAGGGTCTGGAGAAGGCTCTCTATCAGGTCGAGGAAGCGATCCGAAGAGCAGGGCCTGGCGTGCAAGGCGCTGACGCCGGGAAAGCCATAAATGATCTCAAGGCCATGATAGCAGCTGGCCACGGCGCCCACCTGAATGGCTCCGGAGACAGCAATAAGCGGCCCCGCCTCAGCACCGCAGCCTCGAGCGAGCTGCAGGACTCGTCGTCTGAAGAAGAGGAAAGCCCCAGGCCGCGCAAGGAGCCTCATCGGCGCCGGACATCGACTTTCTCCCATCAACAACCGTTGAAGCCCGAAGAGCGGCTTGCCGTCGAAGATGCCGAGAACCCATTGCAGCTTCTGGCTAGGGCATCCAATCTGCATTTGTCCCCTGTTTCGAGTCACAGCCAGTCTCCAGGGACAGCAGCCTCTCAAGCCCCCGCGAGCGTCGTTGTCGAGGAGAATGATCCCGAGATGAGATACGTGGAGAGCTTCTTCGGGACAGTCCACTTCAATGTCGACCGAGGGGAAGGCTACGACCCGATCGAACTAGGCCTAGTGACGGAGGATGAGGCCGAGAGGCTCTTTGACTTGTGAGATAGAGCCACTCCGAGGGTACTGACTTGACAACGACCACTGCTGACTTTCATTTCAACCCTTCAGTTTTCATAGAAACCTATCCCACACGCGCTGGGGTCTGGATCCTGTCATCTACACCGTGCCCTGGACACGGTCTCGCTCCTCATTTCTCTTCACGTCCATCATGGCTGCCGCTGCACTTTTCATCGAATCTGCCGGCGCCCTATCGAAGCGACTGTCCAATCATTGCAGGTGGCTCACGAACAAGGTTATTGAAAAGCGGCACAGATCCACAGAGATCGTTCTGGCCTTCATGATCAATGTCCCTTGGATGGGTCCGGGTGTACACAGCACCGACGACGAGACATGCTGGTACGTCTCATTGGCAACGACCATTGCCATCGATCTACAGATGTCCAAAGTATCGATGCCCATGGATGCGTTCAAGAATGGTGTCTCAGGGGACCTGGCGAGGCAGGACTGCATGGACCCAGAGCTTGCCCTGCGGCTAGGCGGGTTCAAGAGTGTCGACCCCAATTCGGAGCTCGGGCGAAGGCTTGTGCGAAGGCGGGAACGGTGCTGGATTGCCCTTTTTGTTCTTGAGCGAGGAATGTGTCTGGCACGGGGCCGATCCTCTACACTTCCAATGACACCACTGATCAGGAAATGCGATCGATGGCATATATCGGACATAGCAGACAGCATGGATGGACACTTGGTGTCTATGGCCGTATTGAGAAGGGACTTGGATGACCTGTTCGCCGCAATCAGGGCATTGTGCGATGGCGCAAAGGGGGGTCTAACAGATGGATCTCTCATCGCCCAGTCGTGAGTGCCACCAATCCCAGAACCAGACCTACACCTTTTGACTGACCTCTCCCAAAGAATACAGAGCACGGTCGACAAATTCTTTGAGCAATGGCACCTTGAGTGGGGTATGACTCTTGGCGGTTCCGGACCTCGTAAGTCTCCCGAGTGAACCGCATTTTGATCGTCACTGACCGGCCAGAACATCGCCTGCCCCCCTACGTGGAAGTGCTTGTAACGCACACCCGTCTTTCCATTTACAGTAGTGTCATAAACCATCCTACCGCGCCACTCGAGGTGCGCCACTTCTTCAGGACGGCCGGCCTTTCGGCAGCGTTAAATGTGATGCGTGCTGCGGTCCAGGGCGAGGCCACCCTTTTCTCAATGCCCAACAATACGGCTATAATGGTGTCCTTTGCAGCCTGTTTCGCCTTGAAGTTGAGCACACAAATGTCGGGAGGAACTAGCAGCAGCGTCCTGGCGCCGAGTGTGAGGACACTGATCGAGGAGACGGCCGACATGATGGAGAAGATTGGAAATATCACAAAGCACCGGCATGGCATGGGCCGGCTCTATGGAAGGTACTTGAGGCTCTTGGTGAAGAAAGAAGCCAGTGCTGCAGAGACAGCAGGTCCTTCGCGGCACAGCCATGGGACACCACGGCCGGCGGCAGCGTACACCGAATCAGCACGCCAAGCAGCAGGCGTACCGTTTTCGCACCAGCCCAACGCGCGGGCGGGATCGGGGGCCAGTATGAGCCAGAGCGGATTCGCCATCCCACAACCACCGTCAGCGGCCCTCGGCGCGGCGTATGACACGCCCGGCTGGTCATCGCACCCGTCAGACCTCTTCCAATTCTCGGCCATGAGCGACGACCAGATCGTGGAAGCGCTCAACAGGACGGGAGGCGAGTTCGACCCGAGTGGTTTTGGCAGTGGGATGAGCGGGAGTGGGGCAAACGGCGGCGGGAGCGGGTTCAGCTGGGAGGACGCGATGAACTTCGATTACATGTTGAACTGGAACAACTTGCCAGACTATGGGCTCTAAGGGGAACCCCGGTGGTGGGGCTGTTGTAACATTGAGACTGGGCTGGGGGACACGGCTGCTCTCGGCATTGGACTGTTCGTGTTTCCGGAGCGAGGTATCGCATTTTACCTGCATACAGCACGGTATGTATCACATACTACATAATGCATTCGATCTAGGGGAACAACTGTTTTGGATAGTGAATTTCTGGCAGCGCCAAGGTTGTGCCCACGGTGGGACAAGACGCAAAAGATCGAACGCCTAGAACACCATATCATGCCCGTATGCATGGACGTGGGGGGAAAAATGTAAAGGGAGACATGCATTACTGACTAGGTGCGCAGGTCAGAATTCAGGACAAACTCAGACTTTGACCTCCACAGGGTGGGCGTCAACTGCCCTCCAGTTGACCAAGTCCTGCAGCTTCTCCATAAAGACGAACGTCAGGATCGTGTGTGGGCTGTGGGATGGAAAGGATTGTCAGCACCAACGACCCGCGCACGTCTATCGAAAAGAGGGAAGCGGAAAGAAAGGACACAGCTTCTAGGGGCGGTTCCACTCACGTCAGGCGCAACCAGGCAGGCGTCCAGCCTTTCATGAGGAACAAGGGGCCTTCCTGGCGCAGGCCCTGGGTTGTTATCTGGAGGAGGCTCTGTATCCCGCCAGCCCTCGAGTCAGCTAGGCTGTTGTTCCGCTACAAGGGAACAGAGCTATGGGAGGAGAAGAAGGAAAGGGGAAAGAAAATAAGAAAAAACGCACCGGCGAGCCGCCGGCCTTGCTGGCGGCCTGGACGCGGCTCTTGAGCACGTCGGCCGGGGCGCAGATGGTGGTGGCCACGGTGCCGGCGACGAGGCTGGACAGCATGTGGGTCTTGACGTCGTCCTGCATGGCCGTGTTGGCCAGGAGGGCGCGCTTTGCTGCGGTGTACCTGGGGCGGGTGAGAATAAGCGGCTTGTTCTTAAAACAGACGGACAGACAGACAGACACACGACAATCAAAAACCACGGGTGTGGTGCAATCTGAGGCAACAACATCATCGCCCAAACCCCGGACACGAACACACGAGAAAAAAACAGAACCTACGGCGCAATCTGGCCCACGTTCATCAGCACGCTCCTCACGACGGTCGGGCCCAGGCCGCGCGCGAACGTGGCCGGCCCCTCGTCGCGGGCGATGCGCCACAGCCCGCGCAGGGCGTCCGGGTGGTGCTTCTGCTCGGCGGGCGGCCTGGCGCCGTCGGCGCACATGCGCACTAGGATGACCTCTGCCGGGTTGCCGATGACGCCGGCGAGGCCGCCGGCGAGGGCGGCGGCGCCGATGGTGGCCCAGGGGGAGAGTGGCTGTCCGGCTGGGGATTTTGATCTTATGTGCTGGGTTATGATGGTGTACAGGCCGAAGCGGGCGGTTGAGTAGGTTGACTGGCGGAGGATGGAGGCTGAGAGGCCTGTCCAGAGGGAGGGGATTCCTAGGTGATTGGTGGGTTAGACGAATACTGTTTGCCTCCTATCTACTTCACATTTGTGGATATGGGGATAGTCAGGGGAGAGAGCTCACCGTCTCGGAGTGCAAACGTGGATAGGGTCTTGAGCATGGGGGCTCGTGTGTGCATGACTTGCATCCGGCTTTTGCTTCTATCAGCCGTCCCGTCACATTGGTTTCCGTGGCAGCTTGTCACGGCATGTTCGTTTCTGCTCACTATTTCGTCTGGTCCAGTGGGTGTGCTGCGTGAAGTTCAACTGTCGTCAGTCCATATCCATCTGGCAGCCTCATTTCCTTCCCATATGGGATGGGTGACAGCATAACTATGCTTGGCTCAGGATGAACAACTCACTGAAGCACACAGCCATAGAAGCAGCGGCACCGCCAAGCCACCAGGGCTGTTTCTGCTTCTCTCTCTGTGATTTGCTCATGGCCTGCCTGGTCTTGGCTTTCACGATGGCTTCAGTTCAGTTCAATCCAGGTCAAGTCAGGTCAAGTCAGGCCAAGTCAGGTCAAGTCAGGCCAAGTCAGGCCAAGTCGGGCCGGGACAGGACAGGTAACGACAAGACCTTGGTTAAGAGAGGTCTCAAGTCGTATCAGGTATCAGCAGCAATACTTTCTTCTGCCTTCCATCCCAATGATTTGTTATCAATTTCCTCTGGCCGTCTAATTACCTCTCTCACACCGGCCCACGTCCTCAGCCACGAGTCGGTTCCTACAAGTAAGTTCAGAGAGGGCGGATCGTCCGGCTCGCCCGAGGCCCGGAGCGAAACTGTCTCGGCCGTATTCCGCCTACAGTACCACGACCTTCAGATCCCAGCCAGATCCGCGGCTTTTCCGGCCGGGTGTTTTTCTGCCCGCCGCACTTCCGGCCCCAGCAGTTCATGTTCATCAGCTCCAAGTGGGCTGCTGTGGCTACAGGCCCCACGTTCCCCACCCTGCGGTCCAGCGGCCGCGACGCTGCCATGATGATGCAACACAACGGCAACCGAGCGGGCGTCAGAATATCGTGCACCTTTCTCGGCCCTTGATCGCGCGTTCAATTGATCCTGTTTTTGTTTTTTACATATACATGCTGGTGCACACACACTCGCTCACACTTGTGTGGTTAAGCAGGCTAATTCACAAGAAGCCGAGCCTTTCTCCACCCAATCAAGGAGCAGTCGCATGCGCATGTGAAATACCCGCCCCAGCATCTGCCGGGACAGCTTCAACACACTAGAGTGAATTGAGAGCAACACTCACGACACACTCTCACGACACACTCATACCCTCACACCCTCACCCACCATGTCGAAGCTCTCTCCAGCCCTCAAGGAGCTCATCAATGCGCCCTTCTCCCGCCCAGGGCCGGCAAAAGCCCCAATCGGCATTGCCAAGATCTACGAGCGCATAGCCAGTGAGGCGCACTCCAAGAACCTTGGGCCGAGGCCGTGGCTGGCCATCTCCGTACGTCGCAATCTCTGATATATTCCAACGCGCATATACCATGCTGAGCTGCATCGAACCTAGTCAGCAGCAACCTTCACCCTCAACTCGCCCGACTCGCTGGCAGCCCTGCAGGCCACCGCCTCCAACCCGTCCGCAGAGGCCTACACGCCGCTGGAGCCCGTCGCGTCGGCCGAGTTCATCCGCGAGGTCGGCCTGAAGTGCATCTCCTTCAACGGCATCCCGCGCTCCATCAACAGCCTGGGCGCCTTCCGGGCCTCGCTCCCGCCGCAGGTGCAGTCCGGGCTCGAGACGCGGCCCTCGCGCAAGATGACGCCCGAGAACCTCGCGCGCCGCGCCGAGGCCGGCCTGGGCCTCTGGCGCAGCGTCTACGACCCCTTTGACGAGAAGCTCGCCGCCCGCCTCGCCGACTCGCACCCGGACCTGCCCGTGCACATCCTCGGCAGCCACTACGCGCCGCTGCTGTCGAACCCCGAGGGCGCCGACAGGGGCGGCCTCGCGACCGTGGGCCGCGTGCTGACCAGCCTCGTCGCCATCGCGTGCCTGCGCGCCCAGACCGGCGTGGGGCCCCAGGTGCTGTCGCATGTCTTTGGGCTGCGCAAGGCCGTGCAGCAGGGGATACATGCGCGCGAGGCCGAGAGCGAGGCCGAGAGGGAGGGGATCGAGTGGCTTGCTGGGGATGAGGGCGGCGAGTGGGTGCTGCGGAGCATTGATGGCATTGTTGAGGCCATCGGCTCTAACTTTGCGGCCAAGTTGTAGATTTGTTATAGATGGCTGTAGATAGATTGCGGATTGAGAATATATAATATATGCATTTGCGACTTGCCAGAACTCGCTTGATTTCTCTTCTGGTAGATAGACGTGTTCAGGACCACTGGAGTTCAATTCACCCTCTATTGCTCTTAACTATCCACCACACAGTACAAACGCCAACTCCAGACAAAACAAGCTCAGGAAAAGGTCAATGGGTTATATCCCGAACCAGATGCGTTATTTACAGGAAACCAACTGCAAAAAGAAAACCACCGAGAGAACTATCACACCTACTCCATCACCTGCAGGTCATCAGCCACCACGAACTTGGCGTCCGTCTTGGCCCTGACCTCGTCAACCTCGACCCCGGGCGCGATCTCGGTGAGGGTCAGGACGCCGGCGTCGCGGTCGACCTGGAAGACGCACAGGTCGGTGATGATGGTGCTGACGACCTGGGCGCCCGTGAGCGGCAGCGTGCACAGCTGGACGACCTTGGACCCGCCGTCCTTGGCGACGTGCTCGGTGGTGACGACGATCTTGGTCTTGTCCGGGTTCGACACGAGGTCCATCGCCCCGCCCATGCCCTTGAACACCTTGCCCGGGATCATGAAGTTGGCCAGGTCGCCCGACGCCGACACCTGCAGCGCGCCCAGGATCGACACGTCCACGTGCCCGCCGCGGATCATGGCGAACGACTCGGACGAGTCAAAGGTCGCTGCGCCCGGGAGCAGGGTCACGGTCTCCTTGCCTGCGTTGATGATGTCACTGTTGATTGGGCCGTTAGTTTCGGCAACGTTCAGGGAGACATGGAATGCGTCAAGACTTACGGGTCGACCTCGTCCTTGGTCGGGTACGGGCCCATGCCCAGGATCCCGTTCTCGCTCTGCAGCCACACCTTTCGGCCCTCGGGCACGAAGCTGGGCGCCAGCGTCGGCAGGCCCACGCCCAAGTTGACGTAGAAGCCGTCCTTGAGCTCCTTGGCGGCGCGGCGCGCGATGCGGTTGCGCTTCTCCTGCGCGGGGTTGCTCGCGGCCTTGCCGGCGCCACCACCGGCGCTGCCACCGTTCTCCTCCTCGCGCAGCTTCAGAATGTCGATCTGCTTCTCGGCCGTGGCGGGGACGATGCGGTCGACAAAGATGCCGGGGAGGTCGACGTCGTTGGGGTCGATCTCGCCCGTCTCGACAATGTGCTCGGCCTCGACGATGGTCAGGCGCGCGGCCTTGGCCATGATGGGCCCAAAGGCCTTGGTCGTGTAGCGGAAGACGCAGTTGCCGGCCTTGTCGGCCTTCCACGCCCGCAGGATGGCCACGTCGCCGGGCAGCGCCGTCTCCATCAGGTACGTCTTGCCGCCAAAGATGCGCGTCTCGCGCGGCCGCCCGCCCTCGAGCACCTTGCCCGACGAGGAGAGGCGCACGGGGATCTTGCCGTCCTGGAGGAGGGAGTCTGTGGGGCCAGAAGAGTCAGGTTTGCTGCTTGGTGCGCGAGAATAAGTGTTGAGTATTGGTTCGTGGTATATTACTTACGAGCACCAGTGGCAGTGAAAAAGGCCGGGATGCCAGCACCCGCGCTGCGGATCCTCTCGGCCAGGGTGCCCTGGGGGCACAGCTCGATGGCGATGTCGCCGGTGAGGTACTTCTTCTCGAGGACCTTGTTGCTGCCCAGGTAGCTGAGGACCAGGCGGTCGACCTGGCCCTCCTTGGTCAGCACCGACAACCCCCCCTTGCCCTCGACGCCGGCGTTGTTGGACACGGCCGTCAGCGAGTGCAGGCTGTCCTTGCCGCGGCGGTGCAGCGCCGTGATGATGGTCTCGGCCACGCCGCAGAGCCCAAAGCCCGACGACAGGATGACCGAGCCAGACTTGACGTCGGCCACCGCGGCGTCGGCGTCGGGGTACAGCTTGGACGCGCCACGTGTGGGCGCCGGCGCCTTGCTCTCGCTCTCCTGGGCGCTGGACCCGGCCGAGCGGCGGACCGTCGATGAGGAGAACAGGCGCCGGGGAGTTGTTGCTGCTCGTGTGGACGAGGCGAGAGCAACTGTTGCGTTAGTCCTTAGGCAGTTGTACCGGGCGAGACATAATGGCGCTGCTAGTGCTGCTTGTCTTGGTTGTGCACAGGCGATGAGGGTGGGCACTGAGCGCCGCAGCTGGCGGGTTGTGGCAGCCATGGGACTGATCCAAGATTTTTAATTGGTAGGATGGGAAACAATTGAAGCACAGGACAACCCGACACGATGCGATACGTCAACAAATAATAAATGTAGTCTACAGTCCCATCTGGCGTCTGGTCTCGGAACAGGGACCAGGTCCTGGCTGTATAGCTCGGGCTGTGTTCGGTTTCTCCATGTTCATTGACGCCGGAACAGCCCGCCCACCATTGCCCGGCAGCCCGGCTGTTCATCATTGAGGCCGACTCTCGGCGTTAACCCTGACGTCAACCGATCGGTCGTCAGATCAAACACCGCCCAGGCCCAGGGTCAAGATTCGACTACTATGTACCTAGGTATCTACCTACCCATAGCATGCGTACGTAAGCTTTCCCGACTGAAGTACCCTACTTGGCGATGCCCTCATCTCGTCGACTTAATTGTACCTGGCTAATTTCTTGGCATTAGTTTTCTGTGAAAGGGTTGTCAGCAGTCTGGTCTACCTATTCCCACAAATTCTCTCCTAGATTAGATAGCGCTGCATGTCTCTGCCTCTGTCGGCCATGCCCGCATAATAAGCGAGTCGGAGCCACCACATCTTGATATCCTCCTCACCTATCTCCAACTCTTCCCCACTGCCCTGGCACTGGACCAGGTCTGACCACCCAAAACGGCCTAGCCCGGGCTGGGGTGAGGACGGTGAGGGCATTACTCATGATATGATAAAAGAACCCAGGGCATTGGGCACAGGACAAAGAAACACCTGCGGGGCCGGCAGCGATGGATTGCGGGGAAGTGGGCTCCTCCTGGTGGGTTTCCTTGGGGGGAAAGGGGTGATCAGGTGAACGTGAGCTTGATGCTGACAAGCTTCCTGGGGTTCTGGGGTTCTGGGGAAGAACCCATGCTAACTAGGCGGAGGCCAGCAGTCTTGGCTCCAACGCCTCTTGGCCCCAACGCCTCTTCCGCTGCCACACCAATCCTTCGCTCGGCTACTATTACCACGATAGAGTAAACGCGTAGTCTCCCCTCTCTCTCTCTCTTCGCCCCCTTCCGTCCTGTGTTTCTTGCATTTGGATTTTGTTCATGTAGTATTTAGACTATATTTAAACTTTAGCCGTCACTGTCTGTACAACACGCGTTGGACCCTGATTTCTCATTGCCCTTTGCGTGGCCAATTCCTTCACTCGGATTTTTCAAGTCGGATTTTCTTGTTGTTGCTACCGCCAGGATGAAGAAGCCCTCCTCCCTGGCAGACGTCGACGTCGATAACGACGTCGACAAGCCCTCGGACGCCGTCATCGAGGACTCCCACCTGCACCATGAACACAATGCGCACATGACCAGGAGCATTCTTTTCAAGACTGACACCCGAGTGCTGCCCATCCTCGCCCTGCTATTTCTGTGCTCCTTTCTCGACAGGACAAATGTAGGCAACGCAAAGATCATCGGTCTCGAGGAGGACCTGGGCATCTCCAACCTGCAGTACAACCAGGGCCTGGCCGTCTTCTATGCCACTTATATTGCGAGGTCAGTCGCTGGTGATCGGCATGCTACGTTCAACCTCACGCCTACCAACCACAGCCTTCCATCATCCCATATTCCATGCAGCTGCCATGTGGTGTTACATCCTACAATGTATGTTCCCAATCTAGCAGCTGACCACATGCCATAACACCACAGCGAGCTCCCCTCCAACCTCATCCTCAAGCGCCTGACCCCACGCGTCTGGCTCGCCGCCCTGGCCTGCGCCTGGGGGCTCGTGACCATGTGCCTCGGCTTCGTGCGCAGCTTTGGCTCCTTTGTCGCCGTGCGCGCCATCCTGGGCATCACCGAGGGCGGCCTGCTGCCGGGCATGGTGCTCTACCTCTCGGGCCTGTACACGCGCGGCGAGATGGCCCTGCGCATCGGCATCTTCTACACCGCCGCCTCGCTGTCGGGTGCCTTTGGCGGGCTCCTCGCCCGCGGCCTGTCTGCCATTGGGCCACGGGGTGGTCTAGAAGGGTGGCGATGGATATTCATCATCGAGGGCCTGCTTACCGTCGTCTGCGGTGTTATTGCGTACTTCTTGCTCGCTAGCAGCCTGCATACCGCGTCCTTTCTCACTCCTGAGGAGCGGGCCTTCGCGGCGAAGCGCCTGTCCGGGGAGGCGACCATGGGAGAGAGGTTCAAGTAAGTCATCTGCTCTGCCCATCCATATTATCTTAGACCATCGACGTTTAAGTGTGTGATTTCGATTGCTAATCTGGTTGTTTCTTAGCGTCAATCTTGAAAGGGAAGAGAGGTTCAGGTGGTCCGAGGTCAAGAGAGGCGTCCTGAACATCCAAGTCTGGCTGACTGCCACCGCCTACTTCGCCATCCTCTCCGGACTCTACTCCTTCGGCCTTTTCCTACCGACCATCATCAACGACATGCACATCACCTCCAACGCCAACCAGACCCAGCTCTGGTCCGTTATCCCCTATGCGGTCGCCACACCCGTCACAGGTCAGCCAACCCCTGCCGGATTATCCTCCCTTATGACACCAAATAACATACTTACTCGTTGGAAAAACAGTCTTCATCGCCTTCCTCTCTGACCGCCTCAAGCTGCGCGGCACCATAATGCTCTTCACCCTCCCGGTCGCCATCGCCGGCTACGCCGTCATCGCCAACATCACCTCGCCCCAGGCCCGGTTCGCCATGACCTGCCTCATGGCCATCGGCATGTACTCGAGCGTGCCGTGCGTGCTGGTCTGGAACTCAAACAACTCGGCCGGCCACTACAAGCGCGCCACGACGTCTGCCCTGCAGCTCGCCGTCGCCAACGCCGGAGGGTTTGTCGCTAGTAAGCTCTTTTTTTGCTCCCCCTTTCTCAAATTGTCGCGCCGCATTTGCTAGCGGCGTGCCGGTACTACATCTTGGGCCCTGCATGCTGACTCTTGTTTCCTAGCCTTCATTTACCCAAGTGCTGAAGGGCCATTGTACCACAAGGGCCACTCGGTGATTCTCGGACTGCTCTGTTACGCCTGGGTGGCTGTCCTGGCGAATGTGCTGTACTGCAAGAAGGTGAACAGGGACAAGCAGGCCGGCAAGTACGCCCAATTTGAGGGGAGCGCTGACGATAGGGACCCGCTGTTTGTGATGATATTGTGAGAGAGCGTGAGCGTGGTCTTGACGACTGGAGATGCAACAAGTGTAGAAGATACTCGCTATTACTCGATGGGCCAGACGAGACCGTAAATGATAATCAAATTTCGACAATTTTTTAAGTTTCATTAGATCCATTTCCGTAATGATTGGCTGGGGAAGTATGCGTTTGTCAGTCTTCATTCATAGGCATGCTCTTCCTATGCGGGTCCAGATTTCTGGACCAAGTCTTTCGCCCGTGAGTTACTTCTTATGATGAAAGCATCTAAATAATAGTAATGTTGCAAGCAGTCTGCTGAACAAGATATGCTGCGAAGGGCGAAGTCTGTCCTCGACTCAGGGGTAGCCGGATGTTGGAACCGACGGATCGGTAGCAGAGTGGACCTAATAAGGAGACTTTGCATCCAAGAAGAATAGAAGGTGGCTGTAGCCGAAAAGAGATAGGGATAGACCAGGTTCCATTTCTCCTCACTTCCAAAGTTCAACTGCTCTCAAGCAAGGCGCAGGCCTCTGTTAGGTCGAAGAGCTGCTGGCCCGGTCATTGTGTGACCTGCACTCCACCAAGACTTCGTAATTCAAAATTCAAAGAGTCAATTACTTACTATCCATGTAATATCTTGCTCATCTAAGCCGCTCGCCCACTGAGTACTTGTATCTAGGTAGAAGACAACCTACCTGAATAACATTGAATCAAGTTCTGTAACCCATGCCTGTTTATGGCAGCATTGAACACAGAATTGCCAAGCCGCCAGCCGAGACTTAACAATTAATACAAGCACAAGAAAGCTATGTCAACTATCTACTTGGCCCGCGACCACTTTTTGTCACCACCCACATCAACGCGGCAGGACTGTGATTCTTAAGTAATGAAAATATCTGCCAACTCACCATTCCGAGGTCTGCCCACTTTCCGCGATATTCTACCCCGCGGAATGCATCATAACAGAGCACCTGGTCCAACTGTCTGCAAGCACGGGGCCGTCTGCATGTACGCACCTGGACTGGTGTGTGGCATGTAGCAGTTCCCGCCCCCTGCATGAGATCGCGCGCGGCTGCAACGTCGAGGCGGGGCACCGCTGCTACCAAGCAGGTATTTCGTCGCTCGAGGCTGTCCGCGGACAATTTTTCTGTTCATGTTTTTGGTTGGCTGGGCAGTAACCTGTGAATATGCTGCATAAAATAATGTATCGTAATCTCATTTCCTAACGGAAGGCGCACTGGTAGTTAATCATCCCAGGCAAGACGTTGTTGGTGAGGGACGCTGCTGGTCAAAACTACATGTATCTTCTGGCCATATCTAATCTTCGATTGACTGCGGATGGTTGCGACCTTACATCTGGGCACGTGGTAATACTGCACATGTCCTTCACCGAGCGATTGAGTTATTCAAGTTGTTTAACCCCTCCCAAGTCCCGAGCACCTAGTCCATGGTGATTTTGGGGTCCATTCGGTAAGCCAGAAAAGGCTTGCTTTGACACACAGCGGGGCATGCCGCTATCACCAAATGTTGTCGGCCTCGCGCCATTGGCTGCGACTTACACTCTCGCCTGCAACTCCAAGTAGTACTCGTGTAAGCGAAGGACCGGGGCGGTAAAAGTACCGGTAACCCGTCCACCGGCTCCGTGTCACTTGTCCATTCAAGCCATGGCTTATACTCGGTGGTATCCAAGAACGCCAAACTCTGACCCAGTGACCCCGCCCCCCGGAGGCATTTCCAGAACAGGACTCGGATAGATAGGTGGCGTCCTCAAGACCTCCGCGAAGCCAATGTCGTGGTCACAGGCCGGCACGAAGACACACATGCCTCAACTATTCGACCGTGCGTTGGTCATGAAAGCCCGGGATTTCTCATCGACCCAGCATTATCTGGAGTTCCGCGGGCGCCGTATTACGAGTCCGAAGAGGATAGGGGATATCTATAAATTCAAGGCAATGTCCGGGTATTTCGAGAGTGACCGGAGAAGGGCGGAAAGACTCATCCCTCATCGAAACAAAAGTCTCAATCGACCCCCATTGACAAAAGAATAACCAGCAACATGCAGTTCTCCAAGATCATCACCGCCAGCCTCTTCGGCCTCTCCCTAGGCAGCCCGGTCGAGAGGCGCACCGCCGCCGAGATCGAGGCCGACATAGCCACCGCCAGCTCGGACCTGACCTCCTTCGACACGGCCATCAACGGCTTCACCGGCTCCCTGATCCAAGCCCTCTCCCTGCTGACCAGCTACAACTCCCTCGCCTCGGCCATCACCACCGCCACCTCCGACGTCACCTCCACAGGCGCTCTGGCCGCGTCCGACTCGGCCACCATCTACACGGCTGTGTCCAGCCTGACCGACCAGATCACCGACACGCTGAGCGATGCTACTGCCAAGGTTCGCCCGTTTCCCCCTCCGGCCTGAGCCCAGGTGCGCATTTTACTTGTGTGGGTCTGGAAACTGATGTGTCCTCTCCTTTACTAGGAATCCGTTGTCGCGTCGTCTGGTTACACGAGCTCCGTCTGTTCGGCCCTGTCGACGCTATCTGTGAGTTTTTCCCCCAGTCTTCGGAGCCGTGTCTCGGGAGTCTCCGTTGGCAGGAGATTGTGCTGATGTGGTGGTCTAGACCGATGCGGATGCCTTCTTTACCGCCCTCGAAGGTACCAGTAAGTTTGTCCCCGTAGGAACGTTCGGTGTGATGTCGTGCGGTGCTGACAATCAATAACTAGTCGACTCTGCCTATACCAGCGAGGTCGATGCCCTTCAGTCTACCGTGGCCTCGGGCTTCGCGAGCACGATATCCGCCTATGCATGTTAAACGTTACGCCTGGTCGAGTCTCATGAGTGCCGTTTTTCATACTACCTGTCAATGACTGTTGATGATTCTTCAATGCTTATGGAGCAGCTTTGAAGGCCATATGGGCCGGTCACTGAAATGTTGGTTTACTTCTTTTTGGGGGATGTACTTCCAAGTTATTCACGGATGAGCAGACCTGCAAATTCCGAAATCCCATATCCTACATACATGTTTGGGAGTGGCACAAAATTCAAAACTGTACATTTTAGTATCCAAACCCGCCCTGACTAGGACTGGATCCATTGAATCTGACGTAGTATCTGATTGTCACATGGCTTCGAATGTGTTCGTCAATCTGGGATTGGTCTATCAATTGACTGACTGGCAAAGAGAGTGATGAGAATTTCAAAGAATATGGACTTAATTGATTGGCCACTCCAATGTTTTGAGACTAGAGTTTGAGTTTGATCTTGGTCCTGTGTATGGGTACAAGACAACTTAAACCATGTTTATCAAGGACGACAATAATCAGCACGCGGTAAATAAGGGGTAGAGCCTACTCAAGTGTTATCAGCAGCTGGCAGTTGAGCAGTTGACGGCAGGCGTTCGTGGGAATTTCATTTATTAGTGTGAACAAAGCATGGCCAAAGTTGGACTCTGGCCCCAAGAAGCGGTGCGTTCCTATTGGTGTTGTCCCATTATTAGGCGTTATGGTAGCTTGGCTCGACAGCATGACATGGCTCGTCGGGGAGGATGTGAATATAACTGAGCCTCTCCTGCGTCTTGAGATTTACAGCTCGAGAGTTTGTATGTGTGACTAATACCCGTGAACCAGAAGCTGGTACTTGAAGACGAAAACTTATAATTGTTCCACGATAGGGCCGTACGTGGTCGTTGATAGACTTGCACCAACTAGTTTGCATGGAATGAAAATGACCAAGAGTCTTTTACTTTATCCATATCTCCCAAGATACCCTTGATACTTAGGTACCCAATCTCAGCGCCCAAGTCTGGCCGTTTCCTTGTAGACCAGATGATGCTCTTGACCCTGTGTCGAGTGCCAATCCATCGTAAGCTTCGGCGTACCCACGCTGCTGCTGATGTACTTCAGAGGTACAGGGATGAGTTGGGTCACTCTCAGGGCTTCGCCCTGCGCTGCCGTCCAACCCCTCGGTGCAGAACTTCTGTTTCCCCTTTAAAGTCTCATGCAGGGAATTGGACCATAGACCCAGCTTCTCCGGGCCATAGCTCTTGTTTGCTTCGGTGGCCATCCAATATATCGTTTCCCTACTTGAGCATTGCGCCAAATCTTGTATCTGTGCTAGATTCATCCAAGAAATCACGAGGCCGCCGATTGAGACGTTGAAGCGGAGCCCCTAGTCGGTTCAGTCAGCAATTGAGCAGCCTCGTGGGCACATCGCGCAGGATGCCGGCTCGGACTCACCTCCAGGCCTGCGATCCGGCAACGCCACCTGCGATCGCAGCTGCCACTACGACGACGACAAAGAACAGGATGATGATGAAAGTCGGCCTCGAGACCCCACAGATCTGGCGCCTCTTCTCAGCCTCCGGCTCGCCGAGCTCAACATCTGGCTCGGTGATGCTCGACAGCCGCTCAGGACGTGGTTTTCGGTACCACGCCGAATGTGGTGGTGGTGAGTCGTCATCATCGGCATCTCTGACATGGTCATCGTGCTCGGTCAAGACAGAGTCGATGTGCGGCTGGGTCCGAATGTTTGCTAGTCGATGAGACCCTTCAGGCTTCCGGTACCACGATGATTGTGGCTGCTCGTCGACGTCTTTGACCAACGCCTGGTCCATGATGTTCAAATAATAGATGTCGATTCCCTCGATCTGCGTCCAAGAAGTATACTCAGTAAGGGTGAAAGTCTAGGCGATTTCGAGGTCTAGAATGGTCCAGAGTCAGCGTGCAGCTCGACTTCTCCCGCAGAGGGTGGTCTAGGCGTGCCTATGTTCGAGGTTCGTGGCAAAATGTCCGTACAGTGAACTACGTGGGGTATATCAGCGTCAAGTGGTGACAAGAAAAGTCCCGCAAACAGCACATAAGACAGATCGAAGCTCAAACAAAACTAGGCTGCCAGATGGCTACTACGTGCGAGAAAAAAAAAATTGGTGACAATCCCAAATCGGCAGCTCGTCCAACCGACCAAAGCACAAAAGCCCCCCGGGTACGCGGTGGAGCGAGGGGGCTCATCAATAAACCTGCCATGTGGCGCAGGTTGAAACAAAAACGGAAAGCGAAGCAAAAATCCGTGCATGTGGCCAGGCGGCACAGCATTGTGACTAGGCAGATCAGCAAGCACCCAGGCACACCCAACGGACGCCTGCACCAGAGAGGGTCACAGGATTGAGCGCTTATTACGTAGTAATGAAGTGAGGCTCAGCCCGACTGTGCCTTTCTGCGCCCTCGGTGGATTGTGGGGCCGTACATGTGCGCAGCCTAATAAGTAACCCATGCACGCACTGCGGGTGAGACAAGACAACGCCATTGGCACCCGCCGGTGAGGGCCGTTTGCGGGTCGCACATCGAGCGTGGCTCGGCTGCACGGCAACACAGCAGGATGGGATGGATGGCTGAGAAACGTCGGCATTTCTGTGGTTGGGGCGGCCCAGACAGAGAGACCTGCATTGCGCTAGGTCGGCGGCAGATACTTTCATGATGTGCTCGCAGGCGATTCCAAGACCTAAGCGATTGCAGGACAAGTGAGCCCATCGTTTGTTTTGTGTGGACTTGTGGTTAATTAAGCTATGTCTTCGGTGGTACTGTATATCCTGCCACTTGTGTCCGTCTTCCGTCTAATAAACCCCATTATACGCCCCCATGAAGCACTCTCTGTCCTAGCAAATACAAACGTGGTGGTTCTATGCCGTCATAGCCGCCCCCTTGGTATCATTGGTCGTGAGAGTACAGTCCATCTATACCCCATTCATCGCGTATGCATGACCCAACATCTCAGATCTTTACCATCTTGAACCCAACCTGTACGTAGCGTGCAGCAATGTAAACCAACACCGAACAGCCCATAGCGACGCCGCAGAACAGCTGCAGCCCCAGGTAGTCACCGTGCTCGCGAGCCACAATAGCGCCAGCAATGGGCGAGCCGGTCAGAGCACCGAAGCTCATCGCGACAAAGGCTATGCCGTTGCGGTTGCCAATCTGGCGTATGTCGGAGATCTGAGCAATGAGCGAAGGGCTGATGGAGATGACACCGCCCGAGGAGAAGCCAAAGAGGATCGCGAAGACGATGAGAGCGGCGGACGAGTTGTTGGATGGGATCCAGACGGCGAGGGTCACAATCGCCGACAGCAGGGTGATACAGACCACCGTGTTGTAGCGGCCCACCTTGTCTGCGACGATGCCGGGGATGATTCGTCCGAAGATACTATTGTGACACGTTAGCACAAGGCACGCTTTGGCTCGGCCCGGGATGGGGGGGGGGGGAGAGGGGCTGTGTGTGTCTTACCTGACAGCGTTGATGATAGGCAGGAGGTATTCAACGAGAGTCGGATCCATGCCCGATTGCTGCGCCTGCAGGATGACATAATTGAAGGGAATGAACATGCCCCAGAAAAACAAGAAATTCGCAGCCAGCGTCAGGGCGAATGCCGGCTCCCTGAAACCTGCGAGGTAGTCTGCGACGACGAGTGGCTTCGGCCGAGGAGGCAATCTGCTTTTGATGGTCACGCAGGCCATGGAAAGCAGCCCCAAGTAGACGAATGCGACGGCGCGCATTGTCCACGGGAAGCCGATCTTGGGGATGAGCTGCTGGATCATGATGGGCATGACCACGCCGCCGACGGAGCTCCCGCTCACCATGATGCCGAGCGCCGCGGCCCTCTTCTTGAAGAACCAGGAGAAGACGCTCGTCATGCAGGCGTTGAACACAGCAGACGCGGCGATGGCGGCGCAGACCCCCTGCGCGAGGAAGAACTGCCAGTACTCCTTGCACAGGCTCGTCATCATCAGGCCGAAGATGTAGACCACCGTGCCGATGATGAGCATCCAGCGCGGCCCGTAGACGTCAAAGACGCGCCCGAAGAAGAGCCCGAAGAACACCAGGCCCCATACCTCCATTGAGGTGATCCACGACACGGTGCTCGTCGAGTAGTCGGAGAGTGGGCCGCGCACGTAGTACTCCTGGAAAACGCCGATGCAGTTAACGAAGCCAAAGGTGCAGAACAGGCCGCACCAGCCGCCAAAGACCACCATCCATGCCTTGAGACCGCCGTCGGGGAAGTCACTGGGGTGGAAACCTGAGCCGGGTGGCGGTCCGGCGGCGTTCTTCTCGCCAGCCTCCTTCTCCTCCCTCCTGCTCTCTTCGATGTCGGCTTCAGCGACATTTTCTGGTTCGCCGATAATGTTTGCGTTCGTCTGACTATTCTTCGAGTGGATTCGGTCCAGGGACGGCCTTTGGGATTGATAAGGGGTCGCATCGGCCTCTCGTTGCTTTTTGTCGTCAAAGTCTCTCGACGAGTCTGACGGCGCGCTGGCGGAGTCAGGCATCCTGGAGCTGGGTCGAGCTTAATAAATAGGCTCCTTGGTGGTATTGCGGCTTATACGTTGGCGGCTTGGCTGTTGGAGGCCAATATTCTGGGCGCGGCGATCTAAGGTTAAATTAAGCTTGTTTTCGTGCATACGTTGAGCCACAGGACTGGGTTGACAGCTCCAGTTTCGACTGCCACTCAGGGCGAAAGCATCGATTGTCTTCGGTACAGAAACAAAGGATTGCCCCAAAAATGTGTACTTGAATTTTGCGCCGTGGACAGTTGAATGTCCACAGGGAGAGATGAAACGAGACTTTTTAATGGATCATCTGAAAACAGTACGGTGGGAAAGGGCGTATGGAAATTACTCCGTTCAAGGCTCCAGCTCCAGCTCCAGTTCGGAGCTACCAGCCGGCAATACTTCAAGAAAAAGGCCGAGTTTCTTTTGCTGAGACAGAGGATGCCGCTACGCCCCAGACTGCGGGATCAAGGGGCTTTGGGAGGGCCTAGCCCTGTCAAGGTTGAAAAATTGGGCCGATCCCGACCTGAGAAATTCGGTCAGCTCTGGCTGGGATCGGTAAGCAGCTCGCGGGCGTCGCTACTAATGAAAGCTGCTTCGGTGAGGTGAATCCGGAGATAAGACGAGCCGTTGACGAGACCGGAATGTGGGCTGGTTGCTTGTTGAGTCTGCCGTTGGCAGGGTACTGTACTGACCAGATCCGGGCGAAAGAATCACCTGCCTATATACTTGGCTGCGAATACCCGCCATAATCATTGGCATGCCAAAAGTAGTATGAAAATACTGTGGCATGCTGATGTTGAGCTGAAGGCATAAGCAGCCTCGAACTGGCGATCTTCCAGTGCTTTGTCGCAACCACACACCATTGCAGGTGCCCTACCTACCTACCTCCTTCCTTCCCTCTGAGAGAGAGAGACGGAGAGAGTGACGCTCCTGCCGCTCCTGCCGCGGACATAGTTAGTCACTCACTCCCATCAATCCCAGCACTCACCCACCCACCCGCCCGCTCTCACCAAAAGCCGGAACTACCACTGTTATGTGCTCCCCGCTAAGATAGAGCACATGCAAAATACGCCGAGAATTTGGGTCATCGTGCCGTGTCTTCGGCCCCGAATAAGCCGGCGAGTGGGTATTGACACCGGCTCCTCCGCTTCATCCTTGGGCATAGATCACCAAATCGCACCGTTTGGGGCTTGCCAAGGTCAAGAAGGATCGCCGAACTTCTTTCCCTCTCCAGGCAAATGGCCCCCGAAGGCGCTCGATTCTCAGCGCTAGCGGTCCGGTCATCATTGTTTATTCGTAGATGCTATGTTGATACAAATGGATTACAGCGAGTATGAGTATTCGCTTCTCGGTCGGAAACAGCCGCGCCGTGTGCTGCCTCGCTCAAGACCTGACAAAGTCCTTTAGATCTTTGCTATCTTCGAAGCGAACCTTTCCGTCTTTGCCCACCGTGGCTACATGTACAGCCAACGGTTTCTCGCTGGCTGAACCCGTCGCGCCTGATTCAGCTGATGCTTCGGGGCCAGCGACCTGCTTCTGCGGCTTAGCAGCTTCCTCCACGGCTTTAGGCACCACGCCGGCCTCGGCGTCTGCGATTTCGTTTACTTGCTCCCTGGTCAGCACGTCACCGACTCGGACGCCTCGGCTGGACATCAGTATCGTCGTGGGGCCCCGGAACTGCAGGAAAAGCCGATCTCCAAACATAGATCTCCTTGCTGTTGTCCTGAGGCTGAACAGTACCCTGGCCACAAACTTGTAGAACCCCGTCTCTTTCGTGTCCTTCCAGAATTTGGCCCACCCTTTCGGCACGAGGCTCTCGGGCAGAGAAGGCAGCTGCAACGTCCAAGATGAGCTCTTGAATCGGAACGGCAGCGGTGCGTTCCTGTCTACGCTGTATGCGACGACGTGGCTCGGATGCACTACTAGCTCCTCGCCCTCGCCCAGCGTGACCTGGTATATCTGCCCCGGCGCAGCCAGTGCCACCAAGCCTCTGCCAGTGATATGGTGGTTCCCCCAGTGTGCTGGTGACAGACCGCGTTGGACTCGAGGCGTGATGCTCAGGGTGTGGCCTGTCCAGGCGAGGAGGGCGTTTCGCTGGGCAACCTGCCAGTCGGTGGTACCATCCAAGTGGAGGACGGAGAATGTGGTGTTGGGCGACTTTGTAGCGATCAGGGCTGTCACGGGGGAGGTGGAGGATATACGCTGGTAGAGGAATGGCATCGCGAGGAGTGCGTGGCGGAAGGGCGAGAGAAGCCGGAGGGTGGATTGTGTCTATGCGTAGGCAGTACGGTCAGCTAATTGCAGAATCTACGTGTTTGCCGAGTAACCTCACATTTTGCGCCTTGCCTGCCACTGTCACGAGCGTGCCTCTTCTCGTGTAGAGCTTCTGAGAGGCTGACAGTGTGACGGAGAGGAGGGAGTAGGGAGAGCCGAGGACTTCGAATCGGGCATCTAGCGAGTTACAACATATGTTAGCATATGGGCCGATCGGCTTGGGACAGGCGTCCAAGAATACCTGCTGGGTCTCTTGCTTCAACCGCTGCACCGAATGCATCACCTGTTCCCAAGCGAGGGGACTCGGTTGCCGGCGATGCGCTGATCTGAATGGCGCGGCACTGCAGGCAGATCCAGGAGGGCCGTACCCTTCCCAGAGGCCGCGCTGCCCTCACCAGGGGCAATTGGCCTCGCATCGTAGGGCTATGGGCTGCTCGGTGGCAGCAGTATAAGAGAAGGAGCGTCTGGGGTGAGATGTGTACGAGTTTCCTTTACTGCATCGTCAAAATTCAGACCAGCCCGGTACCTGGGAATATGACGGAAGAGCTCCAGAGGTGCACGGGCCAGGCGACAAAAATCGGAGCTGCGAGCAACTGAAGCTGGCCGCTGACCCCACATACACTAACTTTCAAACGGTAGCAGGGGTGAGCTCCACGTCCGTTACTGGGACGACCAAAACCTTCCCCAAAATATGTACAATGCAGGACAGGGGTCGGCCCGTGCTATTCGAACTCGAGGCTCCTCAGCCCCAGCACCACCTGTGTGCAGTACGGAGAAGGGGAAAGCCGCGCTTCAACCGTTCGAACAGGCGTCAAATTGTATTTGTTGTTCCTGCCATTGATCTCACGTTTTCTTCTTATTCGTCTTTCTATGCCCTACTGTTGTCCAAGCTGGTACCAACATGTCTGTCCGGGTCGTCGCAAGGATACGGCCGTTGCTGGACGGCGAGGTTGAGAAAGACGTGATTGTCCGCGCGGACAGCAAGGATGGCAGCAAGAAGCCAAACGTCGTCAAGGTACCAAATCCCAAGAACGAATCTGAGGATTTCAATTTCTCCTTCGGCGGTGTCTACGACCAGTCAGCCACACAGGAGGCCTTGTTTACTGCCGAAGGCACGTCAACTTTTGGACCATTCTCGGCCCTTCGTCAGCGCATGTACACACACTGACAGATGTTCTGCAACAGTGTCCCCTCACATGAAAGCCCTTTTCCAAGGCCTCGATGTCACCATATTCGCATACGGAGTCACGGGTACGGGAAAGACACATACGATGCGAGGAGGTCTGAAGTTGGCAGACCGAGGACTCATCCCCCGGCTGCTGAGCAACGTATTCCGCCGGGGGAAGAAGGCCGTCAAAGACTCGAACGAAGCTACCACAGTCGATGTTTCCCTGTCATACTACGAGATCTACAACGACAAGGTGTTCGACCTCCTCCTGCCTCCTGAAAGGCGGACACCCTCCGGACTGCCACTGCGTGAGGCCAACGGCAAAACGATTGTGGTTGGCCTTTCGGAACAACCATGTGAGGACCTGAAGGACTTTGAGAAGCTGTACATTGAGGCGAACAACAACCGCATCACGGCAGCCACAAAGCTCAATGCCCACAGCAGTCGAAGCCATGCAATCTTGCGCGTCAAAGTGACTCAAACGACAGGCGACCAGATGCTCGAGAGCACCGTGTCCATGATCGATCTCGCTGGATCAGAAGACAACCGTCGCACCGAGAACAACCGTGAACGTCTCGTTGAATCTGCAGCGATCAACAAATCCCTCTTCGTTCTCTCTCAGTGCGTCGATGCCATCTCTCGTGGTGACAAACGCATACCCTACCGCGAGTCCAAGATGACCCGAATACTCTCTCTCGGGCAGAACAACGGGATCACTGTCATGATCTTGAATCTGGCACCGGTCCGGAGTTACCACCTTGATACCCTGAGCAGCTTGAATGTTAGCTCGCGTGCCAAGAGGATTGAGGTCCGGGAGATCGAGAACGAGATTGTGTTTAAGCAGGCCCCACGGTCTATGACCTTGAGCGGTACAGGTATCCAGAGACAGCCTCTGAAGCCGCTGACCAATGCGCACAACGTCCATGCGGGAACGATGGCGAAGGAGAAGGCAGAGAAGGAGAAGGCGAGGGAAAAGCCTTTGAAGGCGTTTAGTGTCTTTGTGGACCGTAAGACCGCAGTTGCAGCTGCAGTCACAGCAACAATGTCCTCCCAACCGAGGAATGCACTGTCAAGCAAACGAAAATCCGACTCCGTCGATGCGACCGGCCGGCCGTCGAAAATAATTCGACCAGCTACGGTGACACGACCTCAGTCGACCTCAACTTCGCAGTCATTGACCATGTCAGCCGCGCAGATTGAGGAAATGGTCGAGCGCAAAGTTCAAGAGATTCTGGCGTCCAGGGCCACTACAGAATCTCAGCAGCAGGAGGAACATGCGCCTGCTGTCGTTCCAGCGGCCTCGGCTGAGATTAGCGAAGCCGTGCAACGGAGACTTGACGCCCTTGAACGACGCATTGAAGACACGCAAGGTGAAGGAGCTGGTGGCAAATCTGAGGGCATGCGGCTTCTGCTGCAAGCAAGAAAATTCAAAGAGAAGGGCGACGACGAGGCTACACTCAAATGCTACGAGTCAGCGCTGCGGTATTTCCCGAGGCAACCGAAGCTGCTGGGGAAGATCGAGAAGTTGAAGGCGAAGATCGCAGGAAAAGGCGCAAATGTGAACATCAGTGAACAGAGCCAGGAGCAATTGAAGCCCATCAGCAGGAAGGGGCCAGCAAGCCGCCAGCACGACGAAGAGAACGCCGGTGTTGATCCTTCATACATCGATGGCGATGCAGGCGCTGACGCTGACGAGAGCTACGTCGGAGATGCTCCTGTCAAGTCGCAGCCCAGCTCCAGAGCCAAAGCTTCCTCTCCCCACGCGGCCAATGTCCTTGCCCAACTCCCAGCAGACGATCCCCGGACGCACCAGCTTCTCGAAATCGTGAACTCGCGCGATGTGAACCTGATCAAGGGTCTTCGTGGCTTTGGAACAAAGAAGGCCCAGAGTCTGGTCACACGCCTGAACGGTATCGATTACTCAGGTACGCGTGCCGACCAGTTCAAAGTGGACTCGCTGGTGCAACTGAGCGGGGTCTTTGGTATGGGCGAAAAGGTTGTAGAGAAGGCCTGGGAGGCTTTGGGCCAGGGTGTGTGTTAAGCCTCGCATCTTGCGGCGGGTGAAACAGGTTTGTGTGCGCTTCATGTTGCTTACTGTCAGGGACTGCATACACTGCATGGTGGGCTGTCCAGGTCTTTTGTGTGTAGCAGATGGTTGTTCCGCTGTTGGTTTTGCCAGTCCCCGTCCACATGCATGGCGAGGCGTTATGGAAGCTTTCATGGGTGTGCATTGCGAATATGATTCAATACCGTTGAAAAATCAAGACAATTGGTCGTATCTTGGTGTGTTGCGATATTGGTCACGGCCATCTCGGTTCTCACCAAGCCTGTCTACTTGACTCGCTGATGGCAATCCCAAGCAGCCTTACCACTCAGACAAGGCCAACACAGCTAGATTGCATGCGACCGAGATGAGACTGGCAATATCTACAACACGAGAGTTTAGAGGCTGAGATCTTGGTGAGTCTTCCAAGTCTAGGGTCTCTCGAACTATGCCATGCGTTCCATCACTCTGCCATGCTTTTGACTTGTGAGTAGGGACGAGTGGACGTTCCCTTGGCGGGTCCATTGGTTCTGGCCTCTTCATCGCATCATCAACAGGTCTCCAGCAAGGCGGGCCGGCTGGCCTCTTCTTCGCGTTCGTCATCGTCGGCGTCGCGGTATGGCTGACCATGTGTGCGCTGGCCGAGCTGTCGGCCAGCTTCCCCGTGCAGGGCTCCTTCTACGACTTCTCGATCCGTTTCATCTCGCCTAGCTGGGGCTTCGCCATGGGGTGGAACTATAACATCAACTTTATGCTTATTGTTCCGTATGAAGTCACGGTCATCATACTCATTGAGAAGTATTGGGATGCTGCGGTGCCGGACGTCGCGTTGGTGCCCGTGTTCATCGTCGGATTATTCGCTGTGCATATCTTTGGTGCGAAGGCGTATGCCGAGGTTGAGCGAGCTCTCGGCATCGCAAAGATTATTGTTCTAGTAATGTTCACGATAACTGGTTGTATCATCGCTGGTGGAGGTACACGTGAAGCCGGTGGGCGTGGTATCGAGAACTGGCAAAAGTAAGTCCGTTGTCCTTTGAAATCCAGATACACATCACCATGCCTCTGAAGATTGACTGAGCTGACGGAGCCTTCCCTCATGGTTCAGAGGGCTTCATATCGGTCTTCGTCGCAGCAGGGGTGGCCTGGGGCGGAACGGAAATGCTCGGCCTCACGGCGGCCGAGTGCAAACAACCTCGAAGGGTCATGTCTCTGGCATCGATGCTCGTTTTCGGCCGCCTGATAATATGTTACCTCCTCCCGGTATTCGTCGTCGGCCTCGTCCTCAAGCCTTCAGCTTTTGGCGAGCCCCAGTTCGCTAAGCTGCATGCTGTCTCGCCATTTGTCGCTGCCGTCCAGGTGGCAGGCATCAGGGTCCTCCCGCACGTCATAAATGCTTTTCTCATTGCTGCAGTATTCAGCATGGGCAGCTCTGCGTTCTTTGCTTCTTCCAGGAGCTTGACGGCAATATGTAAGCAAGGCATGGGGCCGAGAATCTTTGCGAAGACAACCAAGAGCGGATTGCCGAGGAACTCGCTTCTTGCTGTGTTGGTTGTCTCCCAGCTAGCCTGGGTTACTGCTACTCCTAAGGGCTCCTATATCTTCGAGTGGCTTCTTGCATTGTCCTCGACGAGCAACTTGTTTACGGTAAATATCGCTCCTCGACTAGCAATGAGTAATCTTCGAGAAACAGTGCTAAGGATGAGGTAGCTGACAATTTGTAGTGGTTGAGCATTTGCGTCTGTCATATAAGCGTCCGTGAAGACATAAAGGAGCAGTATCGTAGGACTAGCAGTCTTGTATGGAGATCGCCTACAGGTGTCTTTGGCAGCTACCTCGCTGCCGTAATCATCGTGGGTTGCATGATCTCAATGGTTGCCAGCGGCATCTGGAAGCCTGTCATACCAACTCCACAACCTCACATTGAAACTGCTATGCAGAAAATCATTGGATTCATTGTGGTGTTCGTGTTCTGGGTTGGTCACTTGCTGATTGTGGCCCGGAGGAATAATGCCTCTTGGAGGGAGAGACTTGTGATCCCTCTCAACCAACTCGCGTTGCCGGAGCTGGATGCTACCAGTAGGCAATTACCACGTAGATCTGCTCGTGAGAAGGGTTCCAATGGTGGTGTACAGGCGTAATGTATAATGTAATTGTTTAAATACCCGACTTCAAGTCCCTCGACCAATATGGATGCAAGGTGCAATGATTTAGAGAAGTCACACCTGCATCATGTCTGTCGCATTAAAGGAGCAAGATTACCGAGATTTGCGACTCAACTTCATAGTAGTGAAGCCCTCATATTGCGAGGCAAGAAATCTGTCATGATCTGAAACACGACTTTCTATCTAGTCTCGATAGCATCAAATGTATGTGCGGCGGCCGGATCGCAGTTTATGCATCTGTTCCCCAGCCGCCCGTTGACGATTCAGCCATTTCCAGCCCAACGCACAAAGAACAAGCGTGCCCCCAAGACAGATAACTACGAATTTGGATTTAGTATCAGGTATTTTTCTGCTCCGTAACCGTTTTTGCTCCGCGATCGTTTGGTGGGAAAAGGGGCTAAACAGCTAATTGGTAGCTTAATAACAGAGGATATTGAAACCCAATATGTACCAGCGAGGCTACTTCGCTGGAAAAGTGCCCAATTTGGTAAACGAAGGCCATAGTGACCGCCTTCGAAGACCCCTCCTGCACGGTATGGTAGTCATGCGCTGTTGTGGGGAAGATTCACAACGAGCATAATATCTTCACAACAGACCCAGCCGTCGATCCTAGTTATAGTTATGCTAGTTTTTTCAAAGACTATCGTGTGACTTTGTTCCAAGGTTTAGAAAATTTGCATGCTCCGCCGTCGATGTTACTTATCTGTACTCATCGCAAATGTATAGAAAACCACAATGGCACACAAATCGCTTCACTGTCCTGGCTAGAACAAGTCATATGCACTGTCTTTTTTGATACAATCCTGTGCTGATACGACGGTAATGTATCCTCTGATAATTAAGCGCTTGAAAGTTTACAATCGCCTACTTCTCCTCTCCAATGCGAGATCTGATAAACAACTCCTTGGGGACGAAATAGTCAATCGCCTTTTCTGCTGTCATCCCCTCTGGCAGTTTCAGTTCATGATTCATGAGAATTTGAGCGGCAATCAACTTGATCTCGTTTGCAGCGAAGAAGCGCCCAGGACATGCGTGGCGGCCAATTCCCCAAGAGAGATTGTCACGGGTTGCCACAACAAATTGGTGTTGATCCTTGACCTTGTATTCCATGGGATCACCACGCTTCCCTGAACGAATCTCGTAGAAACGGTAAGGGTCGTACTTCTATATTATGAACAATTTCTCCGTCAGTGGGCAGAACTCGCCGACAATTGCCTGGGGCTGCGTTTTTAAGGAATTGGAATTACTCACCTCTGGCTCTGAATATAGTTCCGGGTCGCGGAGAGTGGCGACAAATGGTACCTCGACTACGGAACCGGCTGGGATTGTTTGACCTGTGCTGATTTTGAAAGAGTTTTGCACGTAGCGGGCATATTTGGCTTAATGACATCTTGTTAGCTCTTTTCAACAAGCGTTGGAGTTGCACTTAGAAATAAGTAGCGGATGACTCACTGAGACCCAAGGGGTGCATCCTCTGCGACTCTTTGATGGCACTGTCCAAGAGTTTCATCTGAGCAAGTGCTTGGGGGGACATGAAACCATTGTGTTCCTTCAGAACGGCCCTAATTTCCGCCCGAATGTCATCAATCACAGTGCCGCCGTGAAGAAGTAGATCATAAAACCTTGAAATCATGGTGTCAGCGTTTACGGTATAAATAGCAGTGTTTGAAGAAGTCAAGAAAGAGGGTAGCAGTCGGAGAGAAAAGGGGCCATACAGGAATGTCGTGGTCAGAGACGTAGTGTGAATTGCGACCAAAGTCAGTTGCAACAACTGCCCAGCAACTTTCTCGTCCACAAGAGAGTCTGGAATGTTTTCGCCTTTGTCCAACATCCACTTCACCATATCATCCGGAACCTTCTCGCCGCTGGCCATCAGTGCTCGCCTCCGCTGGATGATTGGCACCAAGAAGTTCAGCGCGTTCCGTCTTTGCTTCCGCAGACTACGAAGCTTGAAGTTAAACAAGCTTGCGATATTCCTCAAGGGCTTGGGCCACATCTTGATGAGGAACAGGGCGTAGAAGGCTGTGCCTGTGTAGTTCGAGGCGGCATCGAGCCATTCATCTCGCCTTGCTAATTCCCCACCCATGAAGACAGTGCCAGAGACGATGGCTACCATGCGCCCGATAGCTCCATCAATCAGCAGCTTGGTCCATTCGCCATCTTTTGGTAGGAGCTCCGTCTTGAGTGCTCCTTCCACAGCACCGACTAGAATTGGATGAATCCGGGCTGAGAGGTCTTAGCCACGTGTCGAATAGCCTGCGATGCATACCTTTTTGATCACTGCATCTATTCATAAGAGCACTCACTTAGATTCTTTGGCAAGTCATGCTGCAAGGTATGTTTCAACAGTGGCAGGGTATCGAGCCCCGTGTGTTTGACTTCAAGCGTCTGACAGTGAGATGATGTTAATTCTGAGCTTCAGCTGCTATTGACTGACAGGATGCTTCAAGCCAGCTGGCTTACCACTCGTTGAGCTAGATCAGCAGCATCAGGGTCTTTGTCCAGGACGCGGAAAAAGTCGTCAAATAATTTGTTCGGGATCATCAAGTGGTCGCCTAGGCAAAACAAGTTAATAAGTTGAGTGACGACTTGGGGTCGATTGAATGACTGAGATTTTCGAGCGCTTCATTTACCGTCTGCTGTTGTGACCCTATAAGGCGTGTCCTTGAACTTGCGATATCCTTCACGGTACAGCGGCTCGGCATCGTAGATTGAATTCGTGAGGCCGCTATCGACTGCTGGAAACAAACGGCGTGACCGATATGCAGATAACGACCGGGTAGATACAGTTGTGAGGATCAAACCCAACACACTGCACACAAGGATCCGAAAAGTGTCAGACTTGTTCAAAAAGTCCCAATAATATTGGAAGTGGTCCATTTCTTCAGACGCTTCAGAGGGTGTCAAGCTTCCAAGCTTGTCGCAAAGGTTGAAGTTGTTTGGAATGTCCCACATGTGCAAACTGAAAGTCAGGCTGGCTCACCAGTACACCAGTCGGATATCTTCTACAATCTTCTACAGAAGAGAGAGAGAGAAAGAGATCAGGCAGACCTCGGTGACCTTGGCCGATAGCAATTGGATTGCACCACAGCGAGCTAGACCGATGGATGCCTCTTGTGGATATCAGTCAGGATTCTCCGTCATTTAGCCGGAGCTAGTGGCTCATAGCATATGCAGTAAGCACGATACCCTTACATGTACATAGACAGAGTACACAGTGTTTTTTCGGCGGTCCTTCGGCTGTGTGTATGTGTGTGTGTGTGTATCACAGCCGCTAATGTGGTCATCCCGGCATGGCATCTTGCCGTATCACCGGGACTTTAGACTATCCGTGATTTTGTGCGACCCGATGAACTTGGAGCATCCTTCCAGTAAGGATCAACTCGTAAGTTGACAGCAGTTGGTCAATTTTCGGGCGAGGAAGAATGGCTTGGCGTATTTTATTTGGGCACTCAAAAGCTGTGAATCAGATATCTTACGTTGCCACTAGTAGATCATTCCTGCAATTCTATAGACTTTCTCGGAATTTGAACTTGGGTTCTGAATGGAGTATAGATCTTGTACTTTTCGTTACGTTACATATGTATGTTCCTCTATCGCCCCCACTCGCAATACGTATCTCAAGCCATTATGAAGTATTTGCCCGTGATATCGAGACCTACTTGCGACTCTTTACTGCAACGCTATGACCTCTTTCGTGCTACCCTCATTGGAACCTGAGTAAGCAAAATGTGTGGAATAATCGGCTCAAATGCAGTGAGCATTGTGAGGTTTGCAACAGTAAGCATCATAGGCGGCGAATCTGACAGGCGATCTTGTGCTTTGGAGGCATAGTTCCGAAGCCAAAATGGCGCATGTCGACCTCAGGTGCCTTCTTATCCTTCAAAACGATGTCGAATTTCGTCAGAAATTCAGCCGCAGTGAGCATGATTTCCCTCTTGGCAAAGTGTCGGCCAGGACAGAGGCTACGGCCACCACCGTAGGGTATCCATGATCCGGCCACGCCATCCATGGTGAAGTAGGGCGCGTCAGCTGTTCCAGCGAGGGCAGCATTTCTCTTCTTTGGGGTCTTCAATGGTCCACTTCTTGGGTCTTTTGGATCGACCAGAAAACGAGAGTGCCAGAATTTGTCCAGCGGGTGTGCGTTGGTGGGACCTCCGGTGTTCCATATATCCTCGTTCATGGCCTCAGTGAGGCTTGATACGAGGATTGTCTTGTCTTTGATAACCTGCCAACCGCGGAATGAGAATGTGCCGTGCGCAGCTTCCCGTACGACCAGAGATGCAACCCGGAGCCTGAGAGTCTCTGCGTACAAAGACTGCAGCATTGGATCCTCGATAAGTTGGATGACGTCAAAACTTGTTGTTTCTCCGCGATGCACATCGGCATTGAGAGGCAACGAATGCTTCTTGTTTGCCTTGTGAAACTTGCTCTGCACCTCCTGAGTCACCTTTGGGTCTCGAAGTATCTCTATCAAGAACCAGGCCGCGGCAGGTACGGAATTGGAGTTTGTCCTTCGTCGAGTTAGTCAAGTTGAAGCAACTGAAGCATGAAGCATCTCACTTACGCCCACATAAATGCCAGATTCTCTGCTGCTCGAGCTCTTTCGTCCGTGATTCCGCGCTTATTGAGCAATATTTGCCGTTCGCGGATAAATCTAGTCCCATAATATGGCTCCCAATCAACATCAGAAATCTCTTCTGGCTTGGAGTGCTCCATTGCGTGTCTCTGCCATCGCAAAATGTTCATGACCATCTTATCTCGCAACTTGTATGCTTTAGGAATGTACCATGACGGCAGACCCATGAAAAGTGACCTTGTACACGCATTATATTCCCAGAAATCTTCCGCAACAGTGGGATTCAGGGATAGCATGAATGGCCCGAAGAACTCGTGGGTCACTGCAAGGAAAACCTGCTTCTGAACGAATTCGCTAAGGTCAGGAATTTCGATCCAGCCGCTCGCGTGTGGGCCATTCTCAGCAAGCGTAGTTGACAGCCGGTTCTGAAATCTCTTGGTGAATCCCTCCAGCCCAATTCCGGTCAGACTATCTTGCAACTCGCGGTGAATGAGCTCTTCCACTTTGTCAGGGCGTCCGTCGGCGGTATACCGGGGCCTGAACTGCTCGATCTCACGACTTGGGCAGCCAAAGGCATTCACCATCACTGTGAGACTGCGTGAAGTTGTAGATAGCCGCTTGTTCTCTCTGAAGAACGCGATCACGGCCTCTGGGCCCGATACGACAATGCTGGCAAATCCCGGCAGACTGATGCTGACGGGAACTGAGGACCCGAAGTGGTTCCTATTGTGACGTTAATTAGTATTCACTCAAATAGCCTCCATGAGCGTGGTACCGCCCGATGGGATTTTCACTCACGCAGCCTTCATCAAAAGCGAGTGGCCATCTCGCAAAAACCATATAGTGTGACCCAGGAGTGGAATGAAGCTTGGCAATACAGGAGGTCGTTTCAATCCCTCTGGAGCTTTCTCAGCTTGCACCAAGGCAAGCCATGACTTTCCTGATGTGAATAACCACGTCAACAGAAGTGGAATGGCGAATATTATCGGCACGGCAACCACAGGGAAGCCGTGGTTGGACCCAAAGAGGCGATGATCAAGTTCAAAGAGAGCATCCATGATTCGAAGCATTGCGGACCTCAGGACGATCAAACTCTATCACCATGTGTGTAGTCAGGTCCTGAGATATCTGGAAAGTTGAACAGTCATGGGATGCAAATGTCCTTTGTGGTACAAGAATTTGCATCCAATCAGTTGGACAATGGCCCACCACCATCCACTATCGGTGTGATGGCCCGAAAGGCGTGGTAGAATCGTGAGATGTCGTGCAAGGAGCTGACGTGCACGCAGGTACCAGTACAAAACAACCACTCTCGGCTGTGCCGATAAGCTGACTGCAGAGACCGACCGGTTTGAACCGGTCTCAACCTTCACATCCGCTTTTTTGACTCAATTATGCCATGTGAGAATGGGTCTGCACAGTGATGTCCAGGCGGTCGAGCAAAATATTTGTATCACCCCTGAAGTCAGGATGCGATCTAGAATGATTAGGATACTGAAGTACCCACACGTCAGCACTTCCGGGGCGCCGAAGTGGGTCGACGACACTACCTACACGCGAGTGTGATCCTTCGACTCGTATCCGCCCATAAGATATAGGCATCAGGATTACAAATTGCTTGAAGTTCATTAACCCATGCACTTTCAGCCCTGAAGACTTGTTCGAGTTACTAGTGCACTGTAACGTTGAAGCAATGCGATAGGGCCCTCGCCTAGAGCAGCTAAGGAAAGTACCCACAGTGATTCTTGGTCAAGCTTCCTACAAATCCTCTTGATACATCTTGGCTTGCGGCCCGAGACCTCACCAAAATGGTTTCCCGGTTTTGATTCCCGAAGTGGTGTGCAGCTACGTTGCTCCGGCTCCTTTGATATCGTCAGCCACCGTAGTCACCATGGCCCCCACGGTAAATGTCCCAGGCGGTCAGATTATGAGTTACACTGTGCGATGCGAATAGGTGCTGCATGCATCCCCCGGAAAGCGAATATTATGCTTCACGTGAAGCTATCGGATGATGCAAAAAAAAAGTAGCTGAAGAGGCGACCGTCCTACCTAGGTAGAAAGGATTCGTTCGTTCACCTTATTGCTAAGTCATCTGTCTTGAGGCATTCGAAACTACAAGCGCCATTATTTGCAGAGACGATAGCTACCAGCATCTTCTCATTGAACGAGTCTTCGACAAAATAGACTTACCTTCAACATGTCATCCCTGTCGCTTGCCGCCAGCATTCTCACATTTCAATTATGTACCATGAGCATCGTCCTGGGCTTCAGCCGGGCCACGTCTAATGTTCGACCGGCACTTCTACCCATCATTGCTCTTTGCCCAGTGGTACAATTTCAGTATCTGGAACATATTCAACATCCAGTTCTACGCGCCTTTGTGGGGGCTGCGTGTATATTCACCGTCGTTCTGTACATTGACGCCGTCTTGATACACAAGTGGGAGTTCGAGGCGAAAGGCCCTACCAGCAAAGCCGGTGGCTTGAGTCCCGTAATTCAGCATCAAAATATCCAGGTTTCTGAAAAGTCTGGAAATCAAGGATGGTCACAACAATTGCTTTCTCGACTGAGTTTCGGCTTTGGGCTGAGTCTCACAAGTCGATTCCCAGCAACACGGTGGCCCGTGAAGAACATTCCGCCGTTCTCGAGAAAAGACCCAACATATGTGCCTTCGAAAGGTACTTTCCTGTACGAAGCAACATCAAAGGTGATAATATGCACTTCTTTGATTTCCCTAATTGAGCTCGCACCCAAAACCTCACCCGAAGATCAGAAGACGATGTTCTCTCCTCAAAAGATCCCGGTTTTTAGACGAGTCTCTGATGTCTCCGGGATTGAAATCTTTATCAGGATCACCATCGTCTTGATCTACTGGTTTGTTCAGTACCTCGTCATACAGACAGCGTACTACTCGCTGGCTGTGCCATCGATCATCTTCGGCTTGAGCGAACCTAGAGACTGGCCACCTGTGTTTGGCTCCATTGGGGAATCATACTCCATGCGTAACTTTTGGGGGTAATTATGATTTTTTTCCAATACTTTTGTGTCTCCTACCGAAATGCATGCTCACCGGTCTCTCCAGGCGTTTCTACCATCAGCTGCTTCGTCGCGGCATGAGCAGTGTCGCTCACGTCGTCACATACGAAGGCCTGCATCTCCCAAAACATACCAAGCTGGGCAGTTATGTTCACATGTTTTGTGTCTTCGCGGTATCTGGGGCATTTCACACTCTGAGCGATCTTACCCAAGGCATTCCTCTCAGAGAAAGTGGGGCAATGGTTTTCTTCACCGTGCAAGCGGCCGGTATCCTATTTGAGGATTTGACTCAGGCAGTAGTCTGGAGGATCACCGGGCAAAAAGACAAAAATGTTCAAACTTCTAGCTTCACAAGCCTTCTCGCTAGGATATTCGGTTACTGTTGGGTGATTGTATGGTTGGCATGGTCAACTCCAGCTTGGATTTTTCCCTCTCTTTTGAGGAACAAAGGAGATCCAATTGTACCCATCCGGCGGGCATAGATCAGGGTTCGAGGTCCTTGGAGTACCAAACCTTTTATTGTAATAAGCGATTAATGCTTTGCTGTACATTTTTCTAAATGTGTTCATGGTTGCACTGGGACAGGCTTGAATCAAATTAAAGTCATCTGAATAACGCTTAAATATTTAACTTCACCCTTAAAGACACATCTGTGGGAAGGTATAAATTGAAATAATCTCATTGTCTCTACACTTTCGCGCGAGTCCTCCTGCGAACTCTAATGGTAGCTGAGATTGGAGGCAGGGCGGCGTCTCCAACAACCTTCATTTCATTCTGAGACCCTGTCCACTCCATTTCATAATGAATTGTCAGATAGGCGAGCATTGTCTTTATCATCAAGACTGCGAACCATCGGCCGGGACTACGTATGTGTCAGAAGAACATATTTCATGTGGACATAAACCAAGAGCTCTGTACTCACCAGGCATGCCGGCCGTAGCCGAAGCCCAAATACGAAGGAGAAGTATTTGCAGCATCCAGATCCCCCGTTGAGACTTGAGTCCCATCTTTGGACTCCTTCTCACGCTCCAACTTTAGTCTGCTGAAACGGTAAGGGTCAAAGGTTGCTGAGTCTGGGTAGAAGCGCTCATCTCTGTGGATCCCAAGTACTGGTACCCCTAGCCAGGTGCCTTGTGGTACTTGTATGCCATTGGGCAGTTGTACCCCTTGAGCAGGGACGACTTCCTTGGTAAGGCCTTTGATTAGAATTGGGTGGCAGCGTAAGCTCTCGCGTATCACGCTGTCACAGATGACTAAACGATTGAATGTTGCGGGGTTATGCCAGTCGCCGTCTTCCTTCAGAACAGTCTCCGCTTCCTCTCGAAGCTTTTCATAGACGTTGAGCCCAGGAGGGCAGCCAAGAATATCGAGAAGAATGTTTGACATCTGAATGGTGGTCGAGGACATCGCAGCGAAGCCCTGCGTGGACGTGTCAGCTTGTATCTCGTGCATGGGGTGATATCTCGAGAAGAAAGCAGGGTCTTACAAGCATCATGATGGATTCAGCGAGGAGTTGTGGGTCCTCACCCGAACCCGTTGCTGCGGGCTTTTTGGATACCTTTGCACATTGCCTGATGAAATTGTCGCCTCCATCTTCGGTGGTACGTCGACGCAATTCCTTCTCGACTTCTGGTATTACCATGTTCAAACTCCTCCGTCGATAGTAACGGAGTGGCAGGTTGAAGATAGGTACTAGCAAGCGTTTGAGCATTCTTGGCAGTTCACCAACTACAATGGTTCCTACGCCAAAGGCCAGGATGTACCGGCTGTAGAATGTCAGAAATTCCTTAGAGTTGCTGAGAGGTAGTCCAAAGAAAACGCGACTCATGGTTGAGAGCGCCACTTGTTGCATGGTGTCGTATACATTGACGGTCTTCCATTCCGATCCGTCGCCAGTGGCAAGAGCATTGTCGAATCCGAGACGGATTTCCTCGTACATTGGTCCCTGGATAGCGCCCAGATTACGTGTGAGGCTGTCTCGGGCGACCCTAGTGAGGAAGAAGACAGTTGAGTCGAATTCAAGGCCGTGGTGTAGGTACTTCGTCGCATGTCTCTCCTCGCGGATGGTTCTGCTCGAGAGCGTTCCAGTTGGCTGCTCTGCGAACCACTTGATCTGCTCTGGCGGTAGCAGAACCTCTTCTTGGAAACTGGCCTCGTTGGTCATGAAAGGTCGACCAAACTGAGAATGCTGTGTATCGGACAAACCTAATGTCTCAGCAAACATCAACACGATCACCATACACAGCGTTCACACTTACCTGTCGATAGCCATCTAGCAATGTTGTCACTCCATGAGTGAGTTGACGGAGGCTAGCTCGGGTGACCTGAAACCATTCATCCCGGAGACCGACGACCGGAATTTGTTCAATTCGTTTGCTGGGAGCCGGTCTTGAGGACTCATTTTCAGAATTTCGATTAAGGAAGTCCGAGACAAAGACGAAGATAGCCCAGATTATGAAAAATGAGCAAAGATAGACAACAAAGAATTCCATATTGCTTTCGAGACGCGCTTCGAGAATCCTCGATAAAAACAATTCGACAGTTTCAGAGAGGCGCATTGTGAGAATGAATTATCTAGTCACTGAGACTGATCTCGATTGATATCAGGCACGTGGGCGTGACTACAGAGAAACAACCCGTTGGAACTTCAGAGAATTACGGATAACCCTCAAGGTCAGGCGAACGAGCCAATTGTGCAATGTTTTGGAACCTTGGACGTAGCCAAAGCCCCAATGGCTGCTTACCACACTGTGCCTATCTCTACCTATTTTGCTGTCGAGGTATACTGCACTGCACGCGCCCCGTTTGATGCATATCGTGGAAGTATAGTCATCTTTGACCCACCGCCACGCAGACTAGACCTGGCACAACGGGTCGAAGGACGGCGCATCAATAGCACGTACGACAAGTATCCACTTCTTCCCCAGTCAATGTCTTAATCAGTCCACTAGGTGCTTACTGCAGGGCAGGATCAACCCAAGGATGAGTGATCTCCAAGAGTGACCCACCAATTAAACTCATAAGCGCACATTCATGACTGATGTTATCAACGTCAGGGCTTCAATGTCCCCGAGCCTCTCTCACGCAACGGCCCAATCATTTGTGGAATCTACGTTGCGCAGCCTTTGCCACAAGTGTGATCCTTAGAGCCCACTGCATTTCGAAGCGACTCTCCTGCCGGTTTAGGTAAACGAAGCCGCTTCTTGGGTGCCGTTGGCACAGGCTGTGCATGGGGCAAAATGTGAAAGACGATCGCACACGGTCTTTTAGAGTGTACTTGTGTTGGGGACTTTTGACAGTGTGAAGGCTTTCCGGATTCTTTCGGACGCGGTCAGATACCGGTACATCCCACTAAGCAGCAACCCACCTTCACACAGTGTGCTACATACTTATCTAAGACGAATGATGTCAAAGTAAACCTAAACGTGTGGGAAGGATGCCACGACTTTTGATTCAGCCCGGAGGCCACCAGTCGTTAAGGAATAACTGAGTCATATGGTGAGTGGCAGGGTGCTTACTCCGGCCCAGGCATACTAGAATACTCTAGACTAGGCACTCGACACAATTTTGCCGGATAAGACGGCACCGGTACAATATTACGACGGTGCTTCGTACGTATCAAGGCGGCGCCCAAAGAGCTGTGCCCTCTGATTTGGGATGGGTTGGCCCGAAGAGCCGGGAACAGCGTGAATAAATATCAATTGATATCGTACCTCACTCAGTCCAAGTTTAGTCACATAGTACTCTGTCGAAAGGCTTAGTAAACGCCCATAGAACAGAGCCTGCGTGACTCTTTGCTTTGCCATGGCAGGACTCGCTTCTCAAGCCCGTGTCGCCACAGAGCGTGCGGTGCAATATTCATTCAACTGCCAAAGGTCCGACGGACATTGGGTTGCAGAAGTCTCATCTGACGCGACCTTCACCTCCGAGTATGTCATGTTCAAGTATGCCATTGGGCTTGACCTTCAGGCAGATGGAGATGCCATCAAGGCATGGCTTCTCTCTGATCAGAAGCCCGACGGGTCCTGGGGACTCGCACCTGAACTACCCGGCAACGTCTCGACGACTACTGAGGCTTATCTGGCCCTCAAGATACTCGGACTCGAAGCTTCGCACCCACGTATGCGTCTGGCAAGTGACTTTATGATCAAAAATGGCGGCGTGGCCAAAGTGCGATTCTTCACGCGCTTCTTCCTCGCAACCTTTGGCCTTTTCCCTTATAGTGCCATTCCTCAAGTAAGACTCTACCCCCTTTGTCCTTTTCTCAGGCCTTCTCAATTGTCCCATCTGGCTAGTACAAGTCTTGGAGATTAACTTGAAACTCAAAGATACCTGCTGAACTCATTCTTCTGCCGTCATCATTACCTCTGAACATCTATGTTCTGTCATCATGGGCAAGAAGCACACTCATACCAGTTTTGGTGGTAGCCCATCATCAACCCATATACGCCTTACCAAACGGGAAGAGCGCAACCAACGACTTCCTTGACGAGCTCTGGGTTGATCCGAGCAATAAGAATGTGCCATACGCGCCTCCTTTGCTCAGCTCTCTTGGAGAAGCTGAATTTGTACGCTGCGGGTTCACAGCACTTGACATGCTGCTAGGAAAGATGTTCAACGGCCTTCGCACTTTGCAGCCACTTCGTTCGCTTTCCCGAAAGAAATGTATCTCCTGGCTCCTGGAGCATCAAGAGGAAGCTGGAGACTGGGCTGGTTTCTTCCCACCCATGCACGGGAGCATCTGGGCCCTCATCCTCGAGGGCTTTCCTCTAGACTCCAAGCCCGTGGTTCTCGGGCTTGAAGCTCTTGAGCGACTGGCCTTCAGCGATGAGAAAGGCAAGAGAATAGCTGCTACAGTATCCCCGGTGTGGGACACGGCCTTGATGGCCAGTGCCTTGTCAGACGCTGGGTTCGGCAAGGACAAGCGAGTCCAAGTAGCAGTAGACTGGGTCAAGGACAAACAGTTGAGTCCCGACGGGCACGGTGACTGGCGTATCTACAGCCCCAACAGCCAGGGAAACGGCTGGAGTTTCGAGTACAATAACACGTGGTATCCTGATGTGGACGACTCGGCCGTGGTCATCATGGCTCTGCTGAAACAGGACCCGTCTATCTTGACCACCTCAGATTCGATCCAGAATTCTGTCATCTGGATCCTGGGGATGCAGAACCACGACGGCGGATGGGGCGCTTTCGACATCAACAACGATAAGATGTGGCTGCACAAGATACCCTTCAGCGACATGGACAGTCTCTGCGATCCCAGCTCTGCCGACATCACCGGTAGGATTATTGAATGCTTCGGTATGCTCCTTGCCCATCGACCAACGGACGGGATCAGTGCAAGCCTGACGGAGAAGATCCAACTCTCTTCCCAACGAGGCATAGCCTACCTGATGAAGGAACAGGCGGCATCCACAGATGCATGGTGGGGACGATGGGGTAACAACTACATCTACGGTAGCAGTAACGTGCTCCGTGGACTGGCTTATTTTGCCCAGAGTCCTGGCCCTGAGCTCAATGCACAGACATTCCAGGTCCGGGACTCCATCGCGCGAGCTGTTAGGTGGTTTGAGTCCATTCAAAACCCAGACGGTGGCTGGGGAGAGTCGCTGCGCTCATATACCGAGCCGGAGTACATCGGCCGGGCGGAGAGCACAGCGGCACAAACTGCCTGGGCCATACAGGCCTTGCTCCCATTCCGCAGAGCTTCTTCCAAATGCATTGAAAGAGGCATCCAGTGGCTGATCACCAACCAGACCGTTGGTGATCAAGACTCCGTCGACGGTGGTGCTGCATCGTGGCCATCCGACTTCTATACCGGGACTGGGTTTCCGTGCGTGTTGTACCTGGGGTATCCGTACTACCACCACGCATTTCCCATCACTGCGTTGAGCGAGTACGTGCGCGCAGCTGAAAACGAGAGCCATCTCGCTGTCTCGTCTCCAATTATCCTACAAGACCATATCTCCTCAGCCCTGAACAGGCCTGATGTCCTCCTGATGGTCGCTGGGAGCCGAGGAGATATCGAGCCTTTCATCCGGATGGGCAAGAGATTGCAGGAGAAACTCGGCTACCGTGTGAGGATTGCAACACATCCAACTCACCAAGATCGAGTCGAGAGGCAACATATAGAGTTCTACTCTGTCGGCGGTGACCCACGCGTCTTCGCGGAAACATTCAATCAGCGTCCAGATATAGTCGCCTCTTTCCTGCGAGGCGACTTTTCTGTCCTCAAGAACACATTCCATCGCATGATTGCTAGGTATTGGCTTGCCGCAATCGACGCCACTGGTGGAGACTCGAGCCGTGAAAAGGCAAATGGTACCGCCAAGCTTGAGCTCAAGCAGAATGGCAGCTCGGGACTGCCATCAGCCGTACGTCCCTTTGTGGCCGATATTGTGGTATCGAGTTTACCTACACAGGCTCATCACCACGCTGCTGAATCATTGCAAGCGCCGTTGGTGCTCGTGTCCATACAGCCGGATATTCCAACCAGCGAGTTCCCCCACATCATGACCATGACTAGGCCGGTCTTCAACACCGGCCGATGGTGGAATTACCTCTCTCATATCTGCATTCAAATTGTGTAAGAACTGACATCCCTTGTTTCCAATTTCGTCCGCTAACACAAGTACCATGACGTTAGGAACTGGCTGGCGTTTGGCTCATACTTGAACCACCTCCGCACAAACGTCCACAGAATGCGTCCCAAGTACCTGACCTGGGGCAAAATACCCAGCACGCCGCACGTATGCCTGTGGTCCTCTCA
This sequence comes from Diaporthe ilicicola, assembly GCA_023242295.1. Lineage (NCBI taxonomy): Eukaryota > Fungi > Ascomycota > Sordariomycetes > Diaporthales > Diaporthaceae > Diaporthe > Diaporthe ilicicola. The sequence goes on along the minus strand of JALPVH010000104.1, from coordinate 55,577 downwards.
AGTAGTCCCAAGAGCTCATGACTGGGACGATAACGTCCGCGTCGCAGGTTACGCATATCCGTCTGCAATCGAGTTTAATGAATACAAGCCCCCGAAGGCTTTGGAGAATTTCCTTGATTCGCGCAGCAACCAACCAATCTTTGTCTTTGGATTCGGCTCCATGAACATCGCCGACCCTGACCAGCTGCTATCGTCCATATCCGGAGCAGTTGCGCAGGTGGGAGCGAGGGCTGTCGTGATCCTGCCAGATCATGCCAAGAAAAGCGCCGACGGCAACACCCATGGCAGCAACAGCGTCTTCATCACGGATGATGTTCCCCACGAGTGGCTTCTCCCACGTAGCCATGGCTTCATCCACCACGGTGGCGCCGGCCATACCGCGATGGGGCTGCGTCACGGCATTCCCATGGTCCTCACGCCCTTCTTTCTCGACCAGAACTTCTGGGCCGCCAGAGTGCGTCAAATGCGACTCGGCCCGGCTCCCATTCCCTTCCGCGAGCTGACAGAGGAGAGACTCGCCGCTGCTCTCAGGGACATGCTTCCAGTCGACCGGTGCAGTGTGTATCGTCAGAAGTGTTTGAACTTAGCTGCCAAGATTGCTCTGGATGAGGACGGAGCCGAGATCGCGGCTGCTACTATTGCCCAGCAGGTTCAAAGGCCAGAGAGCGCACACTGCTGCCTCATCCCAGCCTTGAGGGCAGAATGGCGTCACCTGGGTTCCAATCTGCCGCTTTCCCTTGCTGCCGCTGCAGCGCTGACTGACAGAGGCGTCCTGAGCTGGTCCGATCTGCGTCCTTATGGCCTCGGCAACGTAGGAAGCTCCCGGGAGACCACGACTTCTGCCCTGACGAAGGTTATTAATATGTTCGTTGGCCTCCTCTGGAGCTTCTTGCAGATCCTACTTAGTAATGCCAAGGGCACCGGAGCAAGCGAAGGCAGCGTTCACAACACGATATCTCTGGCAAGAATGAGGAAAGGACAGTATGACCTCAACCTAGTCCGAGAAGGTGAACTAGCACAAGGCAATGACTTGGAAGCACGGCTGGTTCAGGATTGGCGGTCCGTGGTTTCCAGCCGGTTCCGAACAGATTTTAGCGCTGAAGGAGGCAGAAAGGACAGTATGTAGATTTTGCGTGAATAGCATATATCTGTGCAAAGACAAGAGCATAGAGGACAACATAGACAAGAATATGTGAAGCAAGTGATAATGAAACGACGTTACAGAGAGCACTTGAGGACAACACCAACAGATTTTCTTGATTTAGGCATTACCCAAAAATAGGAACTGACATTGAAGTACTATCCCGTGAGATACAGCACTGGGGAGTATGTTAGGTGCATATGGCCATAGTAATTCACAAAGCACACACGGTTGTGCCAAGGTCAAAAATGGGCCATTAGTGTTGGTCATTCAAATGCCCATGTTCAACTAAGTAACAAGTGGCCAGTCACGAGTCGTGCTCCAGTTTTTGCTACTGCTGGGACATACGGTTTCGATATGTACTCACAGCCTTTTGTGGGGGGGGGGGGCTATGCAGGCTATTGAGAAGGGCCGGCAAGTCATTCAGGCCAAGTCCGACACGGGGCATCAACCGGTCAGTCAGCTTCCTTATAAATGCAGCAAAAGTCAAGTGAAGCCTAACGCTGCTCAAGTAGGTAGTAAAGCCGGAGTGGCACACTCGCGCCGGAGCTCTAATTAAGCCTATAGGGACGTGCATATATATGATTAAGGAGAGAGAGAGAGAGAGAGAGAGCCATCAAGTACGATCTTGCACTGGTGAAAATGACATCTTCTCACTCGTGCCCGGCCGGCTCGTTCTTCTTCTTCTTCAGCCGGAGCAACTGCAGCACCTCGTTCCAGAAGCCCTCAGGCTTCGTCTTCAGCGAGTCCTCGTACGCGTCAATGACAGGCTTGTCCCACACCAGGTCCGCGTCCTCGGGCCTCACGACCTTTGTCCTCTTGAGAATCTTCCACCCGCCATACATCAGGATCGCCACGAAAATCATGAGGTAGTAGCTGAAGAACGTGCCGGTGTCCCAGGACCCGGGCAGGAAGGTCTCGTAGCCGTAGCAGCTCACCACGAAGATCTCGCCGACCAGGCCGATCCACGCGCTGTAGGGCTGGAACCAGCCCTTGTACGGGAGGGTGTCGCGGCTGACGCCCTGGACCTTGAGGGCGCGGTGGAAGTAGATGTAGGTCAGGCACATCACGATGTAGTCGATGATCTGTCCTGCCTCCGTCAGGTTCGCCAACCACTGGACGGCCTGTGCGGTGCCGTTGGAGACCGCGAGGAAGGAGAGGAATGGGAATATCATGGTGACGGCGAAACACCACGCCGGAATGCCGGAGCGCGTACACTTGGCCAAGAAGCGAGGCGCCTGTCCATCTAGCGCCAGCCCGTAGAGGGACCGCATGGCGCAGTACACGTACGCATTTCCTGCCGAGAAAATGCTGGTGATCAATAGTGCATTGACAATGTGTGGGAGGACGGAGACCTGCATATTCTTCATCGCAATGACATAAGGACTGGCCGCGGCCGTCCCGGAGCCGTCGCCTGAATTTAGGGTTGGGTCGTTGTATGGCAGGATGATGCCCACGCAGAGGGCTCCGCCGATGAAGAAGAGGCCAAAGCGCCAGTAGACCGTCTTGAAAGCCTGCTTGAGATAAGTCCGGGGCCGCTGCGCCTCGCCAGCGACCATGGCTAGGTACTCGGGGCCAACGATGGTGAAGGCCGCAGACCACAGTGCGCCGAGGAAACCTTGGAAGCGGCCCAGCGAGCCCGTGTGGATGTACTCTGCAAAGGAGCCCGGGTTCGCCCAGTACCGGAAGCCGAACGCATCGTGCTGGGGATTTCCTCCGCACATGGTGACAAAGGTGAAGCAAAAGACGATGATGATGAGCAAGAACTTGCCGCTCGAAAGCCAGAACTCGGCCTCGCCGTAGAACTTTACGGCAAAGATGTTGATGAGCGCGTAGAGCACGATGCAGGCCGCGCACACGGCTGCTACGGGGATGTCATCGCGCCAGAACGTCAGCACGAGGTTGATGGCAGAGATCTCGAATGGGATCATGGTGGCCTCGTATAGGAAGAAGTTCCAGCCCGTCATGAAGCCAAACGCTTCATCAACCCACTTGCCAGCAAAGCGGATAAAGGAGCCTGCAAGTGAGTGTCAGTACGACCCTGAGGGGGAAATTTTCTGGGCGGGACAGGGGGGGGCAGGCCGCGTACCTGACACGGGCATGTAGACGGCCATTTCGGCCATGCAGTTGTTGACCAACCCTAGCAGGGCCGAGTACAGGGCAAAGGCGATGAGCAGCGAGCCTGGCCCGCCATCCATCAAGCCATTGCCAATCGAGACAAACAGTGCCGTTCCGATTGAGCCTCCAATGGCAATCATCTGGATCTGGCGGTTGCCAAGATGCCGCTGCAGGGCATCTGTGTTGCCCCGGGCCTCGATGACGCCGACTGTCTCGTCATAGGGATCGTTGCTGGTCTTCTCGTCGCTGTGAGCCGACGGGACCTCTTTATCTGAAGCCATCTCTGGCAGAGGCCTCGTTCTTCGAGGAGAACAGTGGGAAGACTGCGCGTCGGTAGGTCAAAGGAGCGCAACGTGCTGAAAATCCAGGCAGGGACAAGACAAGACAGACCAAGGTCAGATCAAAATCAGATATGGCACGCAGTCATAAAGATAGGAGGGGTAAGAAAACCAGGAGGTTCAGCTTGAGAGAGACATGGCGGCGGAGTGAAGGCGTCACAGCTAGATGCAAAAAACCCAGCTGCAGGGAGTGGCGCCGACGGGGTGGATCACGTTGCGACCACAAACCATGTGGTACGCAGTGCAGATTCGATCAGCATGCAGGGAAATGCCTCTTGCTGACAGGCCACAGATAAAAGCGCCCATGGTTTGGAACAGGATTTGCAAGCGGACTGGCGACTCGACTCGACTCGACGGCGACGGGCGACGGCGACGAACAATTCGACGGCAGAAGTCCTCAGACAGGGGGGCTTGGTGGGATCCCCTGCCCTGCTACGGAGGTCCCTTCCATAAGTCTTTTTGCCAAGGAGCAGGGGTATCGATTCTGCAGGGTTCGGCGCTCTTTGGCGTTCTACTTTTATTAGTAATTAAAGAGGGGAAGCGGATTTCTGCTAAAATCTAGTTAGAATAATACCCTCTCTCCTTATTATTCCTTATCCCTTACCTTTATAATAGCCTATATAGTATTTTTACTTATAATAAAGTATAAGATTATAACTTATTTATAAGTTTTTACTTATTTAGCTTTAAGTTATAATAATACTTAAATTTACAATTATATTAGTATTTCTATAAAAATATAGAGATATTAATAAAAGAAAACCTTTAAATAAGGTTTTAACCCTAATGCTAAGCCTATCTTAATTTTTAATTGCTATATTAAAAATAGCTAATACTTAAGGCGCCCTTTTAAAAAGAATAATAAGAAAAAGAAGATTTTTAAGATTATTTAAATAAATTATAATAGTAGAAAGCTTACTTATAAGGCTATTGCCGATTAATTAAGTAATTATATTAGCGCTATTATTATTTAGTAAATTCTTAAAGCAGCTAAGCTAATAAAGATAAAGCTTATAAGGAAATTAGGCTTTTCTAAAGATATATATAAGGTATATTTAAAGTAGTATTTAAAATATCGCTACTAAACTTTTAAGAATTAGAAATAAGTAATTTAAAGTAACAAAATTATAATTATTTTATATATATAGCGAGGCAGTTTTCGAGTTTAAAAGAGAAGTAATTAATAAGTATTAAAAAGTATAATTTATAAGCGATAAAAAGGGTATTTAGAATTTATATTTTAGGTATATTTCTTATATAATAAAAAGGGCCTTTATTATATTTAACGCCTTAAGATTATTATAAAGAGAAAAGTAGTAAATAAGGCTTTAAAGGCTTTAAATGCTATAAGAAAACTACTTATATAAGCAGAATAAAAAAAAAGTAAGGCCGAATAGTATATAAAAGCGTAAGCGAAAAACCTATAAACGGCTTATTATTAAAAATAGTAATAGTATAAGAAGATAAATAAGTTAACTTATAAATTAAGCGGTAACGGGATTAACTAATATTACTATTAATAGGAGATTCTTCTTAAAAAGTTAATTTTATTTATAAAGAAAATAGGGCTAAAAATAATTATATAAAAGAATAAAGCGCTATACTATTTATATTTTATATAAAATAAGGTTTTTAACTTTTATTAAGTTTAATAATTATTATAATATAGTAATTTACTAGATTTAAATATAATTAAACTAGTTTAGCTAGAAATAAAAAGGCGTATTATTTATTACGGGGCTTTAAAGAATTATAAGGAAATAGAAAAGGTATAACGGAAGGAATAAAAAGCTTTTAAGATAAAGCGATTATATATATTTATTAAAAGGATGCTATAGTATATTAAGCAGATTATCGCTTATAGCGGTAGTAATAAATACTTTAAGGGAAGGAATAAAATAGCTAGTAAAGAGTTTTTAGCGTTAGTAAGTATATATAGGGCTTATAGCAGTTAGGTAGGCAGCGGCAATAAAGTTAGTAATAGTGGTATTCGAGCTAAATTTAAGCGGCTGGTGCGGGCGGCAGCTATATGCTTCTGCTAGTAGATAGCAATAGGCCTAACTGGAGTATCTTATTTTCCTAGCAATTATTATGGCAATATGGATAGACCCTGCAGGGGCCCCTGCTTCTTAGCAAAAGGACTTTTGGAAGGGACCTCTGTACTCGTGCTAGCTGCAGGCGGGGGGCGGGGCGAGACTCCAGTGTAGCCACTGGGAAGCACTCCATATCTTGTACCCCCCAGCATCCTGGCTTTTCTACCAAGGATAAGCTCCAAAAAAAAAAAAAAAAAGATAAGCAATCAATTTGCCGAGGTGGGCAGCACTAGCGTCGGGACTTATGGCTTGAACTGGCTTGAAGGGGCGTGCACATCTCACACATAAAGTTGGACTTAAGTGAGAGCTGATATCTGGACCCTGAACGCATTGGACGGGTGTCACGGGCCAACTGATGCTACTCTAATAAAGTGTACTGAAATTTCTTCGACAGATTCTTGGATGGTATCAGTGTGGGTGATAAAGAACTGTAAGGGCGTTGGGCCGAACGCTAGGGTGGGGCTGCACTGCAGCCCAGCCCCTTATCGATGGGCTTATCTTATCTGCCCACTGCCCGCCATAAATAGGCACACCGCGGGCTGTAGCGTAGCTGGCGAAGGCTTCCTCTCCGTAGCCAACGCTTAATTTAGAATCAACACATTTTACAGCCAATTCGTGCCCTTGAGCCGTGACGGCGTGGATACCGTCTCAAGAACTCTATTTGTATTGTCGTTGTGCCTGTCACTACTGAGGTAATCCTTCCCATCCATCCAGTCGCCCAGGATGGCACGATTTCCCCGACGGCTCCTGGGCTTTTTTCCATCTACCTAGGTACTCTGCCTATCATCTAGCACTTGAGACGTCTCTCGTCAGTCCAATACTTGACCACAAGAGGCACGAAAAACTCAATTGACAACAGTGGATCTCATGTCTGGTCTGTCAATTTCAGCATTCGGTGCGCAAACTAGTTCCGGTCATTTCCTGATATCCATCCAGAGAATCTCTGCATTCAAAACCAATGCGTTTGGCCGTTTGCTGTTTGATTTCCCTACATGCTAGATTGATATGGGTTAGCTATGGCCTCAATCCATCTTGACCTTGTTTTTTTGTGTTCAGACCAGTTTACAAACTTTACTCAGTCCGAACCAAGTCTTTAACTATAAATACATGGAAGAGTATGAGCCAACCGAAGTGCTGTATAGGCCAATTCTGGCTTATAAATAACGTTAAGCGGTTAACCTACCATAGGTAGACACCACTTTAGATACCCCACCACTTCGGATAGCCAAAATTCCCAACGCCTATATAAAGTTATTATATTTACTTATATATATCTTAATAACTAAAAAAGCTATTTATAAGCTATCTATAGATAATTATAAATAATTGCTTAATAAACATTATAAATTTATTTTCGGCTAGCCTAGCTAGCTTACCGCCCGATTCTACCTAATACTAATTAAAGCTATAAATGCCGAATATAAGGGCTTCTTATAAGAACTTTCTTTATCTATATTAACCTTTACCGCCGCTATAATACCTTTAAAAACCTATATTAAGGAGAATATAGCTAATATTATATTTAATATTATAAATAATAATTTATTGCTTAACTAATTAGCTTTTAAATATAATATTCCTACCTTTATACTTTTAAATTATTTTAATAGTAAATATATTTTAAAGTAAAACCTTAGATTTATTTTTATTTAAATATACCTATTTATTATTTAAGAATTATAGCTAATTAAATAGATTTTATATTAAGAAAGGTTAAGATATATATCTAGTTATTTTATAATTAAAAAAATTATTTCTTTAATAGCTAATATAAAGAAAATTAGTAATAAATAAATTTAACGCTTTATTAAATAATATTTTAAAATTTAAATTAAAATTAAGCGTAAATAAAAGGCAGCCTATTTTTATAAGTTTATATTAAAGGTAGTTAATTAATATTTTAATATTTAAAAGAGTAAATTTATATAAATAAAGGCTAGCTTTATAATTAATATTAATAAAGCAGGTTTAATAATAGGCTATAATATATAAATCTATATTAATTAATTAATATTTATATTAATAAAAGTATTATTTATAGGCTTAAACTCTTTAATAATTAAAAGCTTTATTATAAAAAAGGTTATAATTAAAAGTAATTAATTATAATAATAATTAATTATACTTAAAGCTATTATCGCTATTAATAAAGCTTTTAACTTAAATATAATTTTTAAAAAATAAAACCTTTAATAATAATAATTTTTAAATAAATTTAAATAAATATACCCTTAATAATATTATATTATTTCTTCTAATAGCTAAATAAATAATAAAATCGGCGTTAAATAGCTATAAATAATCCTTTTACTATAAATAAATCGCCGTTATTATAATAAATTAAAGGCTATATTTTTAATTTTAAATAGCTATTTTAGCTATATTTTTATAAATATATAGCTAAGGTTTAAATAATATTTAGCTAAAAAGCTAATTAACTTATAAAACGCCTTTATAAAGGTTTATTTTTATAATAATATATATTACTACTATTTATTAGCCTATTACTTTTATAAACTTTAACTATTTAATAATAATATATTTAATATTATTAAAAACTTTTATTAAATTAAATTATTAATTTAATAATTATTTATTAATTTAGCGCTTATAAATAAAATTAATTTTATTAAAACTTATATTATAGCTAAAAATAAGAAAATAATAATAGCTAATATTAAATTTATATAATATATAATTAATAATTAGCTAATTAGCTATCGGAAAGCTTTAAAATATTTAAAGATTATTATTAATAAAGAGAAATATTATACCCTTAAATAAAAAGTTAATAATAGCTTTAATAATAATATATTTATATCCGGGTATAAAATTATAAACTTAGCGGGTTTAAACGCTATAACTATTAATTATTAAAAATTTTAAAAGATTAGTATTATATTTAATAAAAAGATAGCTAAATTAACTTTTTTAAAATAATATATTAAAAAGCTTAAGGCTTAAATTAAATATTATTTAGCTAAAGGGTATAAAGTAATCTTTAACCCTAATTAGAAATTTATAAATATTTATAAAATATTAAGCTATAAAATAAAGGTTAATAATAACCTATAAAAAGTTATTAAAGTTTAAGATAATAATATAAAATCTAATAGTAATATTAGGTAAAAAAGTAATAAAAATAATAAGAAAAATAATATATCGCCTTTAAAAGCTAAAAGATAGTCCGGTTAAATATTTAAAATACCTTTATAATATCTTAATTAAAAAAGCTAATTTTAAGCTTTATTTTTATATACTTATTATATAGCTATAATTAGAGATTATTTAGCAGTTGCATTATAAAATACAACGATTTTAGTAGTGGCGTTTAGAATTAGCTATCCGAAATAGTGGGGTATCCGAAGTGGTGTCCACCTATAGTACTCCACTTGTATCGCGCCTCGGCTTTCGGGCGACGCGAGACCCGGCACGACTCCAAACAAACCCGGCTGTAACGGAGCTGTTTCTCGACAGGTTGTGCAAGCCTGCTTTGTCTGGTCACGAGCCTGACTATCATTGCAGCCTTCACTACTGCAATGTTCTACGAGCCGGGGAAGACAGATCACGGTCTTGACCATGACCCCTTCAAGGTGTGAAAAGCCTCGTCCTAGGTGCCACGTGCCTCGTGCTTGAACGTGCATCTCTGACCACGCCACAGGCATGCGTTGTCCCAAGGCCAATTGGATGGATCAGCACCGTCTCTCCCTCAGGCGTGCACAACCTAGCGCCTTACTCGCAGTTCAACAACCTCACCTTTGATCCTCCGTACGTCATGTTCTCTGCCAACCAGACACCCTCAAACCGACGCAAGGACACGGTGGCCAACGTCGAGGCCACGGGCCGGTTCGCCTGGAACCTGGCGACCTGGGACCTGCGCGAGGCCGTCAACGCGACCGCCGAGCAGGTCCCGGCCGATGTGGACGAGTTCGCCCGGGCCGGCCTGGAGAAGGAGTTCACCACAGCGCTCAAGGACCCTCAGCTGCCCATCGTCAAGGCGAGCCCCGTCAAGTTCGAGTGCGTCTACCACACCACCCTGAGACTACCCGGCAACCCGCCCATGGGGAGCGCTGACGTCGTCATTGGGCGTGTGGTTGCCGTTCATATCGCCGATGAGGTGCTGACAGATGGGATCTTGGATGTGCGGAAGACGCAGCCTATTGCCCGGTGCGGCTACTACCAGTATGCGGTGATAAGGGAGACATTCGACATGATAATACCGAGCGGTGGGGAGTGGAGTGAGGACATTCTGGGCGGGCTGGAAGGCAGCTCTAAGAAGAACAAGGCGATTGCCGATCGGGCGCGGACACCCCAGGGGAAAGAAAACGCCGAGCATTGACAGGCATTGCGACATTCTCAGGGAATAGAGAAATCGATAGCAATTCGATGTGCCCAAACAGCTTGTGTTGAGTGCCAAACTAAATCACAAGCGACTCAGAAGACTCTTGCAAATTCCACCGAGCACATTGGAAACGGTTCAACGCAAGCGTCTAGAGTACACATATTTGTTCGCACCAGGCTTATTATTTGCTGCGTAGAATGAAGTTCTTACCGCAAAACACCAAGATGGGAAAATCACCTAGCCTATCTAGGCACAGGTTGCAAGGCTTTACTTGGCAGGTATAATACAGAGGTCGCAGGCAGGCTTCACATGGATATCACCAGGGAACGGAATCATCATGAATCAGTTCTTAAGAGAACATTTTGATGAGCCAGACTAGAATTCATTTCAACCAATCTTGTAATAACATCAGATGGCCCGATATTTCATTCAGCAAATGGTGTGAACTTCTCCAGGAATTCCTTTGCATGCTCCATCTCCCCCTCCAACACCATCTTGTGCTTATCACTCCTGACGCGGATAACACATTCAAACGGCTGAGGCCGGATGTTGAAGCCTTCCGTGTACTTGAACGTGTCATATGTGCGGCCCGGAACAGGCTTAATATCGTAGGCCCAAAGCAGCTTAGCCAATGCAATATAGAGTGAATTTGTAGCCAGGTTTGCTCCTGGGCAGATGCGTCGGCCCCAGCCAAACGATGAGTGGCCACTCTTGGACGGATGGGCTTTCCCACCAAGCTCGAGGTCCTGCTTCTCGCCTGCCCCGCCTGGGATCGTGGAGGCCTGCTTGGCTCTAGCGGCGATTTTCTCGTCCAGGAAACGCAATGGATTGAAGTGGTGAGGATTGGGATAATACTCCTCATTCAGATTGATCGCCCATGAGTTGCCCAGTACCGTTGTTCCCGCCGGGATATAGTAACCTTCATAGTGGTCGTCCTCTGTCGACGCGTGAGGCGTGCCTCCCAGCACGGCAACCGGTCTCCATCGCAAGACTTCCTTGGCCAGCGCTCTGATGTAAGGGAGGCTTGCCTCGTCCTCGAACGTCGGTGTCCGATCTGGGCCAATAACAGCGTCCAGCTCAGCGTGCGCCGCCTCGAGGGTTTCAGGGTGGGTGATCAGAGCCAAAAAGGCAGTACACATAGTTGACGCAGTAGTGTCTGACCCAGCGCCAAACAAGGATGCCGGCACAAACGAAAAGTCGCGATCTGAAAGTGGAATGTCCTCCGTCTCTCGCATCTCCAGCAACATCTTGCATAGCGAGTCCGGCAGCTTCTCCTTCGAGGATTCCTTCTCAGCCCTGGCAATGTCGCCCCTCACCACATTGACCAGTTCCATATTCGCAGCAGCCTCCTTGCGCCCTTGTCTTTTGATGTCACTCTTCCATGGTGCCAGCACATCAGGAACGTACTTCAGTGCTGGAATAGTCTCGACCAGGTACTTGCCGGGCACGTTCAAGGACGCAGAGTAATGCATGAACTCGAACCGCTGACCAATGACCTTGGCGTTCAGTGAATCAATTCGATGCCCGTATGCCACACAGAACACCACGCTCGACGTAAAGGTCTCGATAACCTTGACGTAGTCTTTCGGGCGGCTAAGAAGCCCATAGGCAAGCCGAGATGCCTCAGCCTCCTGCACAGGCTTGTAGAGCCGCAACGCTTTGGGCGTGAGGGCGAGGTGAAGAAGTCTCCGGCGGATGCTCCACTCCTTGCCGTAGGGCTGCACAAGAACACTGGCGCCGTCCCAGAGCAGCTCGCCCATGGCTACCATGCGGGGACGGCTGGAGTACTTGCTGCTCCGGGACTCGAGTAGCTCGGTAGCAATCATTGGGTCTGAAATGATGATAGTCGGGCTCCGGCCAATCCAGATAGTGTAGATTGGGCCGTACTTCTTGGACCACTCTTGGAATTGCACCCATGGCTTCGACTTGGGGAGCTGCAACTTGTTGCCGATGAAGGGCAGAGGCGTCGGACCGGGTGGCATGCGAAGCCAGGTTACAAAGTCATAGAGGAAAGTGACCGCTGGCAATGCAACCAGCAGAGACAGCCAGGCGTAAAGCGGCCATGTCGACGGGTGCACCGAAATGTCTGCCATGTTGACCCAAGTACAACTCACTTGTTTGAAAGGAAAAGAGCTTCTCGACGCTGAATACTGATGGCTCTGGAGACAGTCGGCAGCAGAAGATCAATGGCACGAGCACAGCACGTACGACCAAGCGGAGAAGGCCCTTTTGCTTTCGGGAGCCTCGATGTCTGCGGAGGATCGACAACCCGATGAACTGGTGCTGAGACCTCACGAACTAAGCGCTCGCCAGGAGCAGCTTCGTGCACATGACCTAGGCCAGTCCTGCGGGAGTCCCGCAGCGGGACTCGGCACTTTGCAGGCTGTCCTCTCAAACTGATCCGGGGAAAGCTTTTCCCCGCAAAACCTCCACAAATCACCAGTCCAGTCCAGATGTCCAAGCCCACTTACCCCAGATCCAGCACGACACCCGGCGGTAAAACTCCGGTTGGTCCCCAACTTCAAACCCCCACAAATACATGAGCTTAGGAAAGATTCAAGTCCTCTATGAGTTGGAGACAAGCTGTGATGGATGTTTTGACAATGACGTGACTAGCAATTTGTACTCCCAAAAGCTCCAAGTCAAGATTGTTCAGCTGTAACATCCCGATGGACAAATGATAAAACAGGGAACAAGTTTGGTGGAATCATCCCTCCTAGAGAGTAATAATTCAATATGGGTACAGGACATTTCTTTGCCCTCTACTGCACACAAAGTCAACAGAGACACACAGACGGCAAGATTTTGGGTTTAACGTTGTTAGATTGTGATGTTTGCAAAAGCGAATGACTCGTCCTCATGTGCCCAAATGGTATCCATCCTATCCTTTTTGGAAAAACAAATTGAGAATCTTTTTTTTACAGCCCAGAAATCAACTGAGGTGCCAGAAATAATTGTACACGCGATCCAGACCCCTAATAATCGGGTTGGAGTTGCTACAAAGGAAAAGCGACAAAAGAGTGTACGCCTCTCACACAGCAAGAGGTCATGAGGCACAGCCTCCTCTAACACCGGCTCACCACCTAAGAAAAACCCTAGAAAGCCTGGCCAAAAGCAGGCTCCTGCAGGATACTCCCGTCAGGACCAGTAACAATCTCAAACTCCTGCGCCTTCCCGCTCACCCCAGCAAGGCTGAACGTAGGCCCCATGTTGACCTTCATGATGGTGGCAGAAGATGGCTGGGGCGGCGACTTGAACGACGAAGCGGCGGAGCTGGAGCTGTCAGACGTGTTCTGGCGCCTCGGCGGCCGGGGCGCCGCCACCACGTTGACCGTCTTGACCTGGCCAGTCTTGACGCGCCGCAGGGCCGCCGGCACGGACGGCAGGGATTTGTCCTTCTTCGCGCCGCCGGTGGTGGTGGCGGCCTGGCCGGCCTCGGCCTTGTTTGAGGCCGACTGCTGCTGCTGCTGCTGCTGCTGGGCTGCCGCGCGGGCCTGGATCTGCGTCTGCACCTGGGCCTTTGCGTCGGCCTGCGCCTGTGCCTGCACCTGCACCTGGTACGCCTGGGCCTTGGAGTCGGCGGCGAACATCCTCTCGAATGCGGCGGCGGCGATCTCCTCGTCGTCGGCGTCGTTTGGAAACAACCTCAGCACCGGCGGCTTGTTGCTGCGTGGATGCGGTGTTTTGGGTCGCGGGGGGCTCTCGACCAGGCCTTCACCCTTGGCGATAGAGACGGCGTTGGGAGTCGCGGCTCCTTTGTTGGGTGGGAAGGGGACGAGCCGCTGCTTGAACGGCTCCATTGTGTTGTCGACCTGGCCCAGGCCGAGGCTGTCCTTCTGAAGCACGGGAGGGCTGATGGTGGGCCGCCACACTGAGGGGGAGTCGGACCTGTCGCTGCTTGAGCCGCCCGTGGGACGGCGGCGCATCCTCCGGCCCCGCTCTGGGGAGTCGTTCACCGCTGTGGAGCGGGAGCCGTTGCGGTCGATCCCAATGCTCTTGAGGGCCGCGTTCGCGAGGCTGTCTGCAACGCTGTCTTGAGGTGGGGAGCGGGTCGCGCTTGCCTGCCTCTGAGGCCTATGGTTCGTCTTGACGGCGGCCCGACTGGAATATGAGGAGGCCGTTGTGAGGGATGCATTCGAGGCTTGGCGAGATGGCTGGCTTGGGCGGCCGGATCCGTTGCTCGAGGCAGACGAGGCGGAGCCTGAGCGGAAGCGTTCAGCCGTAGGGGGCCTTTCAATGGCGGCGGCATTAGCTGCCCTGGCCTTCTCTCGGATGGAGTCCAACTCTCGACGGCTGCCGTCTCCTGGAGGGGTGGTTCGCAGTGGGCCGTCCATGCGTATCTGGGGAGGCGACCGACTTGAATCCCGGCTGGAAGGTGGTGTGAGGGTAGCAGGCTGTGGAACAGGGAGTGGCTTTGGAAGGTTTTGCTCCTTTGTTGGAGGGACATAGGTAGTCGCGGGGAGGGTGTAGTCGCCAGTAGACGACTCGGTTGCCTTTGAGGCTTTGGCCTTGGTGATGACGGACTCAGTAGCTGCCCGTTGAATCTTCATGCGAGTCGTCTTGAGTGGTAGCGGGACCGCATCATTTAGCACCTCATCCTGAGCAGTCTGGTGTCTAGGGAGACGCGAGTATTTCCTCGTGAGTGCGTCGTAGTGCGGTGCAGGAAGGACGGAGCGTCGTGAATGAGCGATCTCCAGTAGAGGCTGATCATAGACCACAGGTATATCTGCACACATCGGACATGGAAGCGACACCCAGAACTTGCCGGACTGGTCTGCCGTCGAGGCCTCCTCCTGCTCATGAGGGGCGCACCAATTCTTTAGATTGGCTTTGGCGCTACATTTCTCACGACGGATGAGATAGTGCCTCTCTGGCTCATCGCAGCGGTCGTAGCCGAGGTAGGTGAACTTGCACATTCCTCCTTGTTGTCGACAGACTGTATTTCTTCGTCAAGTGGCTCCTCAAGAGAGCAGAGTTTGGTTGAGCAGGGGCTGATGGGAAACGAGTGAGGTTGGGAGTCAAACTCTGTTGTTACTGCTGGAGGGCTGAGTGGACCGTCTCTCCGCAGTGAACTCTTGACACGGGGCATTGGGGGAGAAGTGGATGAGGGAAAGAATGTTTCGGTGGCTCAGATGGTCTACCGAAGTCGTCCTAGAAATGTTTCCAGCACTTGGCTATTATATCTCGAGAAACACTTGCCTCTCGATCACCCCTGCCGATCAAACCATGCAGCTCAGGTGGACAAGACGTGGCTAGACCATGGGTTCGGCCGACCTGGCGAGCACGCAAGCGTTACCGATGCGGTCGCCGTTGGGTGTGAAGCGGAGAATCAAACCAGACGAGGGCACAAAAAGCGACCCTGGACGGGTGTTTGACCGCCGTGTCCAGGGGAAACAGTGAGATAGAGAAGGAGACTTGTTCAACCAGCGGCTTCAAGCCCACAGGCCTGGTCATAATATAAAAGTGGATATATCAGACTAGAAAATGTACGGCCTTGTTGCTCAAACGGCTGGTGCCGGAAGAAGAGGCCGCTTTTCTCGAGCAGGAGGGAAAGTATTGGACACAAGGGGCCGAGAGGTCGCGGTTCTGTTGCCGGGACCACGGAGCCTGGCTGTTCATATGGTCAAGCTCAGTCAGTACCGGTTTGAGGCTCCAGGAAACAGACGGTAGAAAACGTGAGCACCTGGTTTCAAAGCGGGTGGGTAGGGCTGCTTGAAGCCAGAATTGATGACGATGTGGTCTGGAGGCGGCCACGGGAGTATCAGCCCCTGCACTAACAGTGGCTGCGTGGGAATTTGCGGCTCAATTGTTAGTGGCCGGCCCAAGGCGGCCAAACCGTCCCAAGACCTGACCTGGCCTCCTCTCAGGCTCGAAACTCCACTGCCAATGGAATGTCCCGAATTTGAGCTGTTATTAATAGACTTTTGGCCTTGCCATGATACTCAAGACTTCCAAAATCCAATATCTGCTTTTTATCATCAGTACTGCCCCGGAGATCTGGGGTTTGATCGTTCGAGAAGATGAATAATACCCACCTTTTGTACGGAAAGGGGCTTACCGGCCTCACACAATTTGCCCAGCAATATTATCGAGATCCATAATCGCCTCACAAATCATCTGCGTTGGATCAAACAGTCAGCAGGCTCAATTTGGAAATTTGGATCACTGAATATGGCGACGGAGTCCTCAGCCACGGTCGCGTGGTTCCCGGACGCAACAGCGGAGTCCCTGCCCCCAATGATGCTCGAGACCGATCCTCGGCTTTCGTGTCAGCATCTTGAAGACCACTCGGACTCCATTATCGCAAAAGGCAGCCAATGTCCCGTATACCAGTACAGCAACACCTTGGCGTACAAACCAGTCTGCAGAAAGTGGGAGACGAAGCTCATGGTGATCGCTGGCGACCTCACCCTCAGAGTCGTCAGCAAGGTTGGGGTGGTTGACGACATGAGCTCACAGTGGTATCAGAAGGGGGCACTGATGGAGCTGGGGTATCCCATTGACGTGACCAGGATCCTGCCAGCAGAGCGCCTCTCGATCGCAAAGCACATGATGATACTGGTGACGACTTTGCACCGGAAAGGTATCTTGCATGGAGATATCAAAGCAGAGAGATTCGTCAAACAGCCTGGCAGTGATACGCTGAAGCTAGTGGGCTTCTCCTCGGCACGGATGATAGACGACAGTGACCTGAACACGTGGCCGGGAGAAACACCAGCAGTGGAGTACACTTCGCCGAATCGATCTGGTGATGGTGAGGTTTCGACGCCGTTCGACGACTACTACGCCCTCGCCGTCTCGATATGGTCCGTCTTTGCTGGCGAGCGCCCCATGGCTGGTCTGTTCAACTCCAACGAAGGACATGTGCCTGACATCAGTAAGATCACCGACGACGAGTTGTTCTGCAGTGTAGTCGACGTCTTGGAAGAAGGGGGGCTTCAGTTGGATGCCCCGGTGACACTAGCTCGGCGCAACTCCATGAGCATCGACCCCAGCAATCGGAGTGTTTCATTCCCTTTGAGCCTATTTGGTCCAGATCCTGACGATCTGGATGACCTGAAAGGTGTCAAGTCGAAGCCTCGCTTTTGTCCACACTGCTTTGAGATAGCAATGTCGAATGCTGATAAGATCGCCGGCAAGACGTCCAAGCCGGCTGTCGAGTACCCAGAATTCTGTCACCTGCGTAGACCCACCCACGATGTCGTAGCTGCAAGTGACTACGCGTTGCAGTGGCTTGAGGGTCAGGAAATGGCAGGAGAAGTCGAGGATCCACCCTATCCTGGGGCAAGGTCACGGCCAGACTCAATTGGGGACCATCTCAGAACCACATCTCCTCCGCGGAATTCGAATCTGCGGGTGAACACAAACACCGATCAAGAGGTCGAAAAACCGTTGTGGTCGGCCGTGAGCGCCGCGACGATCACGGCAGATGACCTAGCTTCCGGACGAGATCGTTCCAACACGGTGCGCGGCCCACTGCCGGTCGCACCTTCGGCATCAGACGAAGGCTACGAGTCGTTGGGGTGGACGAGCAGTGAGACAAATGAGCTGCAGGCCAAGCAGAGGTCTCGAGGCCTGAGCTTCCAGAGGACCATGAGCGCATGGTCCGAATCGTCCGTGGGCTCAACAGCCGATGATGACAGCGCATCAAGGGGGAACGGCGAGACCGAGGACTCGCGATCGAACTGCTCTTCGCCCCCGCTCACACCGATGCCGCTCAATTTCAAGCGGCTGCAGGTCACGACAAGCTTTGAGAGTGTGGACTTGTCTGAGGCGGAGGCGGGTGGAAACGAAGTGGCCGGTAGCTTTGGCCGTAACATCTAGATGGCCATGTCGGGCAGACTGTAACATGCGAAGGCTGACGGGCGTCAGCAAGTGGATGAGTAATGTGGCAGATTTCGGTGTTGGGAATGGAAAAGAAACGGAAGCATCCTAGAAAGCAGACTGCGCTCATAAAACCAGATATTTGGTGCAAACATCAGACCAAGAGTAGCAAAGATTCGTTGTGCTCCCATCGTGAGAGATGTGAACGCGGCCAGCTCTCAGCTACCAGAAATGAGTGCGGCCGAAACTGTGGCGGAATCTGATAGGTACCAGTGGAGACACTAAATATAGGTCATTCTGGACCAACGACAGGCCCGAGGTTAAGGCCTGACCTTTTCCGTGTCCAGCTGGAGCTTACGGGACCTTGCGGCACAGCCCCGAAGCGCGGATGCGACCACGAGTGTGGCCGGCCGGAGCACGGTGCCCGCTTGCAGTAATTTCGACTCCGTGAGCGTGTCTTGGAGGCTTGATCGCCGTTGCAGAGTGATCTTGTTTATGGATCTTTCACCTTGACCTTATGGGGACACCACCCGAGATCGACTCGACATCAACAGCGTGGAAGTTTTGCTCGGAGAATTCCAGCGTCAGGATGTCCTGCTTCAATATCTCGAAGACAACCCATGAGATCCCAGGGAGTCCTTTCATTAGCTCACTGTTCACGGTCACAGACGCCCGGAGCTTGGGCTGCATCCACTTGAGCATGAGTGAGGATACGACACCTGCTCTCTCAGCCCGCCATTTATGATGAGAACCTGCAATGCTTGCCACAGCCTCGCGATCCTGATTGCCCTCGTTGGCTGTGGGATTGGACTTGGTGAGCGCATCCGGCGTGCACATCTGTGACGGCGGATGGCATCTCCAAAGCCGCGAC
Source organism: Diaporthe ilicicola (assembly GCA_023242295.1). NCBI lineage: Eukaryota > Fungi > Ascomycota > Sordariomycetes > Diaporthales > Diaporthaceae > Diaporthe > Diaporthe ilicicola. The sequence continues at coordinate 36,850 of JALPVH010000104.1, read as the reverse complement.
GGACAAACTGGCTTTGAGCGTTCATCGACAACTCGTCACGTCATGTTTCCGAGGCACTGGGAAGGCCTGGTGTGTCTGTCAGGTTTGTCCTGTGTGGCGATGCATGGGGTGTCGGCGCTGACAGAGAAGGCATTCCTGGTGTTTCCAGCCACATGCAGCGTTGTTTGAGCCGCCTGGAACGTGGGGTTGGTCACGGGGCTGGAGCATGGGGTAAGCAGCACAGCTGAAGCGCACAGGGGGTCGCTGTGCTACTTGTACTGGACTGTTCACCCCTGTGGAAGGAAGCTCACGGACTGCAAGGGGGGTCGCGGACCAAGTTTTGGTGGAACCAGGGAAATGGTGACCTTATTAAGCTACCTAGGTTCTACCAGAATCCCATTATTGACTTTTCTGGAACGAAGCCAACTTGTCTTCAAAATCCTAGCAAAAAAAGCGAGGAGACTTTCCACAGCCCGGTTTTCCACCCGCAGGGTATCCGCAATATTCGCTCTCAAAACAGAAATGTTTAAGAATTAGTGGGCCTAGCACTTGGCGACAACATCTTGACCAGCCTTTGTCGCATCCGCAACCGCCGTCCGTGCATCACCAACTGCCGCATCGGAACTGATGAAATATTAGCACAATATCCAAGATACTGAACATGGCTCGCTCAACAAGCGGCCAGGATCCGGTCGACTTACGAGTCAGCACCAGACAGAGCATCGTTCATCGCCGCCAGTCCAGCCGCGACGTCATCACGGCTGGCAGCCGGCGCCGCGGCTCCGCTCAGAAGCGACGAAGCAATTTGTGAAATCCCGCCGTTGGCCTGATCCAAACCCGCTTGTGCCGCTTGTTGCGTAGCCGGGTCTTGAATCTGTCCGATGGCGTCTTTGGCATCGCCGAGTGCCCCAAGGATCTGGATTCGTGCGACGTTGCATCCAATGCCTCCGAGTTGACGCTCGACTACTGCGGCCGATGTGCTGATGGCGAAGAGAGCGGCGATGATGACATGAAAGGCATACATGTTGAATATTCCGAACTGGTTGGTCCTGTGTGAAGAGGTATAGGAATTGCGGTCGTCGTGGGAATTAAAAGTTGTCGTGTATTAAGATGATTAAGATGAAACAAGACACCAGGTCTGAAGAATTGGACGTTGACAGCGGATGGCAGGTGCAAGTGCAGAAGCTTGATGGGCTGGACGAACCAAAACTAACCAGACGACACGAACGAGACAGCTGCCATCTTTATGTCAAAATCGGCTTGACTCTGGATGACAGTTTCGAACGGTCCCAGAGTGGCATCTCAGTGGCTAAGCAGTATCATGAGCCCGGGTTGAAACGCACAACATCCTGGCAACTTCACGACCTAGCGCCGATCACGAACTCGTCAGGCAGGGTGCTCCACGCAGATCAGACGCACCAAAGCACATCAACTGCATTTGATTGATCTCTCCGTTTGCGTTTGTCGAAAAGGGAAGGAGTGCGATTGGACCGTCAACCTCCGTTGAAGACCCGGAGGTCTTGGGATCCTCGCGTGATCTACACACTGGGCTTGTCTCGGGGTGTTTATTACTGCAAGTAAGCTTGAACGCCTCCTCCCCGAGACTCGTTTCCCGGTAGCAACCGTTGTGCCTCTGGCAGGTCGTGGTATGTGCTAGTAGTGCGAGCAGTCGTGCTGGTGGCTCGTTGCCCCCGAACCTGTGTGGACCGCTCGCTCAGTAATCTCAATTTGGTCTACGATGCGAACACGCATATGTGAAGACATGACAAATGAAGATCAAGAGCAGTTTCAGCCAGTTGAGGCGCAATTGATCCTCACAATCAGGTCTTGTCTTGTTGTATGTCTACCTAATTCGGTACTGCTTCGTCCTAGAACGGGGGCACACCTGTTTCCTCCAGTCGCGAGGTCAATTGTTCTCATCGACCAAACTTTGAGATCTCCCAGTAGAGTAACCCAGGAAATGACACGATTGTGAAAGCCATACCAACCCAGACAGCGACATCAGACAGCTTTGCCAGCTTTGCCAGCGGCCCTATGTACCACGTCTGATACATTCCCAACACAGCATCCAGCCAACCAAGAAGGAATGCTGTATAGGAAGCAATGCCGATTGGCATATAACACCTGTCCAGTTTCAGTCTGGACCAATCATACATAACTTGAAAGTGGCGTCTAAATAAAGAGACCGGAGATTCGCGTACCTATTTTCGGAGGGTATGCACCTATTTATTTACTAAGCAGCCAGCAACTAATTAGATCGCTTTATTTAACCGCCGCCTCCGCCGCTAAAGTATTTTTTATATCGTTAGCTATATACCCTATAGCAGATTCTTTTACTATATTTAAATATTTACCTATTAACTACTTATTTATTATTTAATTAATTTGACCTTAATATACTTAATTAATATAATATTAATTTTATTTTTATTTAATTAAATAATATTTATTCGGCGTTATTATAATAGCAGATATATTAAACTATTTAAGCCTTAAGCTATAATAATAAGCCGATTATTATAAATAAAACTTAAATATTATAGCTATAAATTACCGCTATTTAATACTTTTTAACCTTTTTTCTTTTTTAAAACTTTTTAAAAATAAATATAATATTTATAATAAGCTAAAGGCTAATTTAAATAAGGCTATAATATTTATTAATTAGCTAATAATAATTTAAATAGAAAAGCCTTAATAAAAGATATTAAGCTATAATCGGGATATTTAATACCTTTTAATTACTATATAAAATAATATAATTATAATTAAAGCTAATTATAAATAGTAAGTAATTATATATACGATAAAGGCGATATTTAATAAATAAAGGCTATTTATTAAAAAAGAATAATATATCTATTATAGGCTATAAAAAGTTTTTAAAGCCTAATATAGCTAAATATAACTATTAGAAAAATATTATAAATTTCTTATTTAAATAATATAAAACCTATCCTTAATTAAGCTAAAGATATTTAAATCTTTTTTTTAATAAAAGTATTTAACGGTTTTATTAAAGGCTAATATAATAAAGAATTAGCTAGCCGGCTTTTATAAAGAGAAATAAAGAATATATATAATAATTTAAATAATATTAGATTTTTTTAAAAAGAATAGCGCTTAATATTATTATATTATTAATAATTAAAAAAGGGTTATAGGTATATTTTAATATAAAAAGGTATAATTAGCTTAATTATAAAAGTATTATTTTTTTTATTATCTTTTATTTAATTATATCTATTTAATAAATAATAAAAAGATATTATATTTTTAAGGTATTATAATTACCTATATAAAAAAGAATATTTCTTTTTTTTAAAGCGTTATTAGTAATAAAAAGAAATTTATATTCCGATAGCTTTTAAAATAAGTTTATAAATTATTTTAACTTTATAAAGCTAAAAAGCTTAATTTATTTATTATCGATTATAATATTACTTTAATTAATATCTTTAAGTATATATTCCTTTAAGTTTAATATTAACTTTATATCTTTTATATTAATATAAATATTATTTTTAATATTAAAAAAAAGTAATAAAAGCTAATCGTTTTAATAGATATAAAATTAAAGAAAAAAGCCGATAAAAAAGCCGATAAGGATAATAAATTAGCCTTATTAAATATATTAATAAAAAATAAAGCGATAATCCTATTAAAAGTTTTAAATAATATCTATTATACCCGATAAGCTTTATTTAACCTTTTTAAGTTTATAAAATATTTAATTAATTATAAGGTTTATAAAGCGGTATAATAGTAATTATAAAAGAAGTTTTAAAATTAAATAGCTATAATTAAATATTTAAAAATTTAATATATAAATAAGGAAAAGGTTATTATAGCTAAATAAGCTATTTATAAAATCTATAAAACCCTTAATTTCGGCTTATATATAATATTATTAATAAAAAGCTTATATTATAAATTAAAGGTATATTTAGCCTATAAGATTAAAAATTTTCTTTATTTAATTAAGGCTATTTATAAGGCTTTAAAGGATATAGCTTATAACTTTTATTTAAAAAAAGTATATTAAAAGATATCTTTATTTTAAAAGTTTAATAAATAAAAGTAATTAAAAGCCTTTTCTTTATAAGTTTTATAAATAGCGTTAAATCTTCTTTTAAAAGTAAAGGTATATATAAAATAAATATTTTAAAAAGAAGTTTTATAAAGTAATTATTTATTTATAACTTATAATTACTTTATATTTATATAGTTTAGCTTAATTTATATTAATTAAATTATAAATTAATTAAAAGCCGATATATCTTTTAAAAAGGTAGATATATATAAATTCTTTTAGCTTAATTATAATTTTTTAATTAATAACCCGCTTTTAGCTATCCTTTTATTAAAAAAGGTTAAAGTAAAAAAAAGGCTTTATAAGCTAGCTATATTTAGTCTTAATAAAGAAGATATATTTAAAAATAATAGAAGCTAAAGAAAGTTAATAGTAGTAAAGATAACTAAGTTAATAAGTTTTAGCTTAAATAATAGGGCAGATAATAAAATAAGGGTAATAATAGCTTTAATATAAAGGGTTAATTTAAATTAAAAATAAAATAACTTAACCTTATAATCCCTAGATAAAAAGAATACTTATAGTAATATTATTTAATAAAAGATTATTTAATAAAATTAACGGCTAATAAAAAGGCTTATAAGGTAAATAAATTATTAGCTAAAATAATAATTTTCTTTTTAAACTATTTCCTTAAATATAGATTTAAAGGCTAAAAAATAGTATATAGGTATATAAAGGATTATTAATTAATTATAATATATAAATCTAACCTTAAATAAATTTACCGGCGAGAATAATCGCGGTAAGGGTATATAATTCTAGATTAAAGTATTTAGGGGTAGGTAAATATATAGTTAAATATAAATTTTACTTAAAATATTATCGAATTAAGCCGATATATAGGTAATAAGTATATAATTAAAGTTAAGTAGGAGAATAAGGGGTTAAAATAGTATAGTATATTAGTTTATATATTAATTTTAACTTTAATTATAGCTGGCTTATAATTAAAATAAATTTATATATATAGGGCTGTATAATTAGTTATGCGCAGGTATATACCCTCCGAAAATAGATATGCGAATCTCCGGTCTCTAAATAAATATCGCTCCATGATAACGATCAGAACCATGAACTCGATCAAGTATCCCATTAAAGCGAGGAAATTAAACAACATCAGGTAGAGGCTATTCCTACCGGCCAGGCCCAAAACGAGCTGTATGAGTATAAACACGCAGGCCCAGATCCATCGTGGGACTGCTCTAAAGAATCGGCCGAGGACTTGAGCACACATTGTGGCCGCTGAAGGATCAGCATCGCTAGTTGAAGTTGTCCATTGGTTTCATGGCCAGCTTACAATAGGTGCCGGGAACGCTGTTGCTGACTATGCTCATAGCTACCATCACAGCGCAGAACTTCCCAAAGCCACGGAGTGGCTGGAAGTCCTCGTCTATCAAGGCTCCAGTAGATGTTCGAATGCGGCTGCCCACCTGGCATGCAGCTTTCACCGCGATCCCGCTACCCAGCACTTGAGCCCGATGCTGCCATGAGATGTTAGCTAACGGTGCATTATGGAGTGCCTCTTGAGTCTATTGTGACGAGGCATTTGCATCTATTCTGTATCTGCACAAATGGCCCGGCCGATCCATGGCACACCCAATGTGCCCCCATGGGCAACCCATAGGTCTACTTTTTTATGCTGATTTTCATCTCATGTCAACATCTGATGTGGTGAGTGCGACATTGCATTCTAGCCCATGGAGATAGCTGCCTGCAAGACTTGACCAACGCTCGAAAAACTTTCAGTCTTTGCAAACTTGTCTTTCTTGCCCCATCTGCGCCAGATGGGCCGTTTCCTCAATTTCGTACCAATCCCCAACTTCACCTTACCTTTCCTTGCTCCATCTGCGCCAGAGGGTGCCTGAGCGCCCACTTGCGCCAACTCACACCCACTCGCGCCGTGAATCTGTGGGCCACACCATGCTGTTCCTGCGTCTGCATCTTTCCAGAACCAATGTCGTGGTTGAACGCACCCAATCATGTACACTAAACTGAACGAAAGCCACAGACCAACCATGGTCAGGCATGCAACCTTGATCGGCGGAGGACAGGCTGCCCAGAAAAGCCCCAAAGATAGCGCACATGGCGCTGTCAAGGAGCCCAAGCTGGAATATAAGCGGGCCATACAGGCCGGCTACAAGATTGTTGCACGAGATGTTGGCGCTGAACCACAGCAAGGCGATCTGCACGTCGGCGGCCGCCGAGGGAGGCTGGCACTCCTCGGGCGGGACGCGGGCGATGCCGCGGGCCTCGAAGGCGGACAGGCCCTCGAGGCGCTGGGTAAGGTGCTTGAGTTTTGAGATCAGCGTTCTTAGGAATGTCGTTGGCGCAGACTGTGGGGGGCCCTCCTCTGCGAGCTGGCCGGGCTCTTTGGCGAGTGCGATGTCAGCCGACCCGGCCGCAACTTGGACGTGTTCCGATTGTTTCTCCATTCGAAGGCCCTTCAATGTTGTGATCCTTCGCTAATGCATGAGAATGCGATCGTCTGTAAATGGGAAAATTTGTGTTGAACACAGGAGACGGAAAATGCAGGCTGAGGGCGCCCATGGCAACATTGTAAGCATGGCTCTGTTTGCGACTAGAGCTGCGCTTACTACGTGATTTGCAACACTGCAGGGGACTTGCTCTAGTTCATATGCAGGAGACGCCTCCGTCCCCGGGGGTATCGATAAGTGCGACACTGGCATAGATCTGTGGTGGCTTTTAGTTCCGCGCACGGGAGATCTTTTTCGGCTTCCTCGCATGTGCACGCCATCCCTTGCCCCTCACGATGACATCGTCCAAGATAAGTGCAGAGGACTTCTGCACTTGCCCTTTCGATTTCATTGTAGTCGGTGGTGGCACTGCGGGATTAGCTCTTGCCAATCGCCTCTCTGAAAATTCGTCTCTGAAAATTGGAGTTCTTGAAGCTGGTCCAGAGGTCTATGGCAACGAACATGTGGACGTCCCCGGTTTATTTGGAACCACCTTGGGGACTGAGCTGGATTGGCAATTCGAAACAACAGCTCAAGCCGGATTGGAGGGACGTACATTACCATGGCCAAGGGGGAAGGCTCTTGGAGGGACAAGCCTTTTGAACTTCATGACTTGGAACCGTGCAAGCAAGCAAGACTACGATGCGTGGGAAAAGCTAGGGTGCAAGGGGTGGGGCTGGGATGATTTTTTGTAAGTCAGTCCCATTATCACCCCTCTCAAATTCCTCTGGTGGCTCACTAAAACTTTCGTTAATACAGGCCGTTCCTTAAGAACAGTAGGGGGAATTGCAGGGAGCAAATATCTGATATCTGGCCGAATATCTGATATTTAGAGACATCAGATATTTAAGAAATATTAAATGTTTATAAGCGCGTGCTTTAATTAGTCGGCTAGTTTAAGGTTATATGCTATAGACCAAACTACTATTAATAGCTATATATAGCCTTTAAGGTTAATATAACGGACTTAACTACTTATTTTTTATAAAGTAAAAATAAAATAGAGATTAATTTCCTTAAAAGTTAATTAGTTTATCTATTATAAGTAGCAATTTAGTCTATTTAATATAAGTAGCGATAATTTAAAGGAGTATAATTTAAAGGTAAATAGCTTTATTTTTACTATACTTTTAAAAACCTATTAATTAATCTTAATATAGTAGAATATTATTATTAATAAAGGCAGGTATTAGTATTATATTAAAGGGTTAATAAAAAGGGGATATTATAAGAATAAATGTAGTAATATAAGGTTAATATAAGGTAAATGCTTAGTAATAGCTAGCGCGGTATTAAGAGACCTATACGTAAGTATGCTTCGATAAAGACTTATAGCTATTATTATTATTAAAGGGGTTAATAGTTATATTATAAAAGGTTACGCGATATATAAAGCGGCTATTAGGAGTTTCCTTAAATATAAAGATCTTACGGGAGAAGTTGCTAATAGTTTATATTTTTACTAGATTATTAGCGGCGCTATTATAATAGTTATAGCTTATTTCGGGGATATCTTATAAGCTACTACCACCGTTATTACCACCTTTACTGCTATATCTGCTAAAGCTATTAGCTTAGCGCTATTACTTATTAAAAGGTATTAAGGGGCAGGTGCTATAGCTAAAGCGATAAAGGGTAGACTTACTATAGGTAAACTTATTACGGCTTAAAGATAAATTAATAGGCTATATATAAAAGGGGTTTTTTTAGTTACCTTTTAGGGTAGCTAAGGGATTAATAATACCGGAGTGTATTATAAAGGGCTATATTAATAACTAACCGCCTATAGAGATATTTTTAAGGTAAGTAAATAAAGTGTATAAGTAGGGATAATAAGGCGAAATATAAAGTAAACCTTATAAGGGAGATAGGTTAAGTATACGCTTTTAATTTAGATTTAGGTTGCTTATATTACTATTAGCTTTATTTAGTTTAGAGTAGTAGGAGTAGTAACTTAATTATAAGTAAAAGCTATTAAGTTAAACTTTTGCCTTAGTTTAGAATTTATTAGGGGGGATTTAGTAGCTGGTGCTTAATCCCGGTATATAGGGCGATAAACCGGCGCTTAAACTAGCGCCTAGGCTAAGGCCTAAGGGGGAAAACGGCTAAGAGCCGAATAATAGAGTGCTATAAAAGCTATATCCCTAACTATAGAACTAGGCCTATAAGGATTAGAGGTGCTATTGTATTGCTTGCTAATTCTCCTCCTATATCTTTATAAACTTACGCTTATGCTAGTCTTAGTTTTTACGTTTTAAGCGCGCTTTTTATATATTAATTAATTTGCCGGTTAATAAAGAGGGGGGAGTATATAGAGTGCTAATAAAACTGCTTTAAGGTTAAGGGTTTAGTAAAGAGGGTTTATATAGCTGCTATTATCGCTTAAATTTTTAAGCTTAAGTAAGCTGGGGGTTAATTATTAATTAAGGTGTAATTAGCGGGCTGCTATAGTATAGCCGGTATTTGCTATTACTATTGCGAAATATATTATTAGTAGTTTAAAAGTGCGAGTAGGATAGGGTATAATGCTAGGTATTAGTAATAGGCGAGCCTATAGTTTTTAAAAAAGGTGGGGGTAAATTGCTTATTTATAAGTTTTCCTATAGTAATTAGAAGATGTAATGCTTAGTATTACCTAATAGGGGCTAAAAGGTATTTTTCTTTTAATTATTAAGAAACTTGCGCTATTAAAATATAGCTAGCTTAATCTTACTAAACCTAGGGGTATATAAGAAGAACTTAAGGAAGTTATAATACTTTTTTTGCTTATTAGTAAAAGGCTTTTAACTTAAGCTATATTTAGCTTAGGTGATATTACTATTTAACGCCTGCTTTTTAATAATAATAAGGGCGATCTTTATAACTAATATTACGGTTATATATTTGCCGAATTAATATATAAGGCTTTCTAACTTGCTAAGCTTTTTTAGCTAAAAGTTTCTTTCCTACTATAGGATAGGGGCTATAATATGCTAAACCTTTTTATAAACGCCCTTATTAAATTAGCTATAGATCTAGCGGTAAGTATATATTATATTTTTCTTATTAGATAGCGCTTATTATAATGGGTTTAGGCGGAAATCTTAGGGGTAGTTGCGAAGCTACTTAAGATAAAGGCTTTAAATAAAACGGGGTATTAGTAAGTATATATATAAAGATGGTTTAGATTTAAAGATAAGATTTATAAAGGTATTCTTTTATATAATCTTGCGCTTTAGGTTTGCAAAGTTATGCTAGTAATAAGTAAATAGATTTTTAAATATAATTATACGGCTGTTAAGTAATAAAAAGGTTTATTTAATAATAGTGTAATTTATTTTAACTTAGTTAAAGATAAAGAGTACTTTATATAATTCTCAGTTAAATTTAAATCTTATTTTAGTAAGCTGCTTAAAAATAAACGGGATAAGATTAGGCTAATACTTATATTAGATGTTAAGTAATGCTTAGTAATAGGCTATATAGTTAGTATAAATAAGGTTTATAAAGATAGTAGGGTATAGGATCTTAAGGTATTATATAGCTTTATTTTCGGCTAAGAAAATTATAGAATTATTATAAGTAATTTTAGTAAAGATTAATAAAATAACCTGGCTAGTATATAGGGTATTAAGGGGGGATGCCTATACTAGAGAGCCTAATTCTTAAGAGCCGGTGCTAAAGGGACGGTTAGCGGATGGGAAGCTATTGCCCGATAGGCTTAGGCTAGAAGCTAAAGTAATTTAGTAAGGTATTTAAAAGCTTATATTAATAAAAGTTATATACAATAGGTTTATAGATAATAGGTAATATTTATAAAAGGGATATCCGATTAAGGTAGGCGTATATTAGCGGGCTGGTTAATATAGCGGGGTATAGAAGGAGGTATAAAGCTATAGCTTTAACTACGGCTATAGCCTTAGCTGCTATTACGGCTGCTACTATTAAAGGAATCTATAATTGCTAAGCGATAGCGGATATCTACTAATATAATAATAGTAAAGTTAATTAAGTAGGCGATATAAAGTAGGATTTATAATTATACTTTGCTTTAAGTTATTATTATTATTAAATGGTAAAAGGAAGGTAAAAGATTTAAGATTTAAGTTAGAAGGGTTATAGGTTTAAATAATTTTTTTTATAAGTTATTAGTAAATTATAGAAAGTAATAGATAGAATAAAAATCGATAATTAATTATAGCCTATTAATTATATCTAACTATACCTATTAAAGCGAGCTAAACCTTTAAATTTTAACCGCTACCCTATTACCTTTTATTATTCTAGCCTAGATATAAAGCAGCTTTCTATTATAAGCCCCCTTTCTTTTATCTTTAATTTTACCTATAAGGGAGTTAATAAAGATTTAAAACTAATTAATAACCCTTATTAATTATTCCCTACTAATATAATATAATATAAATAGCATTAACCCCTTACTATTAATATATTTAAGAAAAGCAGTAATAGTATAGCTAAAGTATATTTATATAAGCTAGTTAATAAGCGTAAGTAAAAGATTACTATTAATATTATTAAGGCTGATATATAAGCTTATACCCTAGGCGAAGCTTTTTATAATAACGATATCTTAATAGGTAGCGATAAAGGATATTTTCAAGCTATTAAAGCTAGCAATAATAATATTTCTATAATAAAGGGTAGCGATAATAAAGGTTTAGCTAATATAAGCGATAACAATATCGAAATAGATACCGGTAAGTATATCGAGTAGTTAAAAGGCATTAAGCAGCTAAAGTTTAAGGATAAAAGTATTACTAATAAAAGTAAGTTTTACTATTATTAAGATTTAGGTAAGGTAATAAGATCTATTACTAATATTTTTATTAATATAGTTGTTATTAACGTTAATAACCTATAAAGCGGTAATCTAGAAGATATAGTTAATAGTACTATATAGGCGGCGATAGATATATAGGAGGTGCTTAACGCTACGGAGTATAAAGAAAACGCTATTGCTAAAGCTTTACCGATCTTTAAAGAGTTTAATATGCCGGTCCCTACCGATATAGCTATTACGCCTCCGGGCGGTAATTCTAATAACCCTTTAAGACTAATTCCCAGCTTTTAAAACTAATTTATTAATATAAGTATATTTGAAATAGCTCTTGCTACCTTTACCGATTTAACAGGTATAAGTTAAAGTGATTAAAACCGATTATAATAAATCCTTTACCTTTTTAAGATCGATAGCTAGCCCTTAAATAATATTATATAACTTTCTTAATAGTTATTAACCCTATAAGACTATATATATAGGCGGCTTTCTTTAATAAATATAAGAAAGGCAGATATTCCTTTTAATATCTTAAAGATATTAATATTACCCCTTAATTTAAAGCTTAAAGAGCGAATAAAGCTAGAGGTATATAAGGCGAGATTTAGGGCCGCTTAGAAAAAAGTTAAAAATAAAAGAGGAAAAAAGGCTAAGATAACCGTTATATTAAACTCTGATAATAAGCTGCCTAGCTTTATTATAAAGCTTATATTCTTCGATCCCCCTTTACTCTTTAAGAATATTATCGCCTTTAATATTTACCGTAGCTCTTATTAAGGCCTAATAATCTTTATAGATAAACTAACCGAGCTATTTTAATTTTATACTTAATTATTATCTATTTAATTAACTAACGGCTGCTATACTTATATTTAAATAAATAATAAGCCGATAGCTATTATCTTTCTATTTAACTTTATCTATTACCGCTATATAGATAAGTATTATTATTGCTAATAAATTAGAAATAAAGATAATAATACTTATAACCTATATATTAGTTAAGTGTATAGTATTAATATTAATTAATATGCTGCTATCTTAATTTATAAGGGCCTAGAAGAGCTAATATTATAAATCTAAAAGGTATTTTATCCCTAATATATTAACCTAGCTTACTTAAACCTCGAATTTAAGCCCGAGCTATTAGAAGATAATAAATTAATACTAATAGTTAAGTTAGTATATATCCCCGAGTTTAAGGTCTTTTTATATATTTAAGCTAGCGTATATATCGATAAAGCCTTCGGCAAGACCTATAAAAACCCTAGTGGAAAGCTTTTTATTATATATTATAATCGAAGGAAGCTATTTAAGGATTTTAAGAAATATAAGCAGCTGTCGATAATTTAGCTATATATTACCGAGTATTATTAAGTCCGCCGTATGCTAATAAAGGGAGCCCTAGTTTATATATATTATATATACCTAATTTATATAGAGCTAAAGCTAGAGCATTATAGTCGCTCCCTATATAAGGAGAAATGGGATATTATTATTATAAATTAAATAGCTGCTTATAATAATAATAATAATAACTCGCAGTATTTAGTTATTTACTTTTTAATTATTATATTTATTAATAGCTTTAATATATTTCGAAACTTTTATTAAACCCTAACCGGTATATATATAACGTTAATAGGATTTAGTTTTAAGGATTATTATTGCCCGAGAAGTATTATACCTTTACTGCTAAGTTTTTATAGCTTAGATTTTAGTAATATTATAAAGGCTTTAAAGATAATAGCGGAGCTTAATTATAGCGTTATAATAAAGGTTAAAGATATTAAGGTATAAATTTATATTTAAAGTATATGCTATATTAGTAATATACCTTAGTAAGCCGAAAACTTGGGCTTTAAAGGCCTTTATACTTATAAGTTTTACTATTATTATTTTACTTAATCGGGATAAAAGGTAACTAACCCTAAAGTTTTATTTAATTTCGATATTATTACTTATAGCCGGTATTATATCTAGATAACGGAAATACAGAATATAATAGCTAGCCTTACTTATATTAAGACTTAATAAGATATTAAGGAATACGGTAAGTAGTAAGGAATAATTAAATTAAATTTACCTTTTATAAGTATTTTTTTAGCTTTAAATATTATTTTAATTAGGCTTATAAACGCTGCCTATTCCGAATATAACGGTTTTTCGTAGCTAATATATATTTTATTATATAATAGTCTTCTTAAGAAGTTTATATAAATATAGTACGCCTTAAAGCTTTATATTTAAAAGTTTTTATTTAGCTATTAGCGCCTTTAATTGCCTATTTATTATTTATCTAGCTATACCCTTTTTAATTATACTATTTAGTTAATTATTGCCCTAGCGTTTTTATAATATTAGCTAAAGGCAGAATACTTAAAATTAAACTTTCTTACTTATATAGCTAATAAATACCTTAAGGAAAACCCTGTCGATATAATTATTAAAACTTATATAGCTATTATTAAAAGTAATACTTTTTTTATAAGCTATTATATCTCCTAGAATAATTAATAAAACTTAAACGCTATTATCTATATAGTATAGAAGATATTTAATTAATTATTAATCCTTATTATTATAAGTATAGGCGCTTTAGCTGCGCTATTAGCGGCTAGCTTTTAAGTCGGTAGCCTATCTTATATTATAGATTTAATTATAGTTAGCACCGAGTAGTAGGCGGATAACGGTAGCGGCTTTAAGGGCGAATCTTAATTCTTAAATAATACTTTACGGCTTAATATCTATATCGGTATTTATTAGCCTTAGTTTATTAAGGAATATAGTTTATTAATAAATTATAATACTTTAATTAGTAAATATCTATATCGGTAAGTTAAATATATTAGGAAAAATCTATATAGTATAGTAATAGTAGAATAGGTGCTAAGTTTAATATTTATATTATATAATCTTTAGGTAGCTTATTAAGTAAGCCCTTATCTATATTAGTATTTAAGCTTTAAGGGATTAGCTTATATATAACCCCTATACCTTTACTTTAGCTTTTACCTTAACCTTTACCTTTACCTTAAATCTCGCCTATATTTATTTGCCTATATATACGTTTATAAAGAAGATTAACTGCTAACTATTATTTTATAATAATTTTAAGACCTATATATATAAGATAAATTACTTTAATATTAAGAAAGTCTTTTTATTAAAGTATAATATTAAGAAGATTATATAATTAGCTCTATAAAATGCGTTTAAGGATAATAACCCTAATTTAACTATAAAGCTTAATAAATTCTATTTAAAGTGCCTTACCTTATTTATTAAGGTTCTTTTACGCGCTAATTATTACGCTATCGATAAGGATTTACTTAGCATTAATAACTTTAAGGTTAATATTAATTAATTAATTAATAAGATATATTGCAGCCCGATAGCTATTAATATAATCCCCTTTATTAAGGTTAAGATAATGCGCTACTTAATTAATAATAGTAGCTATCTTTCTATATATACGTTTAGCAACGGTTATAATGCTATATCTCTTACTTTCTAACGATATATCCGATTAGCCTATTAGATAAATTATAGTAAGCCTTACTAATATCTACTAACCTTTAAGAAGTATAAGATTTAATGGTACCGGAAATTTAGTTTTACCGATAAGTATATAACCCCCCTTTTTTTATATATTAATTATAGCTAAATGGTTATTAATAAGGTTTTAATACTACTTAAGGGCTATTGTTAAGGTATTACAATATCTATAAACGGAAATGGAAAAAGGCTATAAGGCTTCTATTACTAGAAATTAATATTTTAGGCTTTAGCTATTAAAAGCTTAATAGAATCTATCGATAGCAGCTATATAATAGGCTTATCTATTAATTCCGCTTTATAGCTATAAAATATACTTATTTAGTAAATGGCGTATATACGCGCTATTAAGTTTTAAGCGGTATAAGTTAATAACATTTTCTACTAGTATTATTATTGTTTTTAACGGTAATAGTTACTTTAAAGGGTATCTCTAAATACCTTTATTAACGCTAAGGCCCGCAGGTACTATACTCTATATATATAATATCCCTAGTAAGGTTAATGCTTATTTCTTACGTTAACTTACTATTATTACCTATATTAGTTTTAATTAATATTAATAATTATCTCGGATAAAGCTATATCGGAGCGATTTATTTATAGTAAGGGCGACTTTATTTAATACTTATAGAATAGCAATAACGCTTTACTAGGTATTATTAATTATATATTTTTCTTAAATAACTTATACGACTATTATATCTTTATTATTTTAACTTCTATATATTATATTAGCATTTATAACCCTATTCTTAACCTTAAGGTAATAAAGCGCGTTAACGGTAATAATTAATTTATAGTTATCGGGATTACCGCTATATAGCTTATTAGTTATTATATAGTTAATATCGACGGTATCGGCCTTATCTAAGTTAATTAAAATCTTTACTACCTTTAGTTATTATAAGAACTTCCGGTTAATATTTATAAATTATAGCTTTTAATTATTAATAGCTTAATAGAACTATTTATAATACTATATCGCCCTATCGAGCTTTCCTATATATATTTTTTCTTAATATTAATTATATATTAAATTAACTATTTTTATAAAGTATTAAACTAATCTATTATTATCTTATCTTATAAGTATAGTATCTTTATTTTAAGTTAATAGCTAATATATTAACTAATATTAAATAGCTATACTATAGACTTATTATTACCCTTAAATTATATATCGACTTATATAAGCAGCCTAATATAGATTATCCTACCCTATTAGCGTTTAAAAGTAGGGAGTTAACCGGCTAAAGTTGCTTAACGTATAGGGAGGTTATATATAAGTAATATCTAAACGGGTTATATAGGTATATATAAATAGGGAGGCAGGATATAGCATTATAGCAATTATCGCTATATATAGATATAATTAATTAACCCCATTTATTTTAGTATAACTATCGCTTTAGCTAGTAGCTAGCAGCTAGGTATACTTAAAGTATCTAGCTATAGCTAGTAAATATACTCCCGTTCTGCCCTATATATTAAGCTAATTAGATAGCAGATATTTAGCTAGAGATCTGGGCTAATTAAAAGCCGCCCTTGCTAAATATCTAATATTTCCCTAAATATCTAATATTTCTTAGATATCTGATATTCTCTTAATATATAAAGGTATTTTAATATCAGATGTTTAGCAAAACATTAGATGTTTGCCCCTAGCGATTCCCAGTGCTGAAGACTGAAACTTTCCATCCACCGAGCCCACAGACCCAATCGGCCAACAAGGCCTATTACGATGCAGACGGATTTGGTACCTCTGGTCCCATTGATGTGTCGTATGCTAAGGAATACTCGGCTTCGCATCAGTATTGGCATGATACGCTTCAGCAACTAGGCGTGCACAACAACAAGTCCCATATGATGGGATCGAACCTAGGCTCCTGGACAAACCTTGGTTCGGTCAATCCCTTGATCAATACTCGAGCATCCTCTGCCACGGCTTACTTCCAGCCTAGCAGCCAACGACAGAATCTGCTGGTATTGACCGAATCCCTCGTCAATAAGATAATCCTCCGACAGAATCATGGATCTTTGACCGCCAGAGGCGTTGAATTCACCCATCAAGGCCAAACATTGTCAGTATTTGCATCTAAGGAAGTGATCATATGTGCAGGCACTGTCCAGTCGCCTCAAATACTTGAGCTCAGCGGGATCGGCAACCCGGACATCCTCAGAAAGGCTGGTATCGAGGCCGTTTTTTCGAGTCCCTTCGTTGGAGAGAACCTCCAAGATCACATGATGGCTGCCTCTATCTACGAAGTCGACGCTGGTCTGCCCAACCCAGACGATCTGAAAACGAACCCAGCGAGAGCCGCGGCCGCCCGCGACGAGTACATTTCGAAGGGCACGGGGCCATTGACAATCCTCGCAAATTCTATTTGCTACCTCAGTCTGTCGCAAATTATATCGGGAGAGACCCTATCACTCTTGACGGCCAAGGCCAACAGCATTGCAGACGACTTCCCAGAGCGTAACAAGATCCGCAGGGAAAGATTTGATCCATCCTCTCCGAAACTGGGGCAAATCGAGTACATCTTCGATCTGGGAAACTGGAACCCACACTTTCACCCGGATAATGCGACGAAAGGCAAGAAGTACGCTACGATGCTGCAGATACTACAGTACCCCTTTTCAAGAGGCAGTATCCATGTCAAATCTGCGTCCCCATTTGACAAGCCGGTCATTGATCCAAGATATTATGGGAACAATGGAGGTAATTTGGACTTGGATATCATGGTGGAATGTGCGAGGTTTGCTGAGAAAATCACACAAACCCTCCCACTTGCAAACATCGTCCATGGCCGTGTCGTGCCGCCAGCTTCGACAAGAACTGACGAGGAACTGAGGCAATGGCTCGTGAGAGAGACAATCACTGACTGGTAAGTGTCTGTACACTTGACGATTCCCTTCCCAAGATTATTTTTTGACTGACTATGAAATCCACAGGCACCCCATAGGTACTTGTGGCATGGGCGGAAACCGCGGTGTCGCCGGGGGCGTGGTTGACGAAAGACTTAGAGTATACGGTGTAAAGGGACTTCGAGTGGTGGATGCTAGTGTCATGCCTTTGCAGATCAGCGCGCACCTTCAGGCCACTGTGTATGCAATCGCCGAGAAGGGTGCACACATGATCTTAGAGGACTGGGAGGAGTAGTGTCCCAACAACATCTGGAGCTCACTCTTGGTGTTCGGCACCTGGGACAACATTGAGTGCACCCAAAGTACACGGCTGCCGAGCAACTTCGAAATCCTGAATCATTGCCACAATTTAAATATTACTCGACGGAAGCAAAATGCATGATAGAATACAAGACGAAGACGACAATGATCCAGATGCAAATGCATTCCTTCGACGTAGGAAGGGTTGTGTGTCTGCATATGCTGTTGCCCATCAGATAATATGAACTTTTTGAGACTAGCTGAACATTATCCTTTCATTTTGACACTTCCTACGAAATACTCCATCAATGACCGATTATTCTGCTTCATTGCTTGTGATTTTGAGTGCTGCGCCGGTCTGGTCTAAGCTGCCACGTCTGGGGCTGATCAGTGAGCAGCTCTGAATGAGTAGGCCAGGTCATTTTTCTCGGAACAGGCCGCTAGAGAGCCAAACGAACCCCTAGAGGTATTTTTAGTCTGATGCCAATTAAGCGTGCATTTAAGCTTAATGTCGATCAATTCAGCCGCCAGCGGCTTGGGTTCGGTGAGGCCTAGATGAGTCCGCCAAGGGCCCAGCTGCAGCTACGATAGCCTCATTGCAACGGTAATATACTGCTCTTGGTCGGAACGGAGGGTCAAGACCTGACCCAACTGGATGGTATGCTCCTAAGGAGGGGCAATTAAGAGATAGTAACGCCACAAACACTTTCTCGTGTCGAACATGACCTTCCGGGAATCAAGATGCAGAATAGTGGCTGGACCATTTTCTCGTCCGTTCATGACCTTGCTTTATAGCGGTAAAGCATCATGTGCGAGGGTCGTATTGGACTTGATAGTCATGTGAAACAGCAGTGATACTTTGAGAGCGATTTGTATAAATTGCTTGCTTTCCTGGCTCAGATGCTGAATATTGAAGTCTCGAGCCCAAGTTTGAACATTGGTGTGTATGCTTGCAAGAACCGTCAAGCTGCCTGATCAAATCGTCGAGTACTCCAACATGCAGCTTAAACTTTTCACCATACTGTGCTCGCTTGCCATGTAAGTGTGTTCGCGTGTCTCAGCGTTGTTCGAGAGCTTTTTGAACGTAGCTTGCTAAGATCAAAGCAGTGGCATCGCTGCCGTAGATGTCAAGAGAGCAGGAGCGGGCGAAGCGTCAACATCCACCTCGACCTGCTCAAATATCACGACGACTGTGACTGCTATTGCAACGGTTTCGTAAGCTATTATTTTCTCTCTATCATTCCCTGAGACCTTTGCTGACCTCGGCCCCAGTTACGGCACGACAAAAACCACCACGGTCACAGTGGTCAAGACAGAGACGGATGAGGTGACGAAGACTGAAAGCGTCACTCTCACCACGGTCAAGCCAGGCCCAACGCAAACAGTCACTGAAACGGATAATTATACTGTCACTACGACCAAGCCCGGCTCGACATGCGCCACCTCGAAGCCAAACTGCTCTACCCTGACGAGCACTGCGACCTACTGCAAGAGCTGCTTGGTCCCGGATTGCACAACCACCTCGTACATTACAAAGTCAGCCGGCTGTGACGTCCTGCCCACTGCGACCGTGAGTTTCCCTTGTGAGAGTCCGGATTCGTGCCAAAAGATCGGGTGCAAGACCGTGTACTCGATTCAGACACAGACGGCCTAGACTTTCCGGCAGACGTCACACATTGCATGACGGACAATGACGAAAATTTCGAGGAGAGTAAGCCATGGGTCTATTCAGAATTACCATGCTAGAAAACGAATCGACAACTGCGCGCAAATGTTCTTGATTTCTTCAGTGTGCACGCCTTCACCGTGATGTGTGATTAAGCCACCTCCTAATTCGCATATTGCCAGACCCCGATGCTGCATACCTCCATTGTATGAGAGAGCTCCTAGTCCCACGCCACTGGGACCAGGAAAATTTTATTAAGCCAAGAAGATGCCTTCTGCAGTGACTCTCAAGTCTTAGGTAGACTTAAAAACCAATTACAAACTACTATAATTATGAGACTTCCGCTCAAGGCTCTTCGTCCTCCCAGCGCAGGGGATGCTTGAGGCTTTCAACAGACTTGGTATACTCTGGAGCCTCGTGATCCAGATCATCGTCGTGAGATCCAGCCCCACTCCCAAAGATACGATCCCACTCGTCGTACGTCCTGTGTCCACTCTCCGCTCCGTCAGGATAAACGAGCCGAGACCTTGAGCCAGCCTTTGAGCGGATACAGTGTAGTGCTTGAGCCTAAGTGCCGCTTTCCAAGCAGATTTCCTCAAAATCTAACTGTACTCCCGCATTCAGCATGCTCAAAAGCTTCTGCAGCTCGTTGAGATGCATAGAACACTTGCTGAGGGTCAAAGTCTTAAGCCTTTCCCAGGTCCCTGAGACAAGCAGAGATCCAATGGTGTATGCGCCGGGAGGGGACTCGCCTTTGACGTTTGGAAGATGCAGCCGAACACTTGGGATGCTTCGCGGGCCCATGACTGCGGTAACATAGGAGAATAATCCCTATATCTCCTTCGGGCTGCGTAATCGTAATTCGTCGTCCCAAAGATAGCCATGCAAGCGAAAGCTGAAGGCTTTCAGGTTCTTGGAGATCTTCCGAAGGCCAGAAGTCTGCTCATTCTCAGGGTCCAGGGTGAAAGGCTGAGGGTGGCTTACGTTGACCATCATATCAGTCAACCGAGCCCCTGTTGCAACCATTGCCGGAGGTAAGTCATAGAGAATTGACTGCGCGGTTTCACCGGCCGGGTCGCTCTCCGCCACCAACCAGTCGTTGTCGCCACCGCCGTCGCGCCACCGAATGTGCCTAATCACCAAGTCCGTATTCACGGCCAGATGCGGATCCGCGACGAAGGTTTGAACCAAATCAAAAGAAACCCATGGATCAAAGTTTGGACGTTTCTCATTAGCGGAGATGTAGAGGCAGACAGACACTCGATCGACTTCTTGCCGCGGCCACGGCAACAGCACGCACAAAGTGGCCGCTCCGGAGAACTTCGTTCTGCTGCTGATAGATTTCCTGATAATTTTCATATCCTCGCCGGAGGGCCAATGCGGGTTCGTCGAGGTGGGCGCTGTCGTCGATGGTATTTTTACCGTTGAGTAATAACCCCCAAGAGTGCTCGGCCTGTTCAGCTTTTGTGACAAAATCTTCCACCCTGTCTTTGATCCCATGAACATCTTCCGCCTTCTCAGCCCAACCTTTGTAAATGGATATCAAATGACCCACCCTCCCATGACATATGAGCAAGAATGTCTGGAAATCTTCGGCCACGGCGGCGTTATAAACTGCCATATTTACGCAAACGAGCCGTAGGTCTTTGGATATTGTTTCATGGCTCGCTACTTGGTCAAGATGTTCAAGGGAGGATAGGCTGGGAGTGACATCGATACGGGGAATCAGAAGGTGGGAGCTGCACTCGGAGAATAGCTTGCATACGAGCCTGACATTCTTTGATGGTCCGAATGTTGGTATTGTTATAGAAGTAGCTGTCGAAGCAAAGACTGGGTTCGTGGAAATTGGATTCGAAGTTGTTGAAAATCGTTGTGAGCCCTTCGTTTGGACAATCAAGGATGCCCTTGACATGTGTGCGCATCTCCCGAGCTCGCAAGCTGAACGCATCCCGTGCAATTGTCTGGAGATCTTCAATTTTCCGCACCATCATGGTAAGATCGGTGAGGGACTGTTTGGCATGCCTCAGACTCGGTGGCGAGGTCGCGATCAATGAGGGCCTGGAGTTGCAGTGCCAGCGCGTTTTCGGGCTTCTTCAAAGCCATCAGCGCGCAATCAACACTGAGCAGCTGCTGAAGGAGGTCGTCCGACTCTAAGTGCCCCAGCGCAGCCAGGACTCTTGACTTGGCCGGCTGCAAGGCGTCCTGAAGTCGAGCTCCAAAATATGGACGAGATGCATTGTAGCTTCGCCTCGGTGGGATCTCGTCTTCTGAGCAGGGCGTTATGGAAGGCCAGTATTGTAAGAGAAGGTCGACGACTCTATGATTGATCTCACGTCTTGAAGTCTAGCACTTGAGAAGGCTGCACGTGCGAATAAGACATAAAGGAGAAAATTAATTAAAGCCTTATAGGCCCAGGAATTACCCACCCGCGGGTACCTATAGGTACCTGTATATAGACTTTAGATCCTTAAACCCGAATATATACTAAATTACCCAGAACTAAATAATTACCCGAAACCCGGTTTTACCCGGATAAAAGTAAAATTCTCTAAATTACTTACCTAATTATCTAATTACTTTATTATTACTAATAATATAATTAAATAAGATTTTATTTTATTTATTATTTTACTCCCTTAATTTTCTTTTTTTTAAATAAATACCTTAATATTTTATTTTATTCCGCTTTTTTTAAGCTTTATAGCACCTTTTCCTTTCCTTATTAACTTACTTATTCTTTTTTTTTAATATAAAATCTAACTTAGCTATAATAATAATATCCTTAACCTTATTTATAAAGTTAAATTATATATATTTAAGGTTTTTCTAACCCCTTATAATATAATTTAGCCTTTTAATATAATAAATTTTATAAAACTTATTTTTATCCTATTACTATATTTTAGCTATTTTTTTATTATTAGTATATAATATAAAAAATACCTTAATATTATTTAAGGATAAATTATATTAATTATTTTTAAAAAGATTATTAATAAAGCTTTAAATTTTTTTAAAAATAATTATAAAAGAAAAGATATTAAAGATATTAATAGCTATATTAGTAAGGTAAAGGTATTTTTGCTTATTCTTTTACTATTATTAATTAGCTAAATTACCTTTATTTTTTCTTATTTTATTTTTAATTTTATTTTTAAATAAAGGTTTTAAAACTTACTTTTAATAAGAAATTTCTTAATCTCTTTTTATATTTACTTTTTATATATTTATTAAATAATCTATTACTTTTAAAGGCTATTTAATAAATATTTAATAAAATTACCTAAATTCTTTTATAATTATTAATTTAAAGGCTTAATAAAATCTTTTAAGCGATATTAAAAGTATATATTAATAAGTTTTTATTTAAAATATATTTTAATTTAATCTAGCCCTTTAAAAATATCGAAAAATTAAAAATAATATTATCTTTTATTAATATTACCTATTAAAGGTAAAAATAAAAAAATAGCTATACCGAATAAATTATTATTTATAAATCTAAATATATATTTATTAAGCTTTAAATAGGTAATAGTTAAGGTAAAAAAAAATTACTTTATTAATATATCTCTTTATTTAAATTTTAATAAATAAATTTACTTATAATCTAAAAGCTATTTTTATATTAAAGCTAAATAAAGAAGAATAATATTAAATATATATTCCGTCTTATTTTTAAGGATATTAATAAGATATAAAATAGAGAAAATATATTTAATAAAACTTTAAAGAAAATCTTAATCCCGGTTAAAGAATTAATAATATTTAAAATATTTCTTATTATTCTTATTTTTTTTATACTTAAAAAAGTTATTAATAAAGGCTAAGATTATTGCTTTTAGCTTTTTAGCTTATAATATAACGCTAATTATAAAGCTTTATTATATATATATATTTAAAGTTAACCTAAATACTTTAAGATTATTACTTATAAACCTTTTAATTTTTTAAAAATAATATTACCTTTAAGTATTAATATTAATATAAACTATAAGCTAATAGATTTATTAGATATTAATTAAAATAAGATAAAAAGTAAAATAATTAAATATTAACCCGGTAAAAAGCTTATTTAATATCTCTTTTACTATCTTTTAAAATATTTAAAATAAATAGCTTTAAATCCTTTAACTAATACTTTTTAATTTTAGCTATTATTTTAGCTTAAAGAATATATACTTCTTTATAAAATATATTTTTAATAAGCTAAAATATATAGCTAATATAAGAAAGCTATAAAATTAGCTAAATTTAATAATTAAAGAATAAAATATTATTAATTCTCTATATTATATTATAAGTAAAAAAGTTTTTAATATTATTAGCTATAATTATTAATACCTTTTTTTAAAAATTAAGCTAAGTAATAGTTATTACTATAAGGTTTACTATTTTTAATTTAATTAATAAATTATTATACTTTTAAATATTAATTAATAAATAATATAAATTTTAATTCTTATTTATAAATATAGCTATAATACCCTATAAAGCTTACTTTAATAACTTATAAAACTATCTATTAATAATAAATAATACTTTAATATTAGATTTATAAAAAGTAAGCTAATCTTTATTAAATTTTATAGCTATAATATATAAGGCTAAGTATAATATTTTAAGGTTAGGTAGGGCTAAATAAAATAGATTATTAAGTTAATATTAATATTAAAATATAAGATTTTTAACTCGATTTATTTCTTTATTTATATTAATAAGAAAAGTTATAATATATTTTTTCTAAATATTTTTATTATAAGTAATAGCAAAAAATAATTATATTTAAGGATATTAATATATAAATTTAAAGTAAAATAAAAAATAAGATAATTTAAATATATTAATATATTATATTTATTTTTTTAAATAAAATCTAATTTATTATTTATATTTCCTAATTAATTTATTTATAACTTTTATATTTTATTATTATTAAATAAAGGTAATAATATATACTTTTTAAAATATAAATACTTATTAAGAAATAATATATTATAATTATAAAAGAATAAATACTTTAAATAATCTTTATACCGCTTATAAATAATAATAGATATACTATCTCTTATTAAAGCGCCTTAATTAAAAATATTTTATATTTTAAATAACCTTTTTTATTATTTATAAAGATATCTTTAAGCTAATTATTACTAATTAATTAATAATTATAATTTATTATATTATTAGTTATTTAGCTATAGCTAAAAAAAAAATTACTTAAAAAACGATTTCTTTATATCGATAATATATTAAAAGATAAACTTTATCTTTCTAATTATTTTAAATATATAAAAAGGGATTTTACTATTCTTATAATCTATACCTATTAATATATAATTAATAAAGAAAAAGCTAAATAAATTATTACTATTATTAAATTATTAAAAGGGATTAAAGTTTTAAAAGGGGTTAAAGTTTTAAAAAGGGTTAAAGTCTTAAAAGGGGTTAAAATCTTAATTACTAATAAATTAAAAGTTATTTAAGCAATATTAATTATTATTAAACTTATTATTAAAAATATATTAGGATTTTATTTAAAAATATCTTTTCCTAAAAAATTTAATAAGTATTTTAAAATATAATAAAAAGCTAATAAAAAATAATAAAGTAAAGTAATAATAAGTTTAATAATAAAAGGAAAAGAAAGTAAAATAAGAAATAGGATAGCCTTTATAATATATAAAAAACTTTTAAATTATACTATTTTAAATTAAATTTTAAATAATATAGGCTAAACCTAAAGGATATTTATATATATAAATAGCTATTATCCCTTTTTAAAATATATCTGCTTTTTACTTTATTTATAATATTTTTATAGATTATTATAATATCTTTCGTTTTATTTAATAAGATATTAAAAAATAATTATAATAGCTATAGCTATCCCTTTTTAATTAATTCCTTTTTTTCTATTATAAAATCTCCTTTATAAAATAGAATTATTTAATCTTTACCTAATAGAAATAATATTTTTAGCTTAAAACTACCACCTTATAAAGAGATTCCTAAAATAGCCTTATTATAATAAACTATATAAAAATACTTAAAAAAATAGCTAATAAATATTAAATAAAAAGCTATATAAAAAGCATTTAAAGGTAATAGAAAAATTAGAAAAAGAAAGGTATAGCCTTAAGTTATATTTAAAATAAAAATAGGCCGGAAAGCTAGATATAAATATAAATATTAATTAAAATAAGATAAGAAATAAAATAAATATTAATAACTAATTTAAATTAAGTATTAAAAAAAATTAAATATCTTTAATATATAATAGATCTAATCTTATTATTTATAATATTTAATTAGCTTATCCGAGAAATTATCGAGGAAAATAATAAGAAATAATTTTTCCGGTAATAAAAAATAGCTTTTAAAGTACTTTAAAAAGCTATAAAATAATATCTTATTAAAATATTTATAAATAAATATTTATATTTAACTATATTATCTTTTTATTTATATAAGCTTAGCTTTTATTTATTATATTATTTATATAAAATAAGTAATAATAACTAATTAGGATATTAAGCTTTTAAGGTATATATATAAAAAATTAAGTATTTCTTTTTTTAATAAAGCTTAATTTAATATAATATAATTATATTTAATATATTTATTTTACTTCTTATTCTACTTTCCTATTATAATAATTTAAATAGCAATCTAATAATCTAAATATATATTCTTCCTTTACTTAGAATTTTTATCGCTATTTATTATATCGTTTATAGCTATTAGGGATATAATTATTATTTTCTTTAATAATATATTATAACTAATAAATACTAAATTACTACCTATATAGGCTTAGTAATAGGAATTTATCTTTTTATATATATAATTTTTAAATATAACTTGAAAACCTACTTTATATTTTAAAATTTATAATATATTAAGTAAAAAAAAGATAATATCCCGGAAAAGTAATTTATTTTTTATTATCCGAATATAATAATCTTAATTTATAGCTAAATATAAAAGAAATATAGATTATTTAATATATTTAATTATTTTTAAAATAAAATAGTTTTATAAGTAAAGTTATTATATTTATCTAGCTATAAAAGCTATAATACTACGCAATTTATATTTAATATAAGTAATTTAATTATATTTAATATTAAAGGTTAAAAATAAATTAAGGGAAAATAATTAAAACTTTAAAGGATTTACCCTATAGCTTTATTAAAATATTTAATTTAAAAATACTTTTAAGCCTTTTTTAATAAACCTTTTTTTTAAGGCTTTTTAAATTTTAATAATTATTTACTAGCTATATATAGCAAATTATATAATAAAACTGCCTTTAATAAAGTAAAAAACTCCTATTTATAAAGATAATCTATAACCTAAAAGCGTTATAATGCTATAGGTAAGGATTTATTTATATTTTATATATATTAATTATTAATTTATATATTATAAAGATTAATATAAAATAGCTTTTTAAACTTCTTATAATATTTTTAAACCCTTTTACTATATAGTTTACTAGCCTTATAAAATAAGTTTATTAATAAAAAAACCTTAATCCGTTTAAGCTATTACTTAATAAATTTATTATAAAATTAAATATAAGCTAAGATAGTAATAAAATACTTATTAAACTTATAAAGCTTAATATATAGCTTTTAAAGGGTTTTTTATTAATATCTTTTAAAGGTATAAACTTATTTCTCCTTATATCCTTATAATAAAATAAGTTAAAGATTAAATAAAATATAAAGTAAAATAAACTTTATTAAAAAAGGTTTTAATATAAGTAAACCTTTTTAGAATATAATATAGGAATTTAAGTTTATTAAAATATATTTATTTCTTATAAATATTCTTTAGCCGAGCTATAAAATCTTTAATCTTAAGCTTAAGTTTTATTTAAAGCTTTTTTAAATAAAACTAAAATTTTATTATAATATAACTTAGGCTATTTATAAAATTAATAAAATATTTTATAATTATCTTCCGCTAATTTATTATATTAACGCTAGTATAAAATAGGTTATAAGTCTCTTTAATAAGTATATTTATCTAAGATATATTTACCGGGAGTTCTTTATTTATAATAGCTTTTTTATTATCCTATATTTTATTATTATTTATCTTAATTTTACTCTTATATTTAAAGTCTTTTATTTAAAGCCTTAAATAACTACTAATATCCTTAAAATATATGCCCTTTTTTCGGCTATAGATATAATTAGCTTAGCCTAATAAAGTAAGATAAAAAGTAAGATAAATATATTAAAAGTTATTTACTTTCCTTTTAATTTTCTTTTTTTATTAATACTTTTCTATATTATTTATATTAATATATTTAGATTTTATCTTAAGATCTTATTTTTTATAATTAATATTATACCTAAAATTATTTTAGGTGTATTTAAATTTAGCTTAATTATAATTTATTTTAATAAGCTGCTAGCATTTTTTAATTATATAAATATTTTCGGAATACTTTTTTTTAGCCTTTCGCTTTTTAAGCGCTATTTTACTATAT
Source organism: Diaporthe ilicicola (assembly GCA_023242295.1). Taxonomy (NCBI): domain Eukaryota; kingdom Fungi; phylum Ascomycota; class Sordariomycetes; order Diaporthales; family Diaporthaceae; genus Diaporthe; species Diaporthe ilicicola. Next base: position 8,626 of record JALPVH010000104.1, on the reverse strand, counting down.
ATATAATACTTAGATATAAAGATAAAAGAAAAGTTTTAATAGCTATAGGTTATAGTTAAGGGATAAGTTAAAATACTAGGTTTATAGTTATAATAGTTAATATTAGCTATTATCTTATACTAACTAAATTGGGTTAGCATATTTCTAGCATATAGCTACCCTATTAATATTTATATTTACTAACCTATTAATAAACCTACCTAACTATATATTGCTATAATAGTTATTTAATATTTAAATATCTTATTTCTTATCTTATCTTATATTTAAGAATAATATAAATTAATTAACGCCTTTTAATTAATTATTATAATAATAAAATTAAACCTAATAGTAAATATTTTAAGATTAAAGATAAGGATATATACCTTTTTTAAGCTAATAGCAGATTATTAAAGAAAAGTATTATATAAAAAGCTTTATATAAATAAGTTTAAGGTAATAATATCGGTATTAAAAGATCTTATAAGTATAAGCCTAAAAGTAAGCTATATATCCTTTACTTTTTTAAAATTATTAGTTTAATTTATATAAGCGGTTATATTATAAGAAATTTAATATTATTAGAAATCCTATAAACTTTTATTTCCTAAAGCACCTTTCTAAAAACTTTACTGTAAAATTATATAAAACCTTTTCTCTTTTAATATCTGCTTTTAAAAGTTTACTTTTATTACCCTTTAAAAGGTTATAAAGAATTATCTTATTTATTATTTAAATAATAATATTTTATTTTACTTTTTATTTTACTTTTTATATTATTAACTATTTTAGCTGCTAATATTATTATAATTTATATAAAATATATTATTATTATATTAAAGGATTTAAAGCTTATTAAGCAGCTTATTTTTATTATAAAAGGTTATTATAAAGGTATAATTTAAAGGTTAGAAATTTTTAGGTAAGGATAGGTATTATAATGCCTAATTATAACTTAAAATTTTAAAGATCTTTTAAGCGGTATTATAAATACTAAAAAAAAAAAGTTTAAAAGTTTATAGCTAAAGACTTTATAGCCGGAAACTTTATAGCTAAAAACTTTATAGCCTATAGGTTTTATATAGCTAATAAATTATAAAGCCTTTAAGTTGTCTATAGATTTTAATTTAGATTTTAGTTTATATTAAGAGAATTAAGGCTTAGTAGTATAAGGCAGAATAATACTAATTAAATTAGGATTAGAATTTATATAGAAACGGAAGATTATTAAGATTATATAGTAATTAGAAATACCTAGTTATAGGTAATTACCTATCGGGTACCCGACCCGAATATTTAGGTTGGGTACCCGATAGGTAATTACCTATAACTGGGTATTTCCTGGGCCTAATTGAAGGCAAGGAGGGTGCAAATTGCGCAATGCAGTGGACCGATGCCCGACGCGATCAGATTAGCAGTTGACATAAGCTGCAGCACTGCAGAAGGTAATAAATAATTCGAACTTTGTATCTCGAATTTTTCCGAGTAACTCTAGGTACTTCACGCCTTGGAATGAGCCTCAGGCGATGAGGTGCCTGTGGTGCCGTCGAATTGTTTTCACGGGTCGTAGCCATCACTGGATGAGGACGCGTCTAGACTCTTATCGATAAGCGCCCGGCCCTCAGCCTGTCAGCCACTGCATGCAAGACGACGCTAGGCCAAATACAGGCTGCTCTGGCCGTATTTGGCCCAGCGCCATTATGCAGTTCATAACGATGAGGCCCAAATTTCACAAGATTCAGCACCAGGGCTGTGTACGTGTAGATGCTCGCCCTCCGCGCCCCGAGCTGCGCCATAGTCGCTGCCCAGGACCTGTATCACAGATTAACCGGGCTCGGATCTCGCTCGAGAACCAGATAGCAGCCCATCAGCCACCAGCGGTTTCCACACCGAAAGCGTACGCCGGCCGGCCGACGTCCATGTCCACAACATCGGCACAGCCAGCGAGACCGCGCGAGAGCTGCTTAGCGAACAGGTGCGTCATGACAGCCCGCAGTGTGCACCTGCGTCTTGGCAGCCGCAAGAACGGCGCTCTCGGTCTCATGGCCGCCGCCGGTGCTCGTGCTTCAGTCCTGCTGCTGCTGCTGCTGCTGCTCCACGCGGTACAGGTCGTGGAACATGGGTGTGGGCATCCACTGTAGTCAGGCCGGGGAGAACCTGGGCGGCCCACGGCAACACGGGTGTTGTTAGCACCAGTTAACCGGTCTGCAACATACAACAACTTGCGCTTGGACATTCGAAGCGATTGTTGCCTTTGCGCACATGCAGCATACCTTGTAGTCAACCAACATCATGCCCATGTTAAACGCCCATAACTTTGAAAGAAGGTAAAGATTGCTTGCACCATGTTGAGATATACATCCTTTTAGATTTCTCTCTATTTCACACAGGCCACAGGCGATGATATCCATGACGTTTAGGTTAAAAAGACAGTCGAGCAGTCTCTTCGGTACGGACTGCTCTCCTGTCGGTCAACACTTTTAAAATGTCCAGAGTCCATGTTGCACTCACCTTGATTATTTCGACCTGCTTCTTGTTCAATACAACTTTTCGCCGTGACGGCCGCTGTGCAGCAAGCGGAAGGCTTTTTCAAACCTTAAGCACTTGAACGCTTTCAATGGGTATAGTACAAGATGTGGCCGAGATACTTCATTCCAGACGATATTTCCGTCTCTTCCATAACGGTGCCTAACAGCGCTGGATTTTGGTTCGGAAGAAGCTTATATCAAGCGAGGAAAAAGATTTGTTCCACAAGAACTGGTCTATTGGCAACCGTTTATGAATTTGATGGTACATTTACGGTCTTGACAATTCGGCCTGCGTGCCATATCGTGCATTGAATCCGGCTTCAAAACCCGGAGATTACCACGGGTGCGGTGGCTGCTGATCTTGACTCAACGAGCTGAGCCGTAGCCCGCGTTCGGACCCAAGCCACCGGAACGACGTCCTTCCTGTTATATCCTAGCCCCGACTGATGCACGCTGCAAGTAAGATCCTCGGTGGGATCACACTAGCGGATAGGGATGCCTCGTTCAGGCTCCAGAAAGACTGGCCACATGCAGGCAGGCCAGGCCTTGCACCGTAGCCGGCTTCCTTGTCATCCGGGACCAAAAGTAAGATTCCTGCGGGTTTCGCCTCGCGGTGGCCTGGCTTGCCTGGTTGGGGGGTTCAGCTGCGCCGCAACCCACCCGATGTGCACTGCAACATTCGTGAGTAGCCTCTTTGTTTTCCTAGACCACGACACTTCATCCAAGTAATGGTCTCTGATTTCCTGAGCACTGAAACCTGAAGAATCACCGCCCAATAATCACCCCTCACAGCGCCTCAAATCATGCCCATCTCCCGTCAGGAGACTGGGCTTAGTCTCTCTCGCGCCGGAACACTCGCTGGCGGACCCATCTTGAAGGGCAGCTGCCATTGTGCGAGGAACAGGTTCGAAGTCAATTTGCCCAAGATTGAAAGTGCTGTACAGTGCGACTGTCTTCTCTGTCACAAATCTGGATACCTGTGGGCTTTCCCCGAGGCCGGGGATATCAAATACACCAAGGGTGATGAAGAGACTTTGGCTGGTTTCGAGACCGAGGCCTTGAGCCACGAGGTTCGTTATTCAGGCCACCCCGAAAACTTGGAGCTGCCTAGAGAAAGATGAGAGCTGATACTCCAGAACAGTTCTGCAATTTCTGTGGGACGGGCCTCTACGGAACACACAAAGGTGGGCCACTGGAGGGTCAACCAGGCATCAATGTGAGACACCACGTCCAACCTATCATGGACATCTTCTCCTAGCGTCAAACCCTTAGAGCTGACAAGACACTTCAGCTTCGAACCATTCTCGACGTGAACCCTTTCGACCTCAAGACTGAGGAAGCAAAGTAAGCTCTCACCATAGACTGCATTTCCAAGGGACCACCAGATCCACTGACATCTTGTCAAGAACTGCCTCGGTCGTACCTGAGACACCGGTCGAGCTCCCTGCGGCTCTCGCCCAGAATCCTCCCTCGGCACAATTAGAAGGCGATAACATCAAGCTCTATAGCGGCTCATGCGCGTGCGGCAGCGTTGCCTTCTCTGTAAAAACGCCACCACTACCGCAAATCGAAATCAAGGAGGACAATTGCAGCATATGCCGACGGAGAGCCGCAATCAGCATTTATCCAGATCGGGACCAGGTGACGCTTCTCGGGAAGGAGAACACGACTGCATATGCGTTCGGCCGGAAGTTCAATCAGGCGCCGTTCTGTAAGACGTGCGGCGTTGCGTGCTACGGCGTGCCTGTCGGGCCGCCGCAGGAGGTTGTTGATAAGTTGCCGCAGGCAAAGAAGCAGTTTGTGGAGAATTTGAGGCGGATCCAGCCTCTATATGTGAGGGCGATGAATGGGGTAGAGTGGGACGAGATAAATGTCGAGCAAAGTGACGAGGGAACCGAAGGATATGTGGTTTCGGACGAGTGAGGCAAGCTTAGCATTTTTGATGAGCCTGCTACGTGTTATGAATGTCTATCTATCCTGAGTGGTCTAAAGTACAGCAAGAAATTGCCTGATGGTTGCCTCCATCACTCAAGGTGTGTTCTTGCCTCGTAAGTCAGCTCGTTTATGAGCTTCTCCTCCTTGTATAACCTGACCAAATTGTCCGCCAGGATCCCCTTTATCCGTTCAAGTTGGTGCGTCGACACCCAGCTGACATGAGGCGTGATAAAACAATTCTTAGCCCTCCATAGTGGGTGCTCAGCAGGCAGCGGCTCAGGGTCCGTCACATCCAATGCCGCACCTCGGATCAAGCCTGCGTCCAGGGCTTGGATAAGCGCGTCCTGGTCCACAATGGGGCCACGCGCGATGTTCACCACAAAGGTTTTTCTCTTGCTCAGTATACCGAATTGCTCCGCGCCGATGAGCTTCTGACTGAGCTTCGTCAGAGGCAGGGAAATAATGAGCAAATCATAGCCCTCGGCGAGGAAGTCATTCAGAGCTTCTTTCGATTTACCGTGGAACCACTTCGAGGGGAACTCGCCGTTGTCATCACCCAGGCCGGGGATTTTGAAGCCGCGGTGGGCGCGAGACTCTACGGTCGGTCGCTCACTAGCTGTGAATGCGTACAGCTCCATGCCCAACGCGCAGCAGAGACGACCAACCTGACGCCCAATGGAGCCATATCCTAGAATGCCACTTTTGAGAGTATGAGTAACGGCGTCTCAGCCTTGGGGAATATGCTTGTGCTGATCTGCACTTACACTCGAAGGCCGACCGAATCCTCGATCTGTCGGGCAAGGCCGGGCTGCCAACTGCATTCCTTTTGCAATTGCTCGTACGGGGTGAAGTAATGCTGGAATTTGAGCCAAGCCCCGATGACCCATTCCGCGATCTGCGGGCTATTCATATGACTATGGCGTTAGCAGGTTTGACTATATAAGTGCGCTGTCCCCTTCGTAGATGGGCCGTGACTCACGCGGTAGAGCCACTGGCTGTTGCGAACTTCACACCACTGTCCAAGTACTTGGGATGTTGCGCCCAAAGGTCTGAGCCAGCACTGGTCAGCTGGACAAATCGAACCTTTGGGATCCACTCTATCGGGACAGGCAAATATGTAAACAGCATGGTGACGTCGTCGAAAATCCGGCGATCCAGCAGATCTTCAACGTTCTTGAGCGAGCCGTCAGACTTGAGCGTGCTCTCCCAACGGACCTGCAAATTTCCGGGGAGTCTCTTGAATAGGTCATGCTCCCACTTCTCATCGCGATCGGCGCTATACAGGATTAGTAGAACATCATTAGAGGCCATGATGCTGCGTCGTTGTTTGTTGATGGCGGTGGCACGCGAGGTTCGGTGCAGTGGGAAGTATACCACACCCACCAGCCGTTAGGTTGATTGACCTCTACTCCGACTCGTGGATCTGTACAACAAAAGCTGGCTTCAGTGTTTGAAAGTCTGCGATGAAACTTTCGGACTTCGGTGTGCCAGGGCGAGTGCTAAAGCCGAATCAAGCGTGCAGCCTAGATAAAGTCTGGGATTAACTTTCCCTTAGGGCCAGAGGGTCGCTCCAAACGGTGGTTGAATGGACGGGCAAATGAGCACGGCAAAGGTCAAGGCCCGCACGCAATAGAAAGACAGAGACTGTGAGAGGAGTATAGACTTGCTGAACAAGAGTCACAGGCAATTTTTTGCATGAGCCTTAGTCAGGCCTTGACTCGCTAAGCCCACAGCACGCACTTGACAAACTGGGCCGGAGCGGCGCAGCATCGGACTCGGTTGTTGCCGACGAGATTGAGATAAGCTTGCCGGAAGCTCCGGCCGGCCCGACGCACGCGTCAAATTCGATCGCGACGTGCAGCGACTTGCGAATGCAGGGGTCTCAAAGTAAGGGGAAAGGGAGCTAATATTTTGTATCTACCTAGCTATGAATCGAATTTATTGCTTGCCTTGAGTTGGTGATGTCCGCTTTGACCGACCGGGGAAAGGAGTGCTGCACGTGTGCAAGGAGGCCGTCAGTCAGCAAACACAGTAGCAAAGCAGCCAGAGTCGGCCCACCCAGCTCCTTGCTTCCGCACCTTAGGTGAGCTGGAAAAAAATTAGCTCTGTTATTTATAGACTTTTCACATACCCAGAAGTATCTTTTTTACTTAATAAATAGAATTTTAACCCTATACCTTTTAAATATCTAGCTATTCTAAATAAGGTAATATTTTAAAATAACTTTTATACCTTTTAGCCTTTTATACCTTTTAGCTTTTTAGCGCTCTTTAACTTTTAGCGCCTTTTACACCCTCTAGCTTTTTAGCGCCTTCCGCGCTAAAGTTATAATAAAAAACTATATAAAAACTATATAATATAGTTTATTAATAAGTGGCAGATATTAATAAATAATAAATTTTTATAACTTTTATTAACTTTTATTAACTTTAATATTTATTTAAAGTAAAGAAATTAATTAAAATTACTATAAATTACTATTAATTAATTTTAATTATTTATTTTTAATTTAAAATAATTAATATAGCTATAATATTAATATAAAATAAATAACTTTTAATAAAAGAATCGGGTTTTTTAATAAAATAAAATATTTTAACTATTTTATTTATTTTATTTATTTAAGTTTCTTTATTAAGCTAAAATAATAATAAATATTTAAAAAGAATAAGGTATAATATATCTTTTAAAATTAATATAATAAGTTTTATTATATAAAACTTTTTATAATAACTTATTAATTTATTTTTATAAGCTTATTTATAATTAAAAGCCGCTATTTTACGCTAATAGCTATAATATTAAGCTACGCTTAATCTATTTATATTAATGCTTTTAATAAGCTATTAGCTTATCGAGGTTAAAGCTATTATAGGCTATAAGCTAGTTTAACGCTATTAAGCATTATATAAAAGTGTTATTATTATATAACTTAAGCTTTTAAGTTGCTCGAAATAAGCGATATTAAAAAGCCGCTATTACTTTAAAAGTTTTAGCTTTACTTAAATATATATTTATTATAACCTTATTTTATAAAACTATTCGAAAATAATTATTTAATTAAAATTAAAATAACTGCTAGTTAAGCTTAAACTATTACTTATATATATTTAAAACTTTATTAAACGAGTTTATAGCTATAATTAAAATAAATAGATAAAGCTACTATATTTTATTATTAAGTATAGTTTTAAATATATAAATTTAATAGCTTTATTATAAATAGTTATAGAAATAAACTTTATTTATAATAAGTAAATCTTTACTTAAATAAAAGATTTTCTTATTAAGGTAAAAAAGTATAAAGATAAAAACTCTTTTTTATCTTAATAAATCGATATATTTATTAGCACCTTAAAGATATATAAGATTTATTTAAAAGAAATAAAAAAGTTTATTACTTATAAAGTAAAGATTTATAATAAGTTAAAGGGCAATAAATTAAAAGGAAAAAGGGATATTAATTATTTAATATACTTTTTTAAAAAGGTTTACCTTTTATTTAAATAAATTAAAAAGATAAAGCTTAATTATAGAAATATAATATAGTTAAATAAAATTTAATTTAAAAGAAATATAATTATAAGTTCTTAACCTTATATTTAAAAGAGATATTTTAACTATATAAAATTAACTTTAATTTATATTAGCTAAATTAATTATTTATATAATTCGTTATAAACTATTTAAAAATATACTTTTATTTATTTAAAATTTAATTAATTAAAATTCTTTATATTTTTCTTATAAGTTTTTATATTATACTTTATCTTATTATAATTATTATATCGTTATTTCGGTAAATTATTATAGATTACCTTTTTATTATTATTAGCTATTTTATTAGCTAGCCGCTTTTTCTTTTATTTTTTTAATTATTATTTATAATTTCTTAATAATAAATATTTCTTTAAGCTATATTTAACTTCTTTTAGCCTTTTAATATTTAATAAGCTTAATATTAGCCTTTTTAAAAGTATAAACTTTATTATTTAAAGATATAATTTAATATACTATTATTTATATATCTTTTATAATCTTTTTAATTATTTAAATAATTAATATAAAAAAGCCTTTTTAATAAATAAATATTTTACCTTTAATAAAATTTAATTATTAAATAATTTAATAAATAATTTAATAATATTTATAATTTTTATTTAAATAATAATATAAAAAGA
>JALPVH010000103.1:0-173515 GCA_023242295.1 Diaporthe ilicicola | reverse complement strand
TTACTTTTTAATAATTTAAAAAGTTATTATTTAACCTTTATTTAATATTTTTATTTTTAAAGTTATTATTATACTTATTATATAAACCTTTTTATTAATCGCTATAATAATATTTAAGTTTAATTATAATAATTAGCTTATTATTATATTTAAAACTTATATAATTTAAACTTTATATTATTATTAAAATAATAAAAAATTAATATTTAAAAAAAATATTAATCTATTAATTTAATAAGAAATTAAAGGAAATAAATAAATATTTAATATAAGGTTATTAAATAAAGTATAGCGGCAATAGCGGCGGCCGAAGGCGCTAGTGGGTGTAGCCACTAGCGCTGTTAGTGGCTTATACCGGTGTACCCTCCGATTTAACCGGTGCGAATCTCCGATCTCTTAAATTATAACTTCCGACCGGTTCCTATAACTATCTAAAACTAATGGGCGTTCCTGTAATGGAGATTCTCATTGCAAGAGTGTTTTAAGGAGTGATAAATTGCAACTAAAATGTCCTCTTTCTTATCGCTTGAATGAGTAACTTCCTCTGAAGCTAGAGGCTATTATATTCGAACGAGATCTCGGAGGAGGTTAATTCTAAGCTCCTTCGCTTTCATATATCTGTAAACACAAATTCTTTGACGAGGTCGAAAATACATCGTGTTCTCTTCCATATATAAAACTAGAAAACTGCAAGACTAATAAACTATACACAATTCAAGTGACAACTTGCATTCAGATTGATATCAGCTGCAAAGACACGTACTGCAAGTTTCAGTTTCCATGTGCGACTGACCCAAGGCAAAATCTCAATCGTAAAGCCATCCCTTTGTCGTCAGAGACGTTCAAGTGTCCACGGATGCTGGCGACCATGCTCCTCCGCAGTGGTGTTTTGGTCACCCCTTTGAAGAGTTGTCACCGTTTCCGTAGTCATCACAATCCCACCTGCCGGAGGATTGTCCCAACCGGGCAATCTTTCAGCAGATTCGAAAGAAGTTCTTGTGTTGAAAGAGTCTTTGGGGTTAGTGTCCTGGGTCTTTGGGAACTCTTGATATGAGTCAAAGCCTGCAGCGAGAGAGTTCAACCTGTGCCCGTTAATTTGTTCCCCAGAATCCGAACACTTGTCGGCCGAGCCTTTGACTAGGGAGCTTAAGCGACCTTTCCATGACTGCAGAGCACTCGCAATCCTTGTAGGTATTCCGAACTTACTGAAGGCCTTTGGTGCTAACGGTATATAGAACACCAAATACCCGCAGGTCATTTCGGCGGTCATCCATAAGATGACGTCAGAGACGTAGTAAGTAGCATCATTATTCTTCCGATATTTAATAGTGACACCTAATCGAAACGTGCCAGCAATGCACCCACTGCGACTTCTATATTAGCATTTTCGAAACTGATAAAGGGAAGCGGTCGGAAAACAAGTAGAGGCCTTACATAATGCCGGCAGCGAAGATCAGGGAGACACCTAGCTTCTTCTTAAGAGACATTTGTAAACGCTAGATAACTTTCTGGGCCAAGGCAATAATGGTGATGTCCGAGAGAAGATTCATGACCGCCGAAGAAATGTCGAGGGCCTTCTGATCGAGGCATTGCCCTGTCATTGTGATATCCCAGATTGCTCGGTAGGAGATACACTCAAGGTTCAGGGCCACGATATTGGCGGTGTAGTACATGGTGTTGCAGATGAGGACAGCCCAGCAGGTCCAGAAGAAAGCGTTTCGCGTCTTGCCCGGCACGAATATACGCAGCCAGTCCAGCATGATAGCAACCTTGATACACATTATGTTGACAGCGTAGAGATTGGCACCGATGAGCAGGATCTGACACAAAAAGTTATTCAACACAAACGCCAACACACCGTAGTAGATCAGACAGATAGACTTACCCAACTAAATTCAGAGATCTTGCTCAGAGGAACATTCCACTGATGGACAAAGTAGCCGGTGTGATGAAGAAAGCGGACCACAGGATACATGAACGTAGCATAGCATGCCTAGAGGTGATGGCCCCTGGTTCGTTGTCAGCGAAACCAAATACTAATCAGTAAATATTGAACTACACATGCTTTCTTCATACTCTGAAAATCAGTTTCTGGCTGCATACGACACGAGGTTCTTAGATTCGTTCGCATGTTATAGAATCAGAACGAAAATACTGTAAACCGGTAGAAATATAATGTCTCAGATTTCCCGGAACCTAGCTTGCTAGTTTGCTCAGTGGGTTTGGGACTCGAGCGCAGGGCCACCCACAGTATTTATAAACAGCCTTGTCTCGTGGTCCCGGATAGAGATCCTGGTAGGATATCCTAGTTCATTCTTCTCATCTATATCTTAACAGTCTATACATCCTAGCATAATTCATCTGAGTATTTCATATAATTGACAGCGTCCTAGGCAAACTATATATCATGATGCGGTTAAATTCCAACGAAAGTTTGAAGAGCAGGCAAATATCATAGAGGCTCAATCTCTGTATATTATTGAATCTATGGTAATGACTGTCCTGGCTATATTCCTGGTTAGCCTTGTAGAGACTTAAGACCTGGGTACTACTGGAGCTACGGTAATGACTGTTCTAGCTGTCTCCCTGGTTAGCCGCAAACCCCTATCATAGCTGCGCCGTTACCCGTCTAGCCCGGACCGAGAACTCCGGGCCTTAGTTGATGATCCCGGCCTCGCGCAGTGCTTGTATGATGACCTCCTCAGCGGTAGAGTTGCTTTCCATGTCCGGCAATGCCTTCCCGTCGACGAAGACCTGATGAGTTCCTTTGGTTGTCTTGGAGTGAGACGTCTCATTACCCTTGAGGTTGGTGAGTCCTTCCACGGCGTTCCACCCCGTAGTCCGATAGGTCTCCGTAGGGTTGACCGCATCGGCAGGCAGCATGACGGTCCCGTCGGTGTCAGAGAGGACGAACTCCTTCATGTGCTTGCCGAGTGTGTCCTGATCCAGGAGCTCGATACCGATGATGCCCGTTAGGCCGCTGAGCTGGAGGTACTTCTGCGCGGCGGTGATGAAGGCATTATCATTAGCGGTCATCGGCGGGGGAGGGCCTTGGCGGAACTCGTACGGGTGCATCTCGTTATCAGCACCTAGCACGAATACGTAGCCATGCAGGGCCCCGAGGTCTAGCTGGTCGACTTTGGCCGGGTGTGTCCAGAGGCCAGGAAGATTGTTCATGGGCTTTCCGATCATGACCATGCCCTTGGCCATCTTCACATGTCCATGAACCAGATGCAAGCCAAATTTGTTCTGGACATTGAACTCCTTGATGATGGTTTTGAGTCCTGTGATAAATACCTCAGCCACATGAGGTTGATCCGCGTCGTCTGGGAGCATGTTGTATCTTTGTCACCGGATGGTCAGCGCGAGTGGTAGGGGATTATGCACACAGGTGGGCTTACATGTATCCAGACCTGCCCATATCGTCCAGTGTTGGTTGCTTGTGGAGGCCAGGGATGGCCAGAGGTCTGAGGACATCTGCGGTCGGCATTGGAGTGGTCTTTGTTTCTTGTCTAGCTTCAGACTAGAAGTAGGGGATTTGGCAGGATGTAGAAAACAGGGATTTCAGAATGCTTAAGAAAAGTTGCGATGAGGCCAGGCGGACTCTGTCACCTAAAGGAAAAAAGATGGATGCGTAGGACAGTTGGAGAAACAATAGACTTACAGCTACTCCTGACAGGACAGAACTCTCCAGCTTTATATAGAAGGCTGGGAGGCAGAAATGATGATCCCTTCAGAGCCCACCTTCCTCGAGGTCTCGGGTTGCAGACCATTACAGAATCTATTCATAGCGGTGTAATTATTGTTGGTTGATACTGTAATTAATATCAGCCTGTACTATAACTATTGGCTGATGCTGTAAGAGTTGTGAGCAGATACTGTAACTGTTGGCGGCTATTGATACTATTGCAGACCTTAGTCCAAGCGAACTGCATATTAGCTGTGAGGCAACTCTGCCTGCTCAATGAGCAACTAGCCGCGGAGACGGAAGTGTTGGTCAAATGAGTCACAGGACTTACTGAGTGCCGCCAGAGCGGCTCATGAAATCAGCTCTTAAGAAGTTAGCTGAAAAAGGTAGAAAGGTGGGCAGAAAGGTAGGCAGAAAGGTAGGCAGAGAGGTAGGCAGAGAGGCAGGTGAAGCAGTGAAAGGTGGGTAGAGGCGTCTTGCACTCGCTCACTCACTCCGCTCACTCACTCCCACAAGCTGCAAGCTGCCTTCGTCTATCTTCACAAAAGGACAATCTTAACCTATAAGATTAATCCTACTTTGACTAAAAAATAATAAGGGCCTTATCTAACTACTTCCAAATCGGGACTTTTTTAGGGGGCGGGGGCCCGGGGGGCGAGGAAGTTAGTTGTCACACTCTATCGATAAGAGCTTCAGTTCTTCAAGCCAAAAGCTTGGATTCTTGAAGCCAAATGAGTCAAACGAGTCAAATGAGTAAAATGAGTCAAGTGGGGGGTTGAATGAGGGGTCGAATGAGGGCCTGGAAGAACCCCCATGTAAAGGCCTGTTGGCTTAATATTTGTAGCCAACGCGCGCTCCTAGGCACCAATTAGCCGAAGAAATTATGCTAACACTAGCTATTAGCTGATACCTCCTGTACTATTAGTAGTTAGCTAACTATACTGCATCAGATAGTGGAATAACAAGTGGTAACTAACGAATTACTATCAGTGGTTGCTATAGCGTCTGATGGCAGTTTCAGGACAATATCTTTTACCACCTAGCTTATATTTCGCGCCTTGCTCCATACTAACAAAATTTCCTCTCCGACAAGCACTGAATACAGCCAGGAAAATCCCGTCATCTGACTCATCTCGCCTCAGCTCCACCGCCCAGCCATGCCACAAGTTATCTACACTCTCGACAACGCCATCGACAGCTTCTTTTCAGAGGCTGGAGCGTCGTCGTCTAAGATGCAATGCGACGACGTTGCCCGCCAAAGGTGCGGAGGAGAGATCCGGCCCGTTAGCGTCCAAGGCTTGACTAGCTATACTGTCATTGCAGGGCCGAGCGGCAACAAGATTATGCAGTTTCGAGAGCAGACTGCCTTGCTGGACATGGACATGTTAGCGCTGGCCAAAAATATACACAAAGATGTCGTGGCTAGCTGCTCTGATCTCGGATGGGTCGGTAACCTAAACGGCTCACAGTTGGCAATATACGAGATGGACAGGCTTCCTGGAGAGAATTATATCACCGCTCGCCCCTCTCTCACGCATGACCAACGGCTGAATACCGTGTACAGCCTGGCAAGGTTCGTTGAGACTGCATCTTTACCTCTCTCTTAGCGTCGACCTGCTGACATGAAATGAAGTTTCTTTGCGCAGTCGTGGCAGAGGGGCACGGCAGGATATTCGAGATTGGCCGACATGTCTGCTATCAGCGCCGAATGCCACGCCAGGTTTGAATATCTAGCTGGCGCTCTCCCCGAGCGCTTCCTACCAGCCGTCACCGAAGTACAAGCCGCCCTGCCAGCTCTCCTTGATGGGTGCTATCCAGTGGTCCTCACGCACAGCGACCTCAACGAGATGAACATCTTGGTCGATCCCTGCAGCGGCAAGATCACAGGCGTTGTCGACTGGACTGGCGCGAGCATCCAACCGTTTGGCTTCACCCTCTACGCGCTGGAGAACGCCCTCGGCAGCATGGGCTCAAACGGATGGAAGTGGTTCGACAACGTGGATGACCTGAGGGGCACATTCTGGAGGGCTTTTCGGGAGCAGACTGGCTTGTCGGAGCCTCAAACGAGACTTGTTAAACTTGCAGGAAAGGCCGGCATCCTCATCCGCTACGGCACCGTCTACGACAGCGGCTTCTCGGGAATGATAGGAGTCCGAGACCCGGACGCCGAGGATTTTAGATATCTTGATGCGCTCCTTTTCTGAGAAGCAGTTCCCCGTGAATTCGCTAGGCTACGCCTACCTGCGCCTAAGCTTACGTGGTTCGAGACTGTTCTTGATCTGTGCCTAGCTAAGTCTAGACTAAGGGACTTTTATTACTAGAAGATGAGATAAAAGAACTACCGTGGCCGTCCGAGTCTGATTCACCAGCGTAATATGCCTCTAGTAATTGTACCGACGTATCGTAGAAGGATGACACGTCCGTGTACCCCGATTCGGTTGTACTATGCGGTACAATGTAACGAGCCCTTTACCCTGCATCGCACGGAGGTCGCGATGGAAGTGGCCAAGGCTGTCCTTGATCATCTTGGCCTGGTCTCTGAGGGCCCTCGTGCGTGCTTCGAGTGGAGGTTTGAGCGCGGCGGAAGAGGCAAATTAGTTGAATTTACAAAGACCATTATTGTCGTAATTTAATACAAAAAAGCTTTACTTTTTTGGAGTCACATCGACGCTAATGTGGTCCTGGCCATGCACTATAATTGCGTCCCGGTTGACGCGTCCTCGGTTCACACGACCCATGGTAGATTCTCGTGGTCGGGACGCTTAAGCGCTGGATTTGGCGCCACGCATAAGAGCATGCACGCAGTCAAATTTGAGCGGATGGGAGGTGTTGATCTTGAAAGCTCTGTGGTCGTGTCTCCCGAAGTCATTCTGGTCGCAATGGAGGCCACTCGAATCAATCAACGAAATCGACCATTTCTTCTCCGTGTCAGCAGTGAACTGATGACCACAGTGAAAAAAAATTTGAAGCTTTCTTTGCGATCGCATTGTGTCAACCCGGTGCAGGGAACCATGCTAATCCTCTCTGTAGTGTTTCAAATGACCAAGATGCCCGCAGGCTGGGGAAGAAAAGAAGAGAAGTGAGGGACGAAGGCTGGGGGATGTCCAAAGTCTCATATAGTTTTTGGAGCCGGAGGCGGACGGGTTTTCACCGCCTTCTATGGTTAGCCCAACGACGGCGTGAGCAAGCGTACCCTTGTGACAGGCGGCAGAATTTAGGCAGACCAGAAAAAAAGTTGGGGAGACCCCGGGGACGAATCGGACGATCGTCGCATTCCGTGACTTCAGCACAGCTGCCAACCACCGCAGAAATGGAGGCAACGCAGGTTGACAAGTCTCGGGAAGAGACAAAAGGTACGAAAATGACAACCTCCCAATGCACTCACTTTTCCTGCATCCACGCCTCGTCGGCGCTCCAATGTTAACGCTAGTCCGGAATAGAGGAGAGGGCCCAGCGCAAAGAGGCCCAGCGCGCCAGGCTCAAGCTTGCCCGCAAGGCAAAGCGAGAAGAGAAGGCCCAGAGTAAGGCCGCCCGCAAGGCCAACGTCAAGCGCGCCGGAAAATGGCAGGGCGAGCGCAAGGAGCAGGACAAGCTGAAGAAGCTCGCCAACAAGGCCGCGAAGCTCGAGAAGAAGAAGCGGCGCGAGGCGGCGAAGGCGGCGAAGCTGGAGGCGAAGGCGGCGAAGCTACGGGCTGAGGCAGAAAAGGCAAGGGCCAGGAAAGCGCACCTGCTAGAGCTCAACCAAGAGACGGGTTCGTCAAACGAGGAGGCCGACCACCACGTTGCACTCGACGATGGAAAGTCTCAGAAGAAGGACAAGGAGGGCAAAAAGCCGAAACAACCTCGGGAGGAAGCTGTCAAGGACAAGCCAGCCAAGACAGAGAAGACCAAAGACGCTGACAAATCGTCGAAAAAGGACAAGAAGCGAAAGCGTGACCTCGAGGTTGAGGAGGCCTCCGCGGATGCTTCGGCAGACAAGGAATCACCAGCCAAGAAGAAGTCCAAGAAGGACAAAAAGCACAAGCCAGAGACTGGGGCCGATGGTGCAGCAGTGGACACACCAGCCGACGAGCAAGCTCCCGCGGAAAAGTCCAAGAAGTCCAAGAAGCGCGAGCCGGAACACGAGGCACCTGGTGCTGAGGCCGACGTCCCTGTCCCAATAGCCGTCCCGGCCGACGAGGTTGTGCTGAAGAAAGCGAAAAAGGACAAGAAGTCCAAGAAGGAGAAGAAGGCAGCCGCGGGATCCGAGCGCAAGGACACAGCCAAGAAAGACACAAAGCCACCAGCAGACAGCAAGAAGCCCACACAGCCCGAGGAGGCGGCGGCGGCCGAGGCTGCCAACTGGAACGTCGGCGGGCTCGAGGGCGGTGCCTCCAGGCAGACCAAGTTCCTGCGGCTCCTGGGCGGCAAGAACGCCGGCGGTGCTGCTGCAGAAGCTGCTGCGGCCCCCAGCGGCGGATCGGCGCGGTCGCACTTCAACGTGAATCAGGTCACGGGGGAGCTGGAGAAGCAGTTCGAGGCCGGACGGCGGATGAAGTTCGACATGGGCGGGCAGCACAGAGGCCTGGGAGCATGATCCCGGGGGCCCTCCGCGTTTGTCCAATATTCATAGGTGTCAAAAGGGGCATTTCAGCACAAGGAGGATTCGCGGGCGTCCAAAACAGGGGAAATACGTCAGAGATTGTCGCAAAGGGCTACCAGATGCTGCAACTTTTACAATTCTTGCTAAAACCCGGTTTGACCTAATTGTCGGGGGATTCAAAAGCCAACCATGCTGTAATAAGAAAAAGGTATAAAAAAAGACAATACTGTGAACTGTGAACTCCCTCCAGTAGTAGAATGCGCCTCCTTGTTTATTGCTGGGCGCGCAAGTCGTGTGATGGTTTCTTATGGGGGACCAAACCATGCCTCCCCCCTCTGCTCGGATGATGATGCTCTTCTCTGCGCCAATCAAACTACTCTCAACACCCGCGGCTCTCGTGACCTCCCGCGAATATAAGCGCATCGCTGTTGACCTCGTCGTTGCTGACACCACCATGGCGGGGTGTGGTGGTGGTGGTGGTGGTGGTGGTGGTGGTGGTGCCACGTGTCGCCCGGGCGATCATCGGCCGCCGAAGAAGATGCGCGAGATGACCTCGAATATTATGCCGCCGAAGACGACGAAGGCGAGGAGAACTAGTGATCAGTCAGCCCTGTGCTCATCGCCCTCGGGCGGAGGTCATTGGAGGGGGGCCGTGTTTGCGCGCATACCGAGCCAGATGGGGGAGATTGGGGACTTGGCCGTCTCCTTCTTGGTCATCTTCTTGATCTCCTCGGTGGACTTGCCCATCTTCGCCTCCTGTTCCTTGGCGAACTTGAGGTTCGCCCGCCGCTGCTGTGGTGTTTGCGCCTGTGCGCCGGGAGGAAAGGGACCTTGGTCAGCCTGGATCGCGGGTCGAGAGGCGCAATGCGCGAGTCGCGCCGGGAGGTGATGACTTACCATTGTGAGTTTTTGGAGGAGGAGATTGTCGAGTCGGTCGTGTCGGATCAAACCGGGGTCGGGGAATACGAGTGTATAGTCTTGATTTATTGAGAAGAATCAGAAGAGCTGGGACGAGTGGCGGGTTGAAGGGAGGGTTTTGGACTCGGCTGGTACATGTAAGGCGGACGTTGAAGTTCCAATTTGGCGGAGTGTCGCTACTAATGAATGGGGACAGATTTCAGGGACCCCTAGGACGACCACATCTCCGGATTGAATTTCCGGGAGACGTGTCGTCCAAGAGCTACCCCTGCCCACAGGGCGCCCTTGCAGAGTTGCAGCTAAGCCTAGCTGTTCGGTTGATTGCGGGGGCGCTAATCAGTGGAGCGGAGCGTCACCTCGCGACCAGGCCTTTGGACTCGTTGGAGCACTACCTTTTTTCCCGCCCACATGGCAGCGCTCGCCGACTGGCATCTAGTCTGCAGTCCACCATAGGGTTCCGCTTCCAGGGTTTCTCATTACTGTCCGACCTTCGTCAAGCCTATCTAGAAGACTGTGTCAGGACTTGTTATCTCTTTCCTAGCCATCGAGATGAACTCAAGAGCATTGTCCATAGCCAGCCGGCGGGCTCGGCTCTCGTTCCGGGCCACAGCCTTCAAGGACCCCATCCAGCGACGATTCGCCTCGTCCGAGCCGCAGCAGCCTTCACCCCTCGTGAGAACCCTTGTCTTCCTTCTGAGTCACCCTGCTGCCTGGGCTTCAACTGACACGTCTCCTTACAGTCCCAGTTCTACAAGGACTTCACCAGACCCATCGCGAAGGTTCTACTCACGGCTATGTTCACCTACCAGCTGGCCTACTTGGGCTGGGTCAAGCTGGAGCAGGATGAGATCAGGGCCGAGCGTGAAGGTGTGTGGCCCCGGGGATTTGATCTCGCCGGAAGAGGGTTTCGCTGACTGCTCAGAGTAGCCGAGATTGCGGATCTCGAAGCCCAGGTCGCGAGGTTAACCCACAAGCCCTCAGCCTGAGCCGCCGCCGCGTTGATACCAACGGCGTGAGTCGGCCACGTCTGCTGCCACGCCGCAGGAGGAAGCGAAAGGTCTTTGCTACCTGTTCCTAGGACGGGTATCGAATGGCTTGACCTTGCCATTCCCTGTGATTTGCATCGACGGTCTACTTAACATGGGGCCCGATCTCAAGGAGTGTCTGTCTAGGATGACGGCGGACGTTGTGCACAGCTGGGCTCAAGTCGGAAGACGCCTGAGAGACCTCGGAATCCTATCATTTGGGCTACGGTCCTCTAACACAGGGCGTTCTCATGCATAGGCCAGGCAAAACGACCCAATGGATGGCCGAGCCGCCACGTATTCGGCGCCGTTCATCTGCGATCTGTGGCTTTAAAAGCCACACGCAAGCCCGGTCACATCACACGCCTGCAGTCACATGCTGACACTGGAGACAGATTCCGTGCTAGCGGGATAGGAAGACTAGCTGGCACCCGGGGGTGCTAGCTGAATCGGTCAAGGCTGGCTGTGAGGTCCATGTCCTTAGGCACAGACAAGACCATCAGAGTATGTTCACCGCCATCACTCGAAATTTTGCGTTGTCAGACCGTGGTGGTGGAAGAGATTTAATACACGTTGTTGTATTATTTTACATCCTTTTCCTTCAATACCTTTGTGACGTTAATACTCAACCTCTTCAATTTCTCCGAGGGCTGACCTTCCGGTACCTGACTGCAAAGAACGTCAAGTTTCTTTTGAGTGACATTTTGAACCGCAGATCTCGGGTATAGAGCGATAGTCGCTCTAGCCATAAGCACTATCACTGTAGACCCGGACGCGATTTTTCGGTTCCGAAGTGGCTCTTCCGGGGTGCTTCGGCCCTGCAGCGTCGATCTGAGGGTTTTTGGTTCGACTATTGAAGAAAACAAGAGAATGATAGGTCCCAGTGGACCGGCTAGGAGAATGCCGAGCTTGACTCTCAGCTTCTCGACTTGCCAAGTCGAGATACCCTCAGCTGGGGTTCTCCGTGCTACTCTAAAAAAAGACTGGGGTCGAGATCCTATTCAGCTTCTTTTTCGCATTATCGCCTCTACACAAATTTAAAACCGCCAGCCGCCGCCATGGAGACGCCACTTGCGAGTTGTGAGACTGTCAAAAGTCTTTTGGTTCATCATGGCACCCTCTCAATTGTGGTGGCTTGCTGCTATAGTCCTCTTCTATGCTCTGAGACTTGTATGCATCCCCAAGCCCCTCCCCGGGGTTTCATACAATCGACTCTCCAACCTCCTGCCATGGGGCGATCTTCTGAGCCTCGGGGTCTCGTTCTTTGCCAAGGGGGAGGTCTTCCGCTGGTTCAATGATCAGTCCCATTACCACCGCGGCCACATTTTCCAAGCTTTCATTCCCTCTTTCAGCACCTCATTTCCCGTACTGGTGGTCACAGACCCCACGGAGGTGAGAGAGATCGTGACGCGCCGGCTCAGCAGCATCGATCGGTCGAGGCTGATGGGCCTGTGGTTTGGGCTCTTGGCTCCCGGGGCCAGCATCGGGATGTCGTCTGGGGCCAGCTTCAGGGCTCTGAGGTGGGCTTGGAACTTGATGTTGAGCCCCATGTTCCTGGGCAACGTGGCTGGACCGAGGATACGAGATTCGGCGTTGGGTCTGGTTGACCTCTGGTTCTTGAAGGGTGGCAAAGAAGGAAACTTACCCTTTGAAGCATCTGCCGATCTGAGACTAACAACGCTCGAGGCGATGGTGAGTTTGTTACTCGGAAAGGAACTCGGTATGCTTGAGGTCGAGGCTTCTGACCTCGAGAGCGCAGAGGACTGGAAGGAGCCATGGCACCGGGACAAGAGTCAAGAGGAGGTCCAGCCGAGATACTTCTACCGAGATTTCAGTATGTGTCTTACGTGCTTGGACTGGGTCACGCAGGGCATCTCGCCGACGATGTATCTGTGGATCTTCAGGAACATCTTCTGGCCTTTTCAAGAGGCCCAGAGACGCGTCGAAGCGTGCCTGCAACGCGTCATCAATGATGCGCGCCAGAACTTAGTGGATAGGCAGAAAGCTGCTCGCTATCCGGACAGCGCATTGGATCTGGTACTTGAGAAGTCTGCGTCGAAATCCCTAGGCCAGGGAGCCGTATCGGATGCGGCGCTGAGAAGCGAGCTGGTCGAGCTTCTCATCACGGGCCACGAAACGACGGCCTCGTCTATTGGATGGGCGCTGAAGTACCTCGCCGACGACCAGGTCGTCCAGGACAGGCTCTACGAGGAGATGCTTCGATTTCTGCCAGAGTCGGCCACTGCGCCGACCAGCGGTCAGATCATGAAGACTTGCCTTCCTTACCTCGACGCCTTCATTGCAGAGACACTGCGATACTCATGTACCGGGCCCATTTCCTTCCGCGAAGCCATACAGGATTGCACGATACTTGGTCACCGCATCCCGACCGGGACGCCCATCGTCCTCATGACGCAGGATGTCTCGCATCAAGAAACATACCAGGGAGAAGACCTCAGGTCAGCGTCGAGTCGTCTAGCAAGCCCCAGCGGGCCGAGCAGCCAGGACACGGAGGTGCCTCCGCTGGACCAGTTCTTTCCCGGACGGTGGCTAAGCACAGACGGCGACTTTGACGCGAACGCAGTGGCATCGCTCCCTTTCTCGGCTGGTGCCAGGGGCTGCTTCGGGCAAAAAATAGCTATGATGGAGATGAGGATCTTCCTCGCCGTCCTCGTGTGGAACTTTCGCTTCGCAAAGCTGGACGCGGGATTGAGCCGCTATGGATCGCTTGATGGGCTCACGAGGAAGCCGAGTTGTTGTTTCGTCCTGCCTGTTCCTCGACGACGAGGTCGACCGGCGGAGGGAGCAAATACTGGCGAGCCGCGTCTGCCGCCCCTTTGCAAGGACTACGCAAAGTGAAGCCCCGGGGTAATAGTTATACTGAGAAACACAACATCGGACTCGACCAAGAGGGCATTAACTCTGTTTGACGGCTGCCTAAGACTGGCCCAGCTCGACGTCGTCCTTAGCCCCAGTTCTGGTGCAACATCAACAGAACTCGAGGACCACAGTCCACGACTTCCGCCGACATAATAAGCCAAATGCGACGAGTCATCTTATTCTCGATCAGTCGTACTGCTCTATAGGAATGGGACGGTATACCCTGTATTGCACCTAATAAATGCGAAGTATATTAAAAAGAAAATTAATAAATCCTCTATGGCCTCGCCGATCACCCACTTGCAGCTGACTCGGCCGGGACATAATCAAAGCTTCGTCGCCAGTTTCGGCGCCAGTTTCGGTGCCAGCCGTATCCGCACCGACCAGTCAGCCGGACCCGTCGCTCGGACTCGGATAGTTACCGACCACTGGGGGCAGACCGAAGCCTTCCAGGGCTGGCTCCTTCGTCCACTACCTTCCTCATGAATGGTCACTGACCGAACACGTGCTGGCCATGGGTGCAGAATTAGGAGCTCAAAGGCGCTACGCCGGAAATTGCAGAGAGGAAATCGGTGGATCCCATGGAAGCAAAGAATGGATATCGCATTCCTAACGGCACAAGCTGGTTCGCCGTGCTACCGACGGATGCAGGATCAAGGTGCATAAAGTTAAGCTTGACCCGGCTGCTTTACGGCTCAGGATCGGCAGCGGGATTTCCTTCTACTCCCTACGGCAAGAGGGATCATTGATTTCGGACCATTTGCGAAATGCACAGCGGACGCTGTCCGAAGATAGGCAGAGCACGCGAGAGTTCAAGCGCACCAGAATCTTGGCTGTGAATTTCTCACAGTTGAGCGAGGGAAAAAGAAAAGAAGAAAAAAAAACATCCGATGTGGCGGCCACGTTGGCCCGACTCGCTGATGAGCTGTGTCGTGTACTCGTACGAAAGGAACAACCCTGGACCACGGATATCTATTCCGGGAGGGCTTTCGGGCATAGCTCCCAGCAAAGACCTTCGTCATGGCATCGAAGGGGAGACATCTTGGGCCAGGCCTCACCGGCCATAGCTTGCACAAGTGATTCGATGTTACTAGGCGGAATGTCGCAATCGACTCAGTGGGCAAGCGTGCGGGCAGGATGAGCAGCAGCAGGAGGGGCCAAGAGATGGCTTTTTTCTTCTGTTTTCATACTCAAAGGGGCTATTGAGTTGATGCTAAGCTTTTTGGACCCACTTTGTCACGAACCTCGTATCTTGTGGGGAGTGCACTCTAGATCCTTGGCGTCTCTATTCCCGCATCCAACGGCGCCGAGTCATGAGACATGCATCCCAGCTGGCCTCGTGGTGATGGGAGCTGCCCTCTTGGGGACTCGGTAATTTCGGCCATACCTTTGACATAAGGCTGGCAGGTTCTGTTGTGGGAGGATAAATATATATGATACCGGGCCAAGATGTCCTCACATTGTGGAGCAGAACTCTGCACGTCCTTCGCTTTCCTTGTCACCGGTGAAACCTGCTTGTCAGTAGTCCTACTCACCCAATCGCCATGTTGCTCATCAACTGGCTGTCAAAGTCCATCCTGGGGCAGGCTGTGACATCCCTCATGGACACAAGCCGGGCCATTCCTTTCAACGACCTCTACCACCAAGGCTCACATACTGGGCACAGACATCCCCGGGATCTGCGTACTTGGGACTTACACGCGCGAGACGACAACGTCTCGGCGACCTGTACCAACCCCGACAAACGACGAGAATGGCGCTCATTAAGCACGACGGAGCAGGAAGAATATATCTCTGCCGTAAAGTGCCTAGCCACGAAACCGTCCAGGCTGAACTTGACAACAACATTATACGATGACTTTTCCTACGTCCACAACGAGCTGAACAACAAGAGTCAGTAAAAAAGCAACCCTCAAATCCCAATCAATCTCCTCAAAGCACTCCCACTAACATTTTCACACCGTAGTCAACTTCGTAGCCTCCTTCCTCCCTTGGCACAGGTGGTTCGTCCACATCTACGAGCAAGCCCTGCACGACGACTGCGGTCTCTCCTTCCCCATGCCGTACTGGGACTGGAGCCTCGACGCCGGCCACCTGCAGGACTCGCCACTCCTCTCCGGGTCCCCGGCCACGGGTTTCGGCGGCAGCGGGCCGGGCGGCTCCGCCTCCGCCTCCCCCTCGCGGCCGAACCCGCTCACGTCGTGCGTGCCCGACGGCGCCTTTGCCAACCTCACCGTGGCCTACTACGCCGGTGCCGTGCGGCCCCACTGCCTCAACCGCGCCTTCTCGGACGGCCTCGCGGACGACCCCCAGAAAACCGCCAGCATGTCGGCCTACTACCGGTACTACACGCCGTCCTCCCTGGCCAGCATGACGGCTTCTAACAATGGCTTCGTCCCCTTCTGGCGCGCCCTCGAGGACGGGCCCCACCGCGCCGTCCACAACGCGCTGGGCGGCGACATGGTCCCCGGCACATCGCCCAACGACCCGCTTTTCATGATGCACCACGCACAGGTCGACAGGCTGTGGTGGCTGTGGCAGCGG
Organism: Diaporthe ilicicola; assembly: GCA_023242295.1. Classification (NCBI taxonomy): domain Eukaryota; kingdom Fungi; phylum Ascomycota; class Sordariomycetes; order Diaporthales; family Diaporthaceae; genus Diaporthe; species Diaporthe ilicicola. The sequence continues at coordinate 157,878 of JALPVH010000103.1, read as the reverse complement.
CAGGACTGGGCCGCGCGCTCGGCCGACTTTGGGGGTAACAGGGAGCAGGTGGTGTCGGGCTCGGAGGCGGCGGACGATGCGACTCTGGCCGATCCGCTGGCGTTTCTTGGCGTGGGGGCCGACGTCACTGTTGAGACGGTCATGACGACCGATAATAGTCTCCTGTGCTACGCGTACGAGTAGATGTGTGTGTGTGTGTGTGTGTGTGTGTGTGTGTGTGTGTGTGTGTGTGTGTGTCCGTCCGTACCTTGATAGCGACTGTTTTTCTCTCCTTGTTTCGATATCGTGCCACGGCTTTACAACGCCCGCTGGTCCTTACTAGATACCCAATGATTACACACCGACCTGCAAAAGTAAAGTCCTCAAACGCCGATTGCTTTCCCGCAAGTATGTCAGATGCCGCCACCCTGTCTTTGTTGAATGTCTGGTAGTATACAGTGGCCCTGCGAAAACGTGGTCCACCCAAAAACAAAGCACGCCGGTATAATTCAAATTGGGGTCCTCATCATCACTACCAAAAGAGAACTTAGTTACCCTGCGGGCAAGATCATCCACCCCCATTCCTTTCACTACAGGACCGCTGCCGTAGCAGACAGGAAGAGCGCAGACGCCAGGAGCCATGGCACGGCCAGGCCCGGCGCCGCGTCGTAAAAGTGGAACGACCCGGGGTAGTTGCAGGTGATGTTGCCCTGCTCGTTGGCCGGGCCCCTCTGGCCGTAGCTGGTGTTGAAGCCGACCATCCACGGGCGGGGGCAGGAGAAGCCGAGCTTGGCCGGGCAGCTCTGCACCAGCTCGTAGCACAGCTCCTCGCACGGCAGCACCTCCTTGTAGGGGCCGGGCTTGATGGTCTCGTCGATGATGGGGTTGCGGCTGCGCTGGAAGCTGAGCTGGCTCTGCTGGCTCTGGGAGAAGGGTGCCAGCTGGTCCGCCGGCGGCCGCGAGCCGTCCGGGAGCGTCTCGTTGATCGCCCGCGGCTGCAGCCAGCTGTCCGTCGCCGAGAAGTCCTCGCACCGCGGGATCGTCACCGAGCACAGCCAGTTCTTGTACGCCGCCGCGCACGTCGAGCAGTTGCGCACCAGCGAGTACTGCTGCGAGTCGGGCGCCTCGCACGGTATCTGCTGGAGCGACTTGTTGAAGCCGTCCCAGAGCGCCTGCGCCGACTTGTCGTAGAACTCACCCAGCTGCGTGATGTTGGGGAAGGTGACGTTGTTGCTGGGCACGGCGTAGGCGACCTGATCGCAGAAGGTGAGGTTGAAGACGAGGGCGCAGTTGCCGCCGGCTGTGAAAGTGGTCAGCGGGGTGTCGGCTCTCGAAATACATGAGGAATCTAAAGGTAGACTTACTCGACTTCGTCTCGAAGGTGGTGGCTCGCAACACGTGGCCACCACCTCCTGGAACGTTGACATCCGTCGTGGCGTTTGCGTTCCTCGCCAAAATTCCCTGGTACCTCGAGCTGGCATTGAGGCCGCTGAAGTAAAATTGCTGCTTGGGATGCCCACCTGCACCTCGCCTGGTTATGCCAGTGGTCACCTGCGTTGTTTCCTGGCCGTTTCTAACAGCCGCAATTTGTGCGTAATTGTCCAAGCCGCAGTACGAGTACCTCATGCCGTTGATGGAAGGGACAGCATCGTTCTGTGCAAACATGACATATGGCCTCGAGCTCATCATCTGTTGCTCTTGCTTCCCGCGGGCCGTGGTCAGATTCTGCGTCATCAGAAGCACTGACGTGGTATCGCTATCCACCCAGAAGAGCTCGTCGTCCATGGACTCGTTGTAGCTGTGATACCACATGTCAACCGACGCGGCGATTTGGAAATTGTATATCCCCGAGTAATCGGACGACACGTTGCTTGCAGAGACTGCCATGTAGAGATCATCCGAAGCTGTGAGGTTAAACATGACCGCACCCTCATTGAACGGCATGGACTCCTGCTTGCTCGCATCAGCAGACGGACCTGGCGAGGTGTTGTCTGTCGAATTGGATACGTAAAGCGTCAACTGGGGCGGCTCCGATGATGTCGTCGAGTTTCCCTGTGGTTGTAGGCATGTATTTGCCGAGATGTACACCATAGCGGAAGTAGCTCGTTTGGAAACATGGCTCTCTTCGTCCAAGCCCGCAAAGATGCCCCCTTCCTCCCCTTCTGACGTCCCTGGATCTCCCCGCAGCTCCAACGAGGACGTATCCCCCGAACTTGACAGCTCCGAACTTTTGAACACGTAGACTAGCGTATCGCCGGCAGCGAGGTTCATCTGGTTGGGAACGTTGTTTGATAATGACAGCGTATCCCTTTTCGTCACCTCCCCGAGTATACTCCGGTCGAAGGCTTCAAATTCTGGCGAGTACCAGAGATCTCTTGTTTCCAACTCCGTATCAACTCCGCCCAGCCCGGCCGATCCGTCTAGTACTATCGGTGAGCCATGGCTGATTTCCTCGGCGAAGGCGAATTGTGGTGGGAATAGGGTGAAGTAGATAATGATCAGAAGAACGGTGGCGATGGCCGACGCCACAAAACGCGACTGCAAGGGGGATAGTTGCATCATGGTGAGGACATGCCCTCACGGGCTGTCAGTTCTCTCGATCGTGTGCGTCCGTCCTGCAGATGCGAGCAATCCGAGCAGCGGGTTCGTGTGGGAAGAGGACGCTGTTTGCATGTGACGGAGTCTCGCGGCCGTCGATGATGGGATGGGGCTCGGTCGGTCGGTTTGCCGCAGTAGGGATCGCCCCAAGTTGTCTCGCCCTCGATGGAATCCTCGGTGTATCGAATATCTCAATCTCTAGAATATTGAAGGAAGCAGACAAAGACGCTGGGCTGAGTGCCGAAAAAACAGGGGCCGAGAGCATTGGTTTCGTGGTTGTCAGGTTTCACTGCTTGGGATCTCCGACACCCAGAGGCGAGCTGAGCCGCTGGATCGGACCGTGACCCTGGGCAGGTTTCTAGTACCGATAGCCTAAGAGCGCCTTCGCTTAATTTTGAGGTCACGACTACTTCACCCACTGTACACCCACATTGTGGATCTTCCCGCTTAGGATCTACACCAAAGAGCAACCTCGGGTTCCAATCTTGGAAGACATTGTTCTTGCGTATGTAGTATGTATGCTGTTATTGGATACCAGCCCTAGGTTGGCAGAATCCCGAGATTACGGGTCTGCTGCCAAATATACCTGTCGCTTTGCCATCCTACTGTAGTGTCAACGGCATCCTCGGCTGAGAAGCTGCAGCGTCAATTTACAACAGCGGCAGTAGTAACAAACATTGCAAGACAATCGACCGCATATTCATGAGCTGTATACCGCCTGTCCCACCACAGGTTGAAGAGTAAAACAAAACCATCATTTCTTCTAAACGCGGCGTTCAAAGAGGCGGATATCCCCCATTGGCCTCAGCGCATTCCACCAGCTTACAATACATGACCGTCCCATCTAATCATGTTCCGATGCGCCAATCACCTGCCCCGGCTTGACCGGCGATATCGAGGGGCGTACGGGTTTCAAACCTCGCACTGTCACTGCCGAGCAAACATTCATCCGTAGCTTCTGCATGGGCCACGCGCGCCCTGAATTGGTCGACAGTACGTGCTGTGCAAGTCGTTTACTCGGTCTTGTCGGCCTGAGCACGCAGGCCAGGGGCGGTAGAGCCACCGAAGTAACGGCCGAGAGTGGGAGCCAAGAAGGAGCGGAAGATGATTTCGGCACCCCTGCGCCCTTGTCAGTTGGATATCATTTGGGGGTCGACCGCGTCTAGGGAGCACTGGACATACCTGAAGGTGGGCAGAGCGAGCCACAGCAGGAAAACGAACTTGAAGGTGTAGTAGAAGGGGAACCAGTAGACGACGCTGAGCAGGCTCTCCAGAACACTACAGAGATGATTAGAAGGATGGTTCAGCGAAGGGTGCCAGAAGCAATGCATGGACACTTACGTGAAGAAGGAGAAGACGACCCAGTACTGTGGCAGATAAGGGTAATATTAGCGCATGTGACAGACTGGACGGCGTCGTTCAGTGTTCAACTCACGGTCAACCACTGGGTGTCGTCAGACTTGCTTGCAGTGAAGAGGGCGTTGAGCGAGTAGTAACCGGGGATGACAAAGCCGGCCAGGTTGGTCAAGAGCTGGCCGCCGAGGTTGAAGACGATGAAGAAGAAGTACAGGGTGACCAAGCCAATGACGGCGTATGTCTTTGGGACGCTGGTCTGCTTCTCGAGGTTCTGCAGGGCAGGGTACTTGGACAGCTGTGATGCAACGGGTCAGTTAGCTGAGGCGGGCATAGATACGAGAGACCAGATGCAGCTCGGATTAGACGGGCGGGCGCCCTCGTGACCACTGTTACGTACCTCCTTGTCGAGCTGGCCGAGGTAGTGCTGGACCTTATCTTGGGAAGAAGCCATTGTTGCAGGTGGTGATGGGCTTTATGGAGGAGATAAATGAGGTTGTTGTCGGTGTCTGGAGGTTCTTGACTTGGAGATTGAAATCTGTGCAGAGAGAGTACAGCTGGTCAGAATGTTGCGCTGGCAAGTTGGAGCGACAAAGAGGAAGCTGATTGCGGGGCCAAGGGGCACAAGCTTCGGAACCCCGGAGAAATCAGCCCAGCAGAAGCTCGCTACTGTTTGCGGCTGGGATAGCAGGTTCGGACTGACTTGGAGAGGGTGTTGCAGATGGTCTGGTGGCCTGGGAGAGCAGATCGCTACGGTTGATTTCAGATGTTGATGATACTGTGAGAGAGCGAGGGATAATCCAAGGTGTCCAAAAGAGGGAGCTTCCCTTTACAGCAGGAATGCAAGACAGCAGAGCAGGTAGATAGACTATTGGTGGTGCAGTGATCGCTCTCAGAACCGCCCTGGAGAGGAGCTTGTTTTTAGTGGCCTCGATGACGGCTAGCTCACCTCTGACGACACTGCTGACATGTGTGAGCGCTGAGCAGTGAGTGGCCGGGGGTGTGGGTTGGACCAGAGGGACTGGACGGAGAGTGGCGGAAGTGTTGCCTCAGGCATGAACATGCCCCGAGGCCCCGCAGTGAAACCGGCCTAACCCTTTTCATTCGCTGGCGCTGGCCTTTGTTATCAAGCCATACCCCGGCGGCCCCAGCGTGCCCAGCCACCTGCAGATCCGACTCTCGTTCATTCAGTCTCCCAGCCAACAACCCCCAAAATAACAATTCCCACTCGCAAACCATAGCAGCAACAGAAAACCAACCCCATCTGCTCGCCCGCTATATCGTATCACCGTGTCTGGCAGTCAGTCAATCTGCATATACAGCTCATCGTGTCTCCACTCATTCATCATCATCTCTATCTCCCCTGCTGTTTCCGTTTTGTTTGCCCATAAGCCCCCGGAGATCCAGAGATCCAGAGAGCGACTCGGCAGAATACACATACACATACTAACCCACAGGCTCCATGGCCTCAACAGCAGGTAACATTGCGCCCCTCCTTGTCCTCCACCGTTGCGTCCCCATATCATATTGTACATGGCGACAGTAGCCTTGCTTCCGTCTCCAATTCCGTTTTCTCTTTGTTGTGTTGTGCCCGATGCTGACTGCGTTGACTCGCAGAGGCGTATTCGCGCTTCTCAGCTTCGAGGCGCCCGAGTGAAGGATCAACAACATCAGCGCGCAGCGCCACCACTCAGCCCAACAATGTCGACCCTGGCCGTCCAGACCCAGATGATATTCAATTCGCCGCCCAGTGGCTCGCGCAGCAGCAACAGCAGCAGCAGCAGCAACAGCAACAGAACAACCAGCTCCGCCAGATCGCCCCTGCACCGCGGCCAGCCTCGCCCGAATATGTCCTCGCCGCCAGTTCCCTTCCGGTCCAGCCCGCTCGCGACTACTCGGTAGAGCCAGCGATGCACAACAGCATGGGCTCACAATTCCGTTTCCAACCGCAGCCTCAAATGGTCCGACAGTCTCTCCCCGTCGACACTTTTATGCCCCCCAACGGCCACCCGGGTCTCGCGAATTCGATGATGGATCGCAATGACAGCCCGGCACCAGACTCGGGACTCGAGATGGGAGCCGCGCCCAATAGGTCGAGATCAAATACGAACAACGACCAGGAGATGCGGGAGCTGTTCACGAGGAATAGTCACCGGTCATTGCAGGATGTGGCCACCGAACTGCATGGCAACGAGCGCGGACCTAGTAGTGAACGAAGCCGGCAATTATTCGCAATGCTCTGGTAAGGCTATTGAACGCTCCTGTTGGGAGCCCCCAGGCTGACAAGACGTGTCAGGATCAAATCGTCTTGTCGCAAAGGCAAGACCTCGGTGCCACGCAGTCGCGTGTATGCCAGTTACGTCAAGCGATGTGCGCATGAGAAGATTGCTGTCCTGAACCCCGCTAGCTTTGGCAAATTGGTCAGAGTACTGTATCCAGGGCTCAGGACGCGCCGTCTCGGGGTGCGCGGCGAGTCCAAATACCACTACGTCGACTTTGAGTTGATCGATGAAGACATCGATATCGATGAAATGCCAAGCCACCAACCCGCTTCGGTCACATCAGGACCAAGTTTTGCAGAGAGCATAAGGATGAAGTAAGTCTTCATGTGTCCACCCCTCAGAGGATTTTCCTTCTAACCCAGATATAGCAACACGACGCGGCCATCAACAGCGGCAGAAGTCGAGAAACCTTCACTCTCTCCTGTTCTAGACGGCCCTGTCGAGAGTGCTAAGATCGAAGCCCCCAGAGGCCGCGGATCCCAGGAGCACAAGCATGCTATATATAACCACCCACAGGTACAGACGACGGCAGAACTGGACATGACCGGAAGCAGAACCTCCAAGATACTTTCCTTGAGACTGGAAGACACGTCCCAAACACCGACGCGTCTGACCCTTCCTGCAATCGAGCCATACCTTCCTCAAGGCACCGATATCGACGCTGCAAAATCTCTCGAGGCGCTCTACCTGTCGCATTGTACCTCATTAATCGAGTGCATACGATTTTGCAAGGAGAAAAATTTCTTCCATCTCTTCACTGCCTTCCATGGCACGTTGACAGTGCCGGTGCAGAAGCTGCTGGCCAATCCCGCCCTGGAACCGTGGATTGAACAATGTGACCTCAGAATGTATCAAAACATGATGCAGATTGTTTCTGTTGTGGCTCTACAGGTTATTCCCCCGTACGGCCTGCAGAGCCTGCGCAACATTTCGGAAAAGCTGGTGTCTCACATTCGACGGTCGTTTGAGGGACAGCCCTACCATATTTTCAGGGCCAAGGAGGCACCTGCCGCCCTGTTTGCAGATCTGTTGGACCGGGCGCTGAGAGTTAACACGACGGCTCACGCCACTGCTAATTTCCTGCACAACCACGCGAACCGCACACAGATGTATCTCGACTTTGTCACGTTTGTCCGACCTAGGAAGATCGCACAATGTGTCCCTGTGGAAGGCATGGAGGATGTCGTACAGCTACTCGTCTCAGACATCAGACAGCTGCTTGATCCGAGGGATGTCCCTTGGGAAATCGAGCGTTGCACGGTACAAGGAGACTTTTACCTTCAGAACCCGAAGGCCGAGGAGCCAGAGAGCCAGGATTGGACAAGTTCCGCAAACATTCTCGACCGCTGGGTGGACTTCCTGCGGACCCTTTCAAGTCGATTCCCATACGCTTCAGCCGCAGACATCGTCCTCTTCGTCCAGACCATCGGCACGACAATGGTGAGGGATCTGACGATCAGCAGCGCCGACAGCTTCGGAGCGTGGTGGTGCCTAAAATGCTTCCTGGATGAGATGGTCTGGTTCCTAGCTGAAAAGGGCGGGTTCATGAAGCAGAACAGCACCAAGGCCGTGGAGCCGTCAAAGAGAAAGCATGGTGAAGAGTCCGCGGGGGACGAGAGGCGGAAAAGCATGCGGTACAGCACCGGCAGTGCCAGCGATGACCCGATACTGGCGCTGATGGACAGCGCGCAGCCAGTCCTGGGTGGCGCCCAGAATGGCGACCAGCAGGTTGCCATGGACATGACGACGGCGAATTACGATGACAGCGGCATTTCGTTGCGTATGTCGGGCGAGGACTCGCCCATGAGCAAGTTCACCTCCCACATGGACAGCCAGAGGGTGCACGACGGGAGCCAAAACAACACTACGAACGGCCTGAGTTGACATGGGTAATGTACGGCGCGGATAGTTTGATTTTATCGCCCACAGCTTTTGTTTTACCTTTTCTTCGACCTCTCGCAGAGAGCTTTTTGGTGGCAGGGGCTTCTCCCGAGGAGAGGGGAGCCATCTTTCAGGCGTTTCAGGAACCGGAAACTCTCTCATGCTTGACGACGTGTACGACTACACGAAAGATATATCACAACGGGAAGGGGAAGGGGGCGGGCTTTCTCAAGGTTGGGTGGGTCGGCTGGTCAGCGGGTTGCAAGCCCCGTGTATGAGTTTGGCATATCGGTCTCTGGAAAATGGGCTTTGGGGCGACCCCATCGTTGAACATGTAGGGTACGTGCAGTTGATTTGTGGCTTTGTGGCGAGCGTGGTATAGTTAATAGTGCTCTTGTTCAAGTTAATGTATTGGGCCGTTGGCCTACGTTGACGTTTCCGAAATGATTTGCATTGCGGATTGTGAATACATGTATGTAGCACAGTTCTCGTTGAACTGGATGCCCTTCTCCCAGCAGCCAGGTAGTGTCTCTGGCCTACTGTAGAACCTTCACTGTACGCATCCCCCGGCGGGATCGAGCCCAAAAGAGCCAGAGATCGTAGGCAGACTGAAGCCTGGCACGCAGCCATTCCGAGCCATTGCTTGCATTTCGTCCAGCCGTTCTTTTGGTTGCGATGAAGATGATACGCAAAGTAAACAGCCCGGAATATGAGATGTCTTCTGCTTTGATGGTTGGAATTCCAGGTTAGTAAGGTCGGAAATGTGAGGCGCAAGCATGTGATATTAGAGTTGGTCGGCCGTTATTTAATAACCGCCCGTCTCCTCTCTACAGTAGAACAAGATTCGTTGGGCCTTGCGCCAGGCCCAAGTCACGGATGGCGGGGTTGACAGCTGAATTCTGACCTCCAAGCCTCCATTCCAGGCTTGGTGCTCGATTTACCGCGGATTCCGTTGCCACGCGCGATAGAGTCAAGGCTGATTGATCAGAGTGTCTCAGGCCAATCGTCACCCCAGGAACAGACCTTTTCTTTGTGACGATCACAAGCGGCATCTCTACAGCACAAGGGCGGGTCAAGAGTGTGTCCGAGTCAAGCCTGTTAGCCGCGGTTCATCACGTCTCACGCAGCGGCTGTTGCCGTCCATACATGTCAACCAACCTTGTTTCATCAATTGTGATCTACTACCGCTGGTCTGGGCTGTTTCTCATATTCCATTTGTTCTCTATTTTATTTGATATTGTATTCTATACGGCAATAGATTCGAATACACAACCAACATGGTCAAAGAGATAGAAGGCCAGTTCAAGGTCGGGGACGCAAGCCTCTACACAAAAACATGGCTCGTGAGTAGCATACATTCCACCCGTCAACCTGTCACAGCCCGACATCCCTCTCACCCGACTCACCCGCTGCCGTGTCTCACACCCACCCACCCTCAACACACGCATGCACACACTCTCGGCCAGGCTCCTCTCGTGGCTAACAGTGCCCCTCACGCAGCCCGATGGCCCCATCACAAACACCAAGGCCAAGCTTGTCTTCGTGCACGGCTTCAGCGACCACGTGGGCCGGTACTACGGCTTCTTCCCGCACCTCGCGCGCGCCGGCATAGCCGTGTACGCGTTTGACCAGCGCGGGTGGGGCCAGAGCGTGGCGCGGCCGGCGGACCGGGGCCACACGGGGCCGACGTCGCAGGTGCTGTCGGACGTGGCGGCCTTCATCACGGGGGTGGGCCTGCCCGCGGAGCCGGCGTCGGCGCCGCTGTTCGTCATGGGCCACTCGATGGGCGGCGGCGAGGTGCTGGCGCTGGCGAGCACGCCGGCGTACGAGGAGGGCGTGGTGGCGCGCGTGCGCGGGTGGGTGCTCGAGGCGCCCTTCATCGACTTCCCGCCGGCGGCGCGGCCGGGCGCGCTCAAGGTCATGGCGGGCCGGCTCGCGGGGCGCGTGCTGCCGCGCATGAAGCTCGTCAACGCCATCCCGCCCGAGGACCTGTCGCGGGACCCGGCCGTGGTGCAGTCGCTGCGCGACGACGCGCTGTGCCACGACACGGGCACCCTCGAGGGGCTCGCGGGCCTGCTCGACCGCACCGCCGAGCTGAGCGCGGGGAGGTACCGGCTCAGCCCGCGCGTGCGCAGCCTGTGGCTCGGCCACGGCGACAACGACAAGGCGACGTCCTTTGACGCCGCGCGCGAGTGGTTCGGCCGCCAGGCCCAGGTGCCCGACCGCGAGTTCAAGAGGTACGAGGGCGGGTTCCACCAGCTGCATGCTGACACCGTGCGGGACGAGTTCTACGCCGACGTGGAGAGGTGGATCCTGGCAAGGTGTGGGCCCGAGGACGGGGCGGCTGGGGAGACGCCGTCTCAGGGCGCCGGAGGTGACAAGGTCGATTCCAAGCTCTGATGTGCTTGTGCTTGTGCTTGTGCTTGAGTCTAGACAGGTGTGCGTACCAGCGTTCAAGGTGTGTGTGCTGTGATGCCTTGGGCCCCCTGGGGGCCGACACAAAGTCGGTCATGTCCAGATACGCACACAGCCTTTGGGTCCTGGTTCCAACCCATTCTGCAGTTAGTGATAAGCTTCCGAACTTTTTGCCATCCCTTGTTGAACGTGAGTGACCGCCGCTGTATTGGAAAACTCCTCGATGGCACCCAGCTTTCAACGCTCTCAGGGTGTTGGGGGGGTGGTGTCTTTTTTGGTCCTCCTTTTCATGTTGTACCTACTCGGGTTATCATCATGTATGCATTATGGGCAATCCATTCCTATTACGCTGCCTCTCAGCGTACAAGTCCCCGACCAACACAATTCTCATTGCGAACGACGCAACGCCCTGAGATACATCTGGGCACTCCACGAGATTGGATTACCTTGGTCTTTGGGCCCCCATGGGTAAACGCACTGTCACAACTCCCGAGAGAGCGAGACCATCGTAGGTCAGGGATGGCAAGGAATGGGTACTATTCAAACTCGGGAAATGCCAGCATGGGCTCAGCAGTTAAACACAGGGCTGTTAGGGTGACGCAGCTTGTAGCTATAGCTTGCATGCTGCTCGGGAGTTCTGCTCGGATCCTTGGTGGGCAGACGAGTGGTCCGTCAGTCAGTCAGTGCCTGGTTCAGTGTAGCCAGAAGCCATTGATAGTTGGCTGGTGGTGGTTTTCGCTACCACTGGCCCCGAACAAGCACAACAGCAGGCGGACAAAATCTAAGCACAGAATGGCACGGCTAACGAAAAGGTTTCCTTGGCCACCCGCAGCAACATGTGTGAAGGCCAAGAAAGGGTGATTGTGCTCATGGTAAGTACCACTTATACACGGGCAGTGTGTCGAAAAGTGGATCGATCCAAAGAATGTGTTCAGGGTATCTATCTACATTGAAGCCCCAGATGCTGGTATTGAGCCACACGTAAATATACATTTACAGACTTTTTGTTTATTTGCTGGTTGATGTGGGCAACAATCATTATAGTCCAAGGTCCAAGACAGCAGAGGTCCATCCATGCACTCACTGCGTGGGCTAGATATCCGCTACACTGCTGTACATACATCATGTAGACTAGACTACACAGACATGACATGTGCTGTGACCGTAATGCATAACCGGCTGGTCGGCAGTGGTGATGGGGTTGAAACGCTTGGTATCCCGAGTTGCGCCGAAACATGGGGAACTGGTGACCGTGTATAATAATGGCATGTGCCCCCCGTGTTCGTCCGTTGTCCCTGTTTCTCCTGCCTTTTTTTTTTTCTTTCACCACTGCCTGATACCGGTATCAATTTGTTTTCTTATTGATCCACAAACAGGATTTCATTCTATCAATATTCCATCTCGTTGCTCACGGCACATGAGTCGCCGTTTCTAGGAGAGCGAGGAGAGGAGCTCACCGCCGGTTACCAACCCCCCCCCCCCCCGGGGCATGTTGTACCCGTACCTACACACACATGTCTGTCTCTGGCCTGTCGACGCTGCCAATCAAGTCTCCCAACACCAAGACAGAAACCCGAGGCTGGCATGACGCGCGGGCCCACGCAGCCATGGGGGCCCCGAACCATCCGCAGCGGGCGAGAATAAGCCCTACGAGGAGAATGGGTTCCCTGCGAGGTGGCTACCTGTGACCCTGGCTGGGCCCCCCATGTACTGTTACGATGCGATGTCATGCAGATCAGAGTCAGCGGAGCCCGGGGGGCGGGGACTGGGAGAGAGCTACTGTTGCAGTGTGTACCCATACGGCCTCGAAAGGACCGCGTCCAGCCCTTGCTCCCTTGACTGCTGATGTTATCATTGCTGGTGCTGGTGCTGTCGCTGACCTGACAGCGCAGCTCGAGATTGGACCACTCTGCATCTCGCTCTCGCTCTTTAGCGCTGGTGCCCATGGTGGAAGCTTAGCTCCCCAGCTCCCCAGCTCCCCAGCTCCCCCTCCACTACCACGATAGCTCTGGGATTTGCGCGGTGGAACCCCCAGACAGCCGCGAGAGGAAAAAGGGACCCTCATTTAAATCGCTCCAAGGTGGGTAGTCTACCAGGTAGGGTAGGGGAAAGCTTCTCTTCTGAAGGTTTGCGTATAAGTTCACGCTTGTGTGACAGCAAATCTGTTTTTCTTTGTGTGACGGACGGTCTTGCCCTTGCTGCCTGCTCTGCCGAAATCTAAGTCAACGACTGCCAAATCAGCCTTGGGACTCAGCCGACAGCAGTGCGCCATCACGACCACCCGCCCTCGCTCAGCTCACCACGCCAACTGGTCGAGAGCGGCCCCACCTGGGCTCCCTCTTTCTTACTCTTCGTGCACGCTCGCACACGTACACAAACAGATACAACCACTCTCCCTCGAACTCTAGCCAGTGAATACCGTCTCAACTACTCACCTGTCGCCTGGCAAACAGCCAGCAAGTCGCGACACAAGATGGAGCCCGACCTCTCCGCCACCATCACCCACCATCCGCACCCTTTCCACCTCCACCAGCACGACTCTCACATCTCGCGGTCCAGCAACCACACGCCAATGTCTGGTCCTGGCGCACGATCCACCCATGGCAACGGCAACGGCAACGGCAGCGACGACAAGGCCGCAAGCACCGCCCTAGAGGCCGAGGAGACGAGTGGCGAGCAGGATGGCGCCCACGCGCGCCACCCGCCGCAGCACGAGGATGTAGAGAGCCAGAAGACGGGAGGGCGGCTCCCGCGGTACTCTGTCGAGAGCGACCCCTTTGGCCTGTCAGCGGGCTACAAGACGGCCGACGAGCTGGAGAAGATCAAGGCCAACATCTCTAGGAAACGCGACGGGCCCTCGTCTTATCCCCAAGCCGACGGCAGCAACGCCTCGTCGCCCGCCCCCAGCGTCCACCGCGGCAAGACGGGCCTGCTCCCCAGCTTCGGGCGCAAGGCCGTGCAGTCGCGGCGCGTGCAGGGCTTCTACAACCGGCAGAACGAGACCATCGAGCGCATGCTCAAGTCGGTCGACGAGCACGTGGCCGAGGCCAGGCACGAGCAGGGCGAGGACCACCTCAAGTTCAAGATCGCCGTGTGGGGGTCCTTTGTGGCCAACGTCATGCTGGCCGCGCTGCAGGTCTACGGCGCCGTGTCGTCGAGCTCGCTGTCGCTCTTCACCACCATGGCCGACGCCATCTTCGACCCCCTCAGCAACGTCACCCTCATCTTTGCCAACCGCGCCGTCAAGCGCGTCGACCCGGCCCGCTTCCCCTCGGGCAAGGCCCGCCTCGAGACGGTCGGCAACATCGCCTTCTGCTTCCTCATGACGGCCGTCTCCTTCATCCTCATCGCCTTCTCGGCCCGCGAGCTGGCCGACCGCGAGGGCGAGGGCGGCACCAACCGCTTCCACCTGCCCTCCGTCATCGCCGTCAGCGTCGCCTTCACCACCAAGCTCGCCCTCTTCCTCTACACCTGGGCCCTCAAGGACCGCTACTCGCAGATCCTGATCCTGTGGCAGGACCACCGCAACGACCTGCTCATCAACGGCTTCGGCATCCTGACCTCGGTCGGCGGGTCAAAGCTCATCTGGTGGATCGACCCGGCGGGCGCCATCGTCATCTCCGTCATCATCAGCTTCGCCTGGCTGCGCACCGCCTTCACCGAGTTCCTGCTGCTCGTCGGCGTCGTCGCCTCCGTCGAGACCCAGCAGCTCATCACCTACGTCTGCTGCACCCACAGCCCCGCCATCCGCCAGATCGACACCGTCCGCGTCTACCACTCGGGCCCGCGCCTCATCGCCGAGGTCGACGTCGTCATGGACCCCCACGAGTCCCTGCAGGCCACCCACGACGTCGCCGAGGACCTGCAGTTCAAGCTCGAGAGCCTGCCCGACGTCGAGAGGGCGTACGTCCACGTTGACTACGAGACCGAGCACAAGCCCGAGCATTTCTACAAGAAAGACATATGAGGTCTCTCTTGGGGCCTGCTTGGTCCAATTTCTCACTCGAGTTCGATGTCGATGATTGGGACATGTACACATGAATGTGAAGTTGTGGTGGGTCGTTTTACTTGGCTGGGGCGTAATGGCATTTGGGGCTGCTCGGTAATAATAGACATGTCCCCTCCTCATTGCACGAGCATATAGAGACGGTTGTTTGGTCCTTATATATCTGTGACCACTTACTTCCCTGGCATTTATTTCCATCATACATCTTGTGTACATATGCGACCAGTAGTAGTCACACAGTCGCCCCGAGAATGCACTCATAGACGGCCAGTCTTAACACTGCAAAGCAAAGCCAGGCATTCCGGCAACGAGCCCAGCCTTGTTGCTGATGAGTCACATGACAAGCGCAGTAGACTGAGCAGGTTGCTAATAAGTGAAGAGCTCCTTTCCGGAGGTTTGGGGCAGGTTGGGGAAGGGCAACAAGGGCCTCTGTCTGACATCAACCAGCATAATGGCGTAGACCGGCACCGGCGCCGGGGCAAGACAGGGAGTCAATCCAGCCTTCCGTCCGGATTACCGGCATGCTTCCATCGGCGACCCGAAGGCTTCGCTTCGGGCCCAGTTCCGTGGCTAGTGAAGCGAGAAAGCCACAAAGCAGCACCCGGCTCCATCCTGGGAATATTTTGACTCTGATACCCCTTTCTCGGGCATCACTGACTCCCACGCTCTCACAGCGCCCACGCCGCCGCCGCGAGCGCACCTTGGCAACCAACCCTTTGGCTAGTCCACCCGTGCCAGACCTCCCCTCCCAGAGCAGCCTTTCTGGCGAGGCGAATAACTGCTCGGCCGGCCGGCCTGGACTCATTCGGGATGGATGGGAACTACACTGGCATACGCGTTTTTTCTGCACGTGATAAAAGATGACATGCGGTCCATGTAGAGACGGCCAAGGCGCTCGAGTTTGTTCGCATTCGACGTCCGCGATGCGCCAAGGTGCAACTGACACCGGTGCAGAGCAAGCTCCCTGCGACGGGCCAGTTGATAAAGAGTCCCGATCGCCTACGGCATGTTGATATCGCCTTGACGACTTACTTCCCCTCTGTGGCGACAGATTCGCGCCCATATGTCTGCGTTTCCCACGTGAGGGGTCGGTTCCTTGGCGAATAGGCGGCCAGAGATATAACGTCTTTGAGCACGAACCGCGGAGCCATGGGGGGGGGGGGTTGGAAAAGTGCAGCTGCATACCTGCCCTTTGAGGCGCCGGTGATATTGTCACTGTTGGTCGATTTCTGCAGGGGTTCTCAGACTAGGTTTTGACACCCTGTGCGTGCTTTGTTCGGACCCGGCCGCGGCTCTCTTGCGTGCGGTTAAACATATGGCGGGCTCCATCACGGCGGTCCGGCCGGAGGGGCCCGATGAGAAGTCGGTTGTTGTCTTGCAGGACGGCAGGGACCGTGACAGTCCGTCTGTCTCGGAGGTGACATCCAGGAGAAGCCGAAGCGGCACATGGAAATCCTATCTGTGGGACACGTTCGACAAGTCGCCCGAGGAGCGCCGGTTGCTGTTCAAGCTCGATGCTGTGCTCATGACGCTGGCTTTCTCTGGGGTATTTCATCAAATATCTTGACCAGGTGTGTACTTCATTTGCCTCAGAATATCTGACAGTGCCGATACAAGTGGGTGCAATGTCTGACTGCCCCAGGTCAATATCAATAATGCAATCGTGTGACAACGAGGAGCGCGCGCTCATCACGGGCGCCATGAACCAAATGGCCCATGTCTTCCAGGCATGGCTGCCGCTCGTCAGCTGGCAGCAGGTCGAGGCGCCCGCGTACCCGAAGGGCTATCCAAGTATGGTCGGGCTGTCTGTGGCGCTCATCGCGGTTACGTTTCTTCGAAGTTCCATGCTCGGTCACATGGTACCACATTACAGCCTCGCTGTCCCAAGACGGGTACCTAGCAGTCTCGATAGACGACACCCGAACTTTCAACATCTCGCGGTCCGCCTACCCGCTCGCCACAGGCGCCCTCTCAAGAATTGTTCGGCTTCGGCGCCTACCAGGACCAGGCCAGCCTACTTCCGGAACGCCGGGGTGCACGACACGGCCAACGGCTCGTCGCTCTACTCCAACAACCTCACGGACCCCGCCGTCCTGCTCGAGTACCGGACGGCGGAGGTGGGCGCGAGCGTGTGCCTGGACGGGCCCAAGCGGGACCGGCTCGTGTGGCTGGGCGACTTCTACCACACGGCGCGGATCCTGGCGACACGCTGCAGTTCCTGCTCGGCACGCAGCTGCCCAACGGCCAGCTCGACATCTCGCCCAAGACCAACGGCGTTCCTCCTGCCGGCGCTGTTCGAGGCCAACGCCACCGCCGAGGCCGGCGCGCTGCTCCGGGACCTCTGGGGGCCGATGCTCCCGGGAGCCGGAGCGAAGGCCGGCACGGCTGTCGGCGCGAGCTGGGAGTACGTAAACTCTGCCACCCTCGCGCCCGGCCTGGGCCTCTACACCAGTCTCTGCCATCTCTGAGGCGGCGCCCCGACGTTACGTGCTGACCGAGTGGGCGGCGGGGCTGCGGGCCGTGGGAGGGGTGGACCGCTTCGGGTACAAGTCGTGGGTTCTTGCGTGGGGTTCAGCTGGGGCTGAAGGAGGCGAGCGCGAGGATTGTCACGCCCGTTCGGGGACCTTAGTGTTGAGTGGGCGCTTGACGGTCAGAGCACCTCTGCCACGATTCAGGCACCGGTCGACACCAGTGGCAGCTTCGTCTATGAAGATCACGTTGTGGCGTTGAGTGGCAACTCCCCGTATCAGCTGTCTGTAGATATTTCCACACGACCTGTCGTAAATACAGCTGACATTTTCCTTGTACGTCACACAGTGACTTGCAGAGATTACCTGCAGCAACAATTTGCAAAAGTAGCTGGATGTGCTGTCATTTGCTCGTCCTCTAAATGGCATTTCACCGTCATCGAGCTGAGCGTACTATGCCGTCCGGTACGCAGCAGATACACTGGGCTGGCTGATATCTAACACATGCACTTACTGACTATCGGCTGCTGCCCATCTGAGACCAACAAGCCTTCTGGAGGATCATGCCTCCTTGAGATAACATCAACTTGGGAGCTAGCTCAGCGCACCTTGATATGGGCAGCCACTGTGGAGGTAGAATTCTACTGTAAGCAGTCACCTGATAGGGCTTAAACTGTACTCAATAGGATAATGAAAATCACGTCCGTAGAAGCCTGACCAATCATTCAGGTGAGCCCAGCATTTACTGAACCTCAAAAATAGCGGCCTGCGTCACGTGCGCTGCTCCCATGGGGCCATAGAGGTTCTAAATGCTCACTATAGGCCCTACTCGAGCCCCTAGTTGGCGACGGACAGTCTGAATCTGCTTACTAGTGGACTAATGATGGGCTGTATTCGCGGAAGTTCTCTGACACAGTGAACAATAAGGGTGCTTCGAAGTAAGTGGTTCGATGCGGGTTAGAGAGTTAGACAGTGAATCTTACCTAGTCTTTGTCATTCTATCACCCTGCTGCTCAATCTCTTGGCTTGAGTCCCGCAAGATCTGAAATACCTCCTGATAACCAGAGCTTTCCAACTCGCGATCTTCATATTCGAAGAGACATCGACATAGAAGAGTTGGACAAACGATCATCTCACACCCGCTAAGATGGACGAGGAGGAGATCAAGGATACGGTACGCCTGGGGGATTCCGCGATATCGAAAGACGTCCCAATGATAGCTGATGCCGTCTTCTTCAGATTGTCGTCGCATTGTGGCCACCGCGCAAGCCGGACGGCAACGAAAAGGCTGCCAAGTCCAGAACCACTCAGGCGCAGACCATCTCGCCACCAGCCGGCACCTCGACTGCCCAGCGCCCGCTGACCACACCCAAGTGGGCCGCCACGAGAGCCTGCGGGTTTTGCCGGCCATTCATCAAGCCAAACGCGGTCTGTAGCCACATGCGAAAGCTCCAGAAGGTCGTACAGGGGAGCGGGCGGTCGGCGGTGCGCGTGCACAGGCCGAAAAGGGTTCCGGGGTCCAAGCAGAAGGCTGATACTACTGCTGTGGCTGCGGCGGCGGAGAGACCGAAAACAACCGGGGATTGAGGCTGTCAGCTACGGGTGAGGTGTTTCAACCAAGGCGCGTAGCCTTCTGTCGCGATCTGAGCGGGATATGGGTAGTCAGGAGAGCTGCATGACGAGGACAAAGCCGGGCGTTGCGGAATGTACATTTTTTTGACGTCGTCGGAAATCCATGTCATGGGATTACATTACATTTGATTTCTCCCGTTTGCCTTTTCGTCAGGGGGTTCAAGAAATAAAGTCGCGAGACAGAATGGTATAACTAATTGCTGGAGGCCAAGTCTCGTGATCGTGAGCGCCTGTCGGACGTGGGCTGAGCTTATGTGGAATGACTCCGCGCCTTGGCGGTCATGCAATGCTGGTGTCGCATCGCGAGGCGAGGGTTGGGAATTGGGTTCCAATAGTGCGTCTGGATGTCCATCCACAATGGATTGCTCGGCCCCAACAAGATCTGGGGGTGGCCGTCGCTACTTGGTAAAATGAGAAGAGCAGCGAGCAGCGTCGGGTATGCGATGCATGCAGAGGTTGTTGAGGGGAAAAAAGAACCAGCGAGGGGGCTGCTGCAGTCCAGCCAAGTCGTGTAAGCCGCCTGGTTGCCCTTTTCGGAAGAGCCTACGGATAGAGTCAGCTTCGGCTGCTGCTGCAGGGAAGAGCTTTCTTGCTGTGGCCTGCCGCCCCACTCGCCGGTTGACATCCTGGCGTGGTACCACTCCTCGGGCCCCTGCTCGCTGGTGAACCTGGATCTGGCATGCCTGGTAGATAGTGTAGTGTACAACAAATGTGAGCAAGTGACGTTGGGCCATGGCTCTGAGGGGCTCTGGGATCTGGGATCGCCCCCGGAAGACATTCACGTGCGCGTCTATCAGTGGCGCCGACACAAGAGACAGAGAGACAGGATAATGCGCCATGCTGTTGTTCCAGAAATTGACCGACTTCAGCCCTACCTTGTTATTACCGTATTGTCTCTCTATATCCTGTACATAGTCTGCGGCGCAATTACAAGAGGGGGGCCCTGGAATGCTTCCACTGCACTGTCGCATGTCGCAGCAGACAACACAACACAGCAGCAAATTAAATAAAACTAATAAGAGCGACGCTCAAGACGCGGCATCACATTACACAGTACACACAGATACCACCCAAGGGACGTGCAGTGCAGGAGGAGTAAGATTCAATTTCTCGAATGCAAAAATGTATGCCTGTACATGGTCCGACCCTTGAGCGTCCCATCTCACCTGCAGAACTCAAAAGTGTGCCCAGTGTGCCCAGTGTGCCCAGTGTGCCCAGTGTGGACTGAGTGGACGAGCTCGAGTTTGTCCGAGGGGCTGGGCGCGGAGGCCAAATTCAATTCAATCCGGCTCATTTCCCGCCAGTGTGCTGTGCTGCCTCGCGTCGTGTCGTGCCGTGGTGTGGTGTGTTGCAGTGCAGCCGATGCAGCAGAAGCAGCAGAAGCAGCAGAAGCAGAAGCAGCGGCAGCAGGAGCACCACGGCTGTCTCGCTTGCAGCGTGCACACAGATGCACACGAGAATAGAACGTCATGGAAGAAAAAAGATGAGAAAGACACGAGATAGACACGAGAGCCGGGACAGGCGACAGACAGGCAGATAGGCGCCAGAGACACGACACGAGAGGGAAAAAGGTGGGGGAATGTAAAACAAACGGTGGGTAGATGAGTTGAATCGAATATTTTTATTCTTCACGCCTCTCCAATACCTTCACACCGAGCCTGCAGAGCTTCGACGTCCATGTGGGACGCAGTACCTCTGACATGTACATCATCTGTTAGGCGTCGCCTCGACAACTGCATGCGCTTGCTATCACCGCGGCGAGCTACTGCATGTCCCCTCTTACCTTCCCTTGTCACTCCACACTCCGCCCTGCTCCCTGCACCTGCAACCTGCACCCTGTACCCAGCTACCAGCTCCCCCAATTCCCATGGGGTCAACAGAGGATCGTCGGTTTTCTGGGCCCGTGTTTTTGCTCTCATGACCTTTCTCTCCTCCTCATCAGTCGCCACCCCGCGACGCCTCTGTATTATATCCGTGTCATAGCGGCATAGCATTGCTCTTTCTGCATTCTGTTCTTCCCATTTCGCCCGCGTCCCACCCCGCAACCACACACAATGGCTGCGCAGAACGGCGAGGACGTCTACGTCACGGTATGTGGATCATGGGGAGTTGGTTGGAGTTGGAGCTGGTACTGTGCTGCCCACCACCTGGAGCTGCGGCCTGAGCTACGCTTGGAGCTCGAGACTGTCAACACTTCCCCGTGGGGTCGGCGAGCCAGGACAGGATAGGACGGGAGAGAGCAGAGCAGAACAGAACACCACAGCTAACAACTGGACTCTCAACAGCTGCTGCTCAGCGATACATATCTCCCAGGTACGCTCTACGGGATAGGGAGACCGCAATTGGCTCCCAGAAGTTTGTTTCTGGCTAACCACCCGCCCAGGAGCCCTGGTACTCGCCCACTCCCTGCGCGATGCCGGCACCACCAAAAAGCTGGCCGTCTTGGTTACGCTCGACACAGTGTCGGCCGAGGTCATAACACAACTCAAGGTGTGTTTGAATCCTGCAGTTGAGGTCAGGGCTATTCACAGGAACCTCTGCTAAGACCCGGTCGCAAGTCTGTCTTCGACCATGTGATACCAGTTCCTCGCGTGCGCAACGAGAAGCCGGCGAACCTCTACCTGATGAACCGCGCCGATCTGCACTCTGCATTCACAAAGATCAATCTGTGGAAACAAACCCAGTTTAGGAAGATCGTCTACATGGACGCGGATGTCGTTGCTTACAGGGCACCCGACGAGCTGTTTGACTTGGACCACCCATTTTCTGCCGCCCCGGATATCGGATGGCCCGACCTCTTCAACACTGGAGTCATGGCCCTGTCGCCAAACCTGGGCGACTACTATGCCCTGGCGGCCATGGCTGAGAGAGGTATATCTTTTGACGGTGCGGACCAGGGCCTGCTGAACATGCACTTCAAGAACAACTACAACCGCCTCAGCTTCACCTACAACGTGACCCCGTCCGCTCACTACCAATACGTTCCCGCCTATCGCCACTTCCAGTCGAGCATAAACATGGTCCACTTCATCGGAAGCGAGAAGCCCTGGGCCCAGGGCAGAGAAGCCTCTCAAGGAAGCTCCCCCTACGACGAAATGCTTGGTAGATGGTGGGCTGTATACGACCGCCACTACAGACAACCGGTAGGTGTCATCGTCGCTCCCAGTGGCCGCTGAACAGAAACTAACATCGATGGCAGTCTCCGCCACTCACACCGACAGATGGATCTCAAGGCCAGCACAAGGTTCCCGAAATCATCCAGTATTTTGTCAAAGGCGAATTCCGTCCAAAAACAACCACCTACGTTGTTCCGACCGGCCAGCCACCGCTCCACCAAGGTAGATCCACACATGATGCGTATCATCGTGCGCCACCACCACCCCCGCAGCCTGACCATCACCACATCTACCACCACCACCAGCCCCACTACCAGGAGCAGCCTCATGAACATCACCATCATGAGCACCCGCCCCCGTACCACCATGAGAAGTCTCAGGCCGGAGACTACGTCCCGCACCCTTATACATCCCCTCCCGCTCCTGGCGAACTGTTGAGTAATGTTGAGGGGACAAAAGCTGAGGCTCGAGAAGAGCAGGTTTCGGGGCCCCAAGGAGGGGCTCCCGTAGTAGTACACCATGAGGAGAGGGAGCATAAGCCTGAGCGACCCCCAGTCGAGTACAGCTGGGATGCTCAAAGGTGAGGATTCCTGCCACCGCTAGCCGCTTGAACATGGTCGCTAATTCGCAAACAGACAAGCACCGCCTGCAGATTCCAAGCCTGAGGCTCTGAATTTCCCGCAGATGCATTACGAAATGTCTTCCGATCCAGCTCCATTCGTCCCTCCTCAGCGGTACCCAAGTCCTCCGAAGAACATGTGGTATGAGGTACCCAAAGAAAAACCTGCTCCACGCACCGAGAGGCCCCGGCCGATCTTCCCATGGGAAATCGAACAGCCGAGGGCCTCCCGGGTTTTTGCTGACGATGTATACCCTTCCGAGCCATCCTTGACCGAGGGTTCGACCGTTGCTCCTTCCGGTAGGAGAACATCCTTCCTGGAATCCCAAACGGCGATGACTGAGCCTTCTATGACAGAGTCATCCATCGCGGAGCACAAGAGCGAGCCGAGCTCCCCAGCCACCCCTACCATCCGGGTCACACAATCGGATCCCTGGGCCTCTTTCACACGGGTCAATGCGTGGGATGATGATCCCGCCATAGACAAATACGTGGGTTCCATGCCATTATACCGTCGGCATAGAAGCTCAGGCAGCATCGTGGGTCAGACCTCGCCCCGGGCTGCGGGTGGTAGTGGCGTCGGATCCCAGCAAGAGACTTCAGCCGGCGCAGAATGGCGAAGACGCGGTTCCAAGCTGACCGACTTCCCAACTGCCGTCGACCGACCCAGTCTCCCTGTCACTCCCGCGCCTATTCGTCGGCCGAAGTTCTGGGGCGCTGGTGGCCCAGGCGTCGACGACGAAGGTGAGGACGATATCCAACTGCCGGCGGCGGACGGGGTGCCCCAGCAGTCGGATTGGGTATGTGTGCATGGGCGTCAGTTTTGGATAGGAGACTGCCCTTGTGATTTGACTAACTTATTCCAATTTTACAAGGACCCCGTAGCGCGGCTGCAACTGCTAGCGAAGCAACAATCTGAGGTGCTGCTGCAGAAGCTTGGCGCTGGCGAGGTGTCTGGGGGTAGCGACACTGGTGGTGCGACTGGCAGCGAGGGCCACAACATACCCAACCGGCCGCTGCCCTTCGGCTCCGAAGATGTAGTGTCGCCTAGGTATATTGCACGTTCATCCGACGTCCTGAGTCCCCAGCCCGTGAAACCACCAGGCACGGGACCCCGGGGTATTTTGGGCCAGGCTCAGGGCGAGAGCGAGGCGACACCGCGCAGCACCAGTGCCACCGCTACCGCCACCGCCACCGAGACAGCCAAGCCAGCGGAGCCCGGAAGCTCGATCCCGGAACCGTCTTTCCACGGCCCCGGGGCGGCCTGGGAGAAGGACGAGGAGTATCTCAGCCACTCGACGGCGATGCCCCCGTCCGAGGAGGAGAGGGATGTGCTGCAGACGTGAGGAGCGCCCGCGGCAGCCGCCTGGTGCGACTGTCCGTCCAGTGGGTGATGGTCTTTTACCTAGTACCTTATTGCTGCTGAACTAATACCCAGCGCCTTTTCTTGATTTTCTTTTATACGTTCTCACTACTTACTACGGAATGATGGAAGGCACGAAGCGATGGCGGGATGAGAAAAGAGGAACGCCTCAATATTGGAGAATGCAGTCGACGCGGGAGATTCGGTCTTTATAGGGAGAAGTTAGGATTATATCTATTATAAGTCCCTGTACCTAAGGAGGAAGGGGTAAGGTGTGGATATTGATACCTCATATGGTGGAGAACAAGTGGGCACGACGGCGATATGAGGGACGTGGTGGCAGTCGGTAATAGGACTTGGAGGCTCTCCGGGAACACGCTGAAATACGAACTCGGTGTCTTCTAGGCCACATGGTCTGACGAACTCTCCTCTCTCACACACACTTTCCTTGTCTCCGTCTTTCTTTTGTCATGGGTTCTGGGTGACATACTTGTCTTTTGTTGCACTGCTCACATTCACTTGACACGGTCCCGTCTGGGAATTTCATTTGGAATTGGGTTGGCATTTCACGGAGGGAGGAAGAGATTGAAGATTCAAAACGGGATGGAAGCACGGAGGGTGGGCATAATAATTGCATTCACAGCTGGCTGGCTGGCTGGCTGGCCAGTCTGTCTCACATGATATCAGATCAGCATACTTAATCTCGCGAGAGCTCCATTGCTCTGGTAACCCCGGTAGCTGGTCTTGCTATCATAGAAATTTACACATCTCTATACCACTTGCAGAGTTCGCAGGAATACTGTCCTGTGTCAGGTACTCGGAAGGAACTAGAGAGGGATCCAAGGGACAAACACAAGACAACATCGCCTGACCCACAATCTTGCAAATAAACCTCCAGCTTCATCTAGACACTGCGCATAGGGGAGCGAACTCGGCTGGGACAATCCAGGTGCTAGATATGCTGCAAAATCACAGGGCTGTTGGTGGTCGGTTGGCGCCGTGAACGCAACCGCGGCGCCGGGTACAGTACCTGAACACTTGTTAATCACCGGTCAATAGACGCAGGTATAACTGTATGCGGACTGCTCTATATCTACATATACTAGTACAAGGCGATTCTTCTCCCAGACCTAGAAGTATGGGGACCACCACTGCCTCCACAGTCTGTGCAGTGCGCCCCGACGCCTGATGGCCTATGCACTAACCCTAGCCCTGCCTTTATACTCTTATATATAATTAATCGTTTTAAAAACACGCTATTAATAAGTTCCGCTATATATATAAATTATAATATATCTTATTATAAATTAATATATTTAATTTTTTCTTTATTAATTTTATTTTAAATTATTTAAACTATATATTAAAAAAAATAAAGTTATTTATTATTAATATATTTTAATAATTTATAAAATATATAATATATTACTTTCCTCTTAAGTATAAGGTTAAAAGACCTATAATTATATATTTTTTAAACTAAATTTTATTTAATTATATTATATTTTTATAATTAAGCTTTATTTCTTTAATTTATTTAAATAAAAAGTAAACTTTTTTAAAAAAGTATATTAAATTTATAACCTTTAATTCTTTCTTCGGCTTATTATTTATTATTACTTTATAGGTAATAAATTCCTTTATTTCTTTAAAATAAATCTTATATATTTTTAAGGTAATAATAAATATATTTATTTATTTAAATAGAAAAGGTTTTTTATTTTTATATTTCTTTACCTTAATAAGAAAACTTCTTATTTAAGTAAAGATTTATTTATTATATTTAAAGTTTATTTTTATAGCTATAAAGCTATTAAATTTATATATTTAAATAATAGAATATAGTAGCCTTACCTATCTATTTTAACCGCAGCTATAAACTCGCTTAATGGATTTAAGGGTTTTAAGTGTGTGTAAGTGGTGGTTTAAGCTTAACTAGCAATTGTCTCGGTTTTGCGCGGTAAGCTAAATAATTGCTTTTAAGTAGTCTTATAGAAAAGGTTATAATAGGTATATATTTAAGTAGAGCTAGAACCTTAATTAGGGTAATAGCAGCTTTTTAATATTATTTATTTTAAGCAACTTATATTCGCTTAAGTTATATAGCGATAGCATTTTTATATAGTGCTTAACGGCGTTAAATTAGGTTGCTTACGGCTTATAATAGCTTTAACCTTAATAGATTAGTTTATATTAAAGCTAATAGCTTATTAAAAGTATCGGCGTAAATAAGCGCGGCTTAACGCTATAGCTATTAGCGTAGAATAACGGCTTTTAATTATAAATAAGCTTATAAAAAATTAATAAGTTATTATAAAAAGTTTTATATAGTAAAACTTATTATATTAATTTAAAAGATATATTATACCTTATTCTTCTCGGATATTTATTATTATTTTAGCTTAATAAAGAAACTTAAATAAATAAAATAGTTAATAATATATTACTTTATAAAATACTTACTTTTATTAATAAAAACGTTTATATTAAACTTACTAATATTTTTAAATTAAGCTTAATTTAAATAAAAATTTTAATATTATTTTTATTATTTAAAATAGCTTAAAAGCTTTAAAAGCTTTAAAGGGCTTAAAGGCCCCTTATTTTTAAAGCGGGGTAACCTATTAATTCTTTAAAAAAAGCTTTACATATTTATTTTCTATAAATTTAATCTTTTTTAATTTATTTCTTTATTATTCTAAAATATTTCTAATTAGCTTTATTAAGATAATTTAAAATAATAATACTTTTAAAAGGCACCATGGCGCATTAATCGAGCGTTAAAGTACCCTTTTATACTAGCAATATAAAGGGTATAAGTTTAAATCCCGCTAATACTTTTTCGACCTACCCTTCCGATAGCGCACCCCTTTAGCATTAAAGGGCGAGATTAATTTACCCTTTAACTAATTCCTTATAACTGCGTACCTTATACTATTAATTATTATATCTTTAATTAAAAGGTTTTTTCCCTATATTATAGTTTTTCCCTTTTAAGCGCTTATAAAACTTTCCGGAAGGTATTTAACGGCGTAATAAATATTTCTTACTATATTAAATTACTCGCGGTAACATTTAAATATAAAGTAAATTAAGGTTTATAAAGGATAAGGGGCTATAAATTCTTTTATTATAGCTACTTTCCCCTTACTTTATAAAATTTTTAACTTTAATAAATAAAATTTTAAATAAAAAGTAATTTATAATATTTTTAAAAAGAATTTTAAAGTTTTTTAATTTACTTATATTAGAAAATAAACTATAACGGTTTTCTTAATATAAATAAAGTAAAAAAAACTTTAAATCTTTTTTTTAAAAATATTTAAGTTTATTATATAAACTTTTATTAATATTAAAATTTAAGCTAAAATAACTTTAATTTAAAAAAGCTAATAAAGTTAATATAAATATTTTTTATTAATATAAAAAGTGTTTTATAAATTAATATATTTTATAAATTAATAAATTACGTTATTTATTATTTATTTTTATATTAATTTTAAATATTTAGTTATAAAGATATTTATATTAAAAGTATAAATTTAATAAATCTTAAAAAGATTATAAAAACTATATTAGTTATAGCTTATAAAATAAATTAAATAAATCTTTTCAATTATATAATTATTAATTTTTTTAAAATAAATTTAAATATATATAAAAACGAGTAAAATTATAATTATTTATATATATATCGATTATTTTATTTATTTAAGTTCCCTTATTAAGCTAAAATAATAATAAATATTTAAAAAGAATAAAGTATAATATATCTTTTAAATTAATATAATAGGTTTTACTATATAAGACTTTTTATAATAACTTATTAATTTACTTTTATAAGCTTATCTATAATTAAAAGCCGCTATTTTACGCTAATAGCTATAGCATTAAGCTGCGCTTAATTTATTTGCGCCGGTGTTATTAATAAGCTATTAGCCTTAATATAAACCGGTTTATTAAGGTTAAAGTTATTATAAGCTATAAGCTAATTTAACGCCGTTAAGTATTACTAGTATATAAAAGTGTTATCGCTATATAACTTAAGCTTTTAAATATAAGTTACTTAAAATAAGCGATATTAAAAAGCCGCTATTACTTTAATTAAAGTTTTAGCTTTACTTTATAAATATATATTTATTATAACCTTTTTTGTAAAATTACTCGAAAGTAATTATTTAGCTAAAACCGAGATAACTACTAATTAAGCTTAAACTAACACTTATATACACTTAAAACTTAAGTAAAGCTATTATATTCCATTATCTAAATATATAAATCTAATAGCTTTATTATAAATAGCTATAAAAATAAACTTTAAATATAATAAATAAATCTTTACTTAAATAAAAAGTTTTCTTATTAAGGTAAAGAAATATAAAAATAAAAAACCTTTTTTATTTAAGTAAATAAATATATTTATTATTACTTTAAAGATATATAAAATTTATTTTAAAGAAATAAAGGAATTTATTATTTATAAAGTAATAATAAATAATAAGTTAAAGAAAGAATTAAAAGTTATAAATTTAATATATTTTTTTAAAAAGGTTTACCTTTTATTTAAATAAATTAGAGAGATAAAGTTTAATTATAAAAACGTAATATAATTAAATAAAATTTAGTTTAAAAAATATATAATTATAGGTCTTTTAACCTTATACTTAAAAGGGATTTATATATATATATATATATATTAAAAAAATTAAACCTTTTAATATTAAGAAACATTTAAATATAAGTTAAAATAATAAAATATATTATAATTAACGTGTTTTTAAAACAATTAATTATATATAAGAGTAGCTAGTGGGTATTATATTAAGTGTGGTAAAGGGTTATTAAGTATTAGGAATAACTTTAAAACTTTCTTTATTTTTAAAATATAATTTAATTAAAAGACTTCCGGTTATCGTAAGCGTTAAGGCTATTTATAAGAGTTAAGCGATTTTAAGTGTAAAAGTTATATAACTTAATCCCTACTATTAAAGCTTAAAAAAAAACCCGCACCTATATAAATTACTTATTACCCACTTAACTTTAACTTTTTAATTTATAGGCTTAACTATAGGTAAGTATAGGGACTACGGATTTATAGATTTATAAACGGAATTAATTAGAATTAAAACCTCTATTAAGCTAAATCCCTGCCGGTTTATTACGTGACTTTTATACCTAAAGTCGCCTAACTCTTACGGGCGACCCTAATACTTACGATAGCCGCAAGTCTTAGTGCTACACCTAACTCTTAGTGATTGCCCCTATTTCCCAGTACGGTAGCGGCAGTTATGTACCGCGGCCTGCCCAGTCCAGACAGCATCCTCAAAACACAGACAGTAGGTAGTCACAGGCTCGCAGTCATGACTCCTCCTGGCAGCATCGTAATTATACGAAAGGATGGGGAAAATCTGTCTCATTGTTAATCTCATTCCCGTTTCTCCACACTACTCACCGCCCCAAACCTCGCAACGCTTTCCTACCAGAACATGCACATCCGACCCCAGAACTGCCGAGAACTCACCGCATTCCGCAGCGCGCGCTTCTAATTCTAAAATTCTGAACCTAGACACTTCAAAACACATGCAGCCTCAAGCAGGTCGATGATAGCATCAAACATGTGGCTGCATCGGTAGTTGTCTCTGAAAGCCAAAATGGGAAACAATGGTTGCGTCAGGGAAGAAGTACCTAGGTCAGTGTCTGTAAGACTTAGTATACTAGGTAATTGCAGAGAGGTAGATAAAACCCTTTCTGGGTAATTAAACCCTGCCTTACCTACCAGGGGGAGGGGGGGTAAATAAAAGCATTGCGAAAGCACTATAATAGAGTATAGCAATAATATTAAAATTAAATTAATAGGTTAATATTATATTTTTTTATATACTTTATATTATTTCTATAAAACGAAAATAATATAACACTTAATCTATATTAAAATATATTAATATAATATTAATATAATGTCGACATTATATTAAGTGTTTAATATATACTTAAAAATTAAGTTTTTTTTAAATCTTTTTTTAAGGTATTTAACTTAACTACTTATTTCTTTTTTTTTAGCTTAACTATAAGCTTTTTAACTATTTATAGAGCTATAGAAATATCTAAAAATAGCTATAGATTTAGAGATAATAAGGTTTAAACTAATAGCCTTCTCGTTTTTAATATCGCTAATATATACTAGTAGCTAATATAGTGTTAATATAGTGTTAGTATTAATATAATATATTTTTAATATAATATCGCCCTTTAAAATAATTTTAATCTAATAGTATTCTGGTAGCCTTTCCTTAGTATTTTACTATAATTTTTAAATTTTAATTAAATATTAATTGGTAATTAAATTGCGCGGTCCATTCAGAAACCCCCCCTCCCCCCGGTAGGTACTACCTAGGTAGTACCGTATATGTCCGATAGGGATTACTAGGATGTGCCGAATCAATAAGAGTATCCTTGCGGAGTATCTTTGTGGATTTATCTCGTCTCGTGTATCTACATAGAGTACTTCGCACGCGAAAACAGCACAGGTTACATTTGCACGACATGACTGCATTTGCATTGCCTTTCAATATTACAGAACGAGATAGCTTATTGCGCCATGACACCTTACAAAAGAAGGACGTTGTAATGCCGAGAGCATATACATACCGTGTGCACGATAGTGGGTGCCGTAACATTGGCCATCTTCCAAGTCCAATTTCGAAAGGCCAAGTAAATGGTCAATTGGTACCCATGGCAACAGCCGTATATATTTCTTGTGCAGAGTACATGGCAGGCTTAGAATATGAGCTTTTGGCCGTCGCCAATTTGTCAAGTGCAGCCTGATGATGAGGTTGCCTAATCTTCGAAGTTGTTACAAATACCCTTCATCTTGCGGAAGAAATCTTGTAAGTATTTTTCCAGTCAGCTACAGTACCAGATCATTCAAGAGACTCGTATACACAGTGTTAGCTACAGTAAGGACGTAGAGGGCAGCACAAGATTACATATTATAGATGATCAGTTTGGTAGATCATCACAATCACATGTGCAGACACTGACACGCTGTCCGAACATGTCAATACTTCGAGTCTACTAAGAGTCGGCATCTCTTGCCGCATGCAATTTTCACCTTTCACACCTCAAAAACGCCAGCATATAGACGGATGAACTCGTTATTGTGTTCTACCTAGGTAACTTTGGTAAATTCGTCCTGTATGTGCCCATAACGAGATGCACTGTGTTTTTACGCGAAGCCTTTGTTTATCTGGCGATGATATCTGACAGTGACCAGATCTCTCCACTTCGTAAGAAACAGGACCCTTGTTTGAGGGGGGGGGAGGGCAAGGTTGTCAGATCCAACAGACCAGCCATTCCAATCATGCCAGATCCAAGACATGGGCATGGGGCCATCCCCGTGATAATGCACAAAATCAAGCCAAATAGATGCCTGGGAATAGCGCTCATGAGGAGTGCTGTGACCCGGGAAGTCCTGCAGGATGGCATAACTCGCAATAACTGTAAACTAAAATGATCCTCCGCCGTGTGAGAATCATTCCGAACTATGACGTTCAAGGCAGAGAGTGACGGGATCAACTCTCTGTGCACAGCAAAGGCGCCAAGACGGCGCCCGCCGGGGTGCTGACTAACAAGAAACAACGTCAACTCTTAACCGAGGTTTTCACCCTTCAGGAATCCAGCTCCTTCATGAGCTAAGTGCGAAACATCAAGCGAGGATGACGACCGTTGTGCACTTCACACCCCCGGGCTTGCCGATCGTTCCTTGTTGATGGCCCTGAATTTGCTCCTGGGCCCGCGCTGCGAAGCTGGAGCCAAGTTCGAAGCTGGAGCCGGGTTTAAGGGTGAAGCGTGACTCGAGAATGGAACCGGGTCTGGAGATGAAGGGATGCTCGGGCTCAAAACCAGGCTTGAGGATGAAGGGAAGCTCGAATATAAATTCAAGCTCGACGCGGCCGCCGGCCCCTGGCTCCTTCTGTTCCGCGGTGCGGTGCGGGAAGACTGCCCAGCTTGGGCCTGACCCGCCGTGGGTCTGGCCGGTCGCTTGCTGGGTAACGGCGTGCGTCGCTTTGCCGGCCTTGACTGCGACGGGGTGGTCTCATCGCTAGCCTCATTGTCTTGGTTGTGCGGCCGCTTCTTCGATGTCGCGACAACGACGGTGTTTTCGACCTCCTCGACGGCAGGCTGGGGCTGGTTCGCGGTGTTGCTGGCCGCGGCTGCGGGAGGAGCAGGAGCTGGCGGAGATTCGGGTGCGCCTGCAGAATCGGGGACAATCACAGGCTCAGGAATATCGATGTCTTTCTTCTGGTGTGACTTCCTACAGTGCTGCCTGAGGTTATCGGGGCGCGAGACGTGACGGGGGCAGTAGGGACACGGCCACATCTTTTTCCCATTGAAAGTCCCATGGACAGTCTTTTGATGCCTTACTTTGTGGTCCTTGCGCCAAAATCTGCGTGGGCACATGTCGCACACCCACGGTCTTACTTTTGTCGGCAAAGTTGCGTCGACCGAGCTCGCCGCTTGCGAAGCAGGAGTGCCCTCGGCACCGTCCTCCTCGCCAGACGCTTCGGGTTCCTCGCCAGACGCTTCAGGTTCCTCGTCTGCCACGTGCTGCACCTCCTGCAGGGAAGCCTCACCCTGCAGGGAAAACTCCGGCTCGTCTTGTGTGGAGTCACTAGAGGCCACGGCTTGCACACTCCAAGACTGCTGAGTGGCAGGGTTTGAAGCCTCACCCTGCTGGGAAAACTCCGGCTCGTCTTGTGTGGATTCACTGGAGGCCACGGCTTGCACACTCCAAGACTGCTGAGTGGCAGGGTTTGAAGCCTCACCCTGCTGGGAAAACTCCGGCTCGTCTTGTGTGGATTCACTGGAGGCCACGGCTTGCACACTCCAAGGCTGCTGAGTGGCAGGATTTTGAGGCAGGTCTAATGCGGCACGAGACCCTTCCTCTGGTTCGCGGCGCGCCATCCTATGTGGCAGTCGAAACCCAAACCAACTAAGCTCCACCAAGGCCTCCGCGGCAACGCGCGTCGTGGGATCCAGTTGCTCTAACAACCTCCTCCTGTTGGGATCTCGCATGTCCTCTAACATCCTCCTCTCTTCAAGCGCGGCCCTGTACTGAGCCAACGTGAGCCTTTCAAGTGATTCCATGAAATAATCCATGGTTTTGTCTTTATGATCTGATGGCAGCTGTGTAATGGAAGTCACAGACGTGAATTTGGGGGGGGGGGTTTGGCTGGTAAGTCGGGCAGTGGTGTCTCGAAGAGCCCCTGGCACAGTCTCTGTGGCTTTTCTCTCTCACAATCCTCGGTATTTGCCTTGAATTATGAGTGGGGGATGAAATTCGCGTTGTGAGTATGCTGATGGTGTGAATTTTTCTTGAAACCAATGTGGCGTGGTGGTGCTTTGGTGGATGCGGTTCGAGCGATTCGCAATGCTGTGAACTGACCTGTTTATATTTCTGTCTTAGCAATGGCACAGCTTTCCAAGGGGAAAGTAAGATGATTTTAAGTATTCAAAATTTCTCGCAATATTGTTCGCGCGCGAATATCACAATTTCAAGTCCTGAAAAAGTTGCTGACAATTTTACAGGATATCAGAAATATTGCATTTTATTCCTGTCCCGCTGTGGCTAGTTACCCTGCACCGGTGTGTTGCCACGGCCTAGCTAACTTTAGCATGCACGACAAAGTGCGGACCATATGAAATTGAATGGATTGAAGCTCGATGCCAGTGGCCTCAGCAGAAAATCCACAATTGTTCGAAAGACTCAGAAGAGTTGGGGTTGGGGAGTGTGGTAGGGGTCAGGTGGGTTGTAAGAACGGCTAAGGAAACGGCGTGCCACCGAGCAGGGTGACAGACAACGAATGTCCGACCAACGATGAACGACAGCCGCCCAGAAATTAAATTGACACTAACGGTCGAGACACCTGACCTGGCCGTCACTATTCCAGCGACCTCCCAGGCGGGCACCTTGCTGGATACGCCAAGTGCCGGTGGGCGTGCAGGGAGCGACACTGGTCGAAATGGAGAGCCCGCACCAACTTGGCTGCAGGACCCTGAGGCACTGGAATTTCCTGAAAGGGGAGGGAAGCGGCAGAAAAAACGTGGGCGCAGCTGTGCGCATAGGGATCCAACCATCCCACTGCCAGGGGGGCATCACCACCTGGGGCGAGTTCACGCACAAGCAAAGCAATCATGCAGAAAGACGACCCGACCAGAAACTCCAAAACAGCAGGCGTTGGTTGGCAAAAAAATTGAGAAAAAATTTGAAAAAATTGCCCCGACGTACAAGTGCTTGTACTGTGTATAGTCTCTGGTGCGAGACGAGGGTGGGCAGTGGAAGCGATCGAGATGGAATATTCGGTGGGCTTGTCGCTTCGCGGGCTCAAGGTCAGAGAAATATGTCCAAAGTGGATGTCGGAGGTCGAGGATGATTGTGGGAGGACTAGGGGTGTTTGAGAGAAATGTGCGGCATGTCAAGGTGGGAGGTAGGATGTAGGAAGTACCTAGGTATGGGAGGGAGGAAGGGGAGAGGAAGCCATGCGAGTGCAGGCTAACTTAGGGCGGAGCATTTCCCGCTGAGCATGTACCTGCCAAATAATATGCTCTCACGTAGGCAGGCAGAAGAATGTTTGTGAGATACATGCTGGGTCTCCTTGAACTAGGCAGTATAGTCGATTAAACTACTATTTTCGTAGCACTAGGTGTGATGGATGGGTGTATACGGTCAGCACCGTCCGGTGGTGATGCCGGCCCGCGACTATCCAGTTCTATTAAAGCCTATTTTATTCATTGCAATGTTTCTCAGTGATTGAATAAACGATATCGAGAAATCTCAAGTGTTTGTGTCGTATTTCGTGTCATAGTTGGTTGCGTGGGTTTGTTCTGTGTGGTGTTGTGTTGGAGAGCTGCTCTGGCCCGCAGCGCATCCCCTATTTTGCTATAGGCGGTTGCGAGCTATGCGATGGGAACCCTTATATCTTGGCTGCGCTTCGGCGTATCTTTTTTCGGCAAACCGTACAGTACCGTGCAGATCTGATCGCACCACTTGTTCTGATACGGAACAGAAGCTCGAAGGACTCAAATATTAACTGGATTCATGATTGTCTCGTCGTTGAGATTCAGTTTGCCACGGTTTCGCGTAGGACTGGCTGCCCTGAAGCATCCATCCCGCTGCACCAGGATGGCGAAGCCAGACCACTCAGAGAGGACAGCGGACGAGCCTCGCGACCCAGTATGAAATAATAAACCTCTACAATATACCCAGAGAGTGCTTACTGACATGGTGGGCACCCTCAACAGTCTCTTCATTCAGTCATTCTCAGGCGGATCGAGGAGATCAACCCCTCCATCCGCACCTTCCGCCTGGCCATTCCACCGTCCGTGGGAAGCATCAAGGTAAGCCTGCCTAAACCAGCTCTGGCCCAGACACCTAGGTGGAAGACGAGCCCATTAGCCATTTCGAAGAAGCTCTCAGCTCCTCGACTCACCAAGCCCCACTGCACGCCCGCAACCTGCACCCCTAAAGGTCACTGGGCACAGCTAACCGACCCGCCTCCCCACCCCGTTCAGTTCCTCCCAGGGCAGTGGCTAGACGTCTTCGTGCCAGGCATAAGCAAGCCAGGCGGCTTCACCATCACTTCAGCGCCCTCCAGGGCCCAGAAGCCGCCGCCGCCCTCCTCCTCCTCCTCCAACAACAACACCACCACCGCAGGCGCTGCCGCTAATGACGACGGTGCGGCCCTAGAGCCCTACCTCGAGCTGGCTGTGCAGAAGTCGCCTGACAACCCGGCCGCCAAGTACCTATGGCGGCCCAAGGGAGAGATCCTGTCGTCTGAGCTGCGTGTGCGTGTGGGCGGCAGCTTCGTCTGGCCGCCACCGGGTGTCCAGCCCATGGTGAGTCCCTCCCTCCTCTCCACCAGCCATAACTGAGGCACACGACTGACATGGTCAACGAAAGACACTCCGCAAGATAGTCTTTGTGGCCGGCGGCGTGGGCATCAACCCGCTGATGAGCATCGCGAGCCACCTCGCCGAGCGGCCTGGCCCGCGGCACACGGTCGAGTTCCTGTACTCGACGCGAGACCCGGGCGAGGGCCGGCGGGACGCCAAGGAGATACTGTTTCTGAACCGTCTGGCTGGGATCTTCAACGGCGGCGACGGGGCCAACACCGTCAGGGGAGGGCTGAGCTTGTTCCTGACGCCCGGCGGGGGAGACAAGAAAGATGGCCCGGAGGGGGCCAGTGGCCAAATTATGGGAATCTCGTTCAAGCAGCGGCGAATCACTATCGAGGACGTCGCGGAGGCCGTCGGTGATGACAAGAGGTTTGCTGTTGTGTACGTCTGTGGCGTGCCTGCGATGACTGACGAGTTTGTCGAGAAGTTGACTTCTCCCGAGGGACTGGGCCTGGAGCCTCATAGGGTGCTTTACGAGAAATGGTGGTAGAGTAGTGACAGCACAAGTACAAGCGCATGAAGCCTTCTATTGCCATGGGAACGCTACGCTAATTACCTCGGAAGAGCACTCTGACGTTTCCTTCCCACACTACAACTTGACTTCGCCCACGATGATGGCCGAAGATAACTCGAGCAATTGCTACTCTTGGGAAGAGCCACGCCCCTGGGGCTCCTCGAGTCTACATCCGACCCCTGCAATTTTGAACCACACTAGATCCAATTGCCATGCTTCTCCTTCTCATTGGGGCCAGACAGATGAGGTGTCGAATAGTTGCGAGCAGGCGCCTCACACAGCGGCTGTCTGAGTGGTGACCGAGATCGGTTCCGGCGAAGGGTGTCCCATAGACGACCAAGCCTTGGACTAAGCACCCGGCGAGTTGGGACTTTGGGAGAAGGCGATCGGCGAATCCACTCCCACTCGTCAAGTTGAAGGTGCGGAAACCTAGAAAAGTCGATCACCTCCTCCTCGATTGCCTCGACAGACATACTACCCTGCTGAATGGCCGTCTTGGCATTTTCCGATGGTTGCGACCCATCAATGTTGTCCGGGCCATCCACGCAGACTTTCGACTTACTTCCACTAGGAACCAGATGATCCCCTGGAAAGGTCTCTTGGGGCTGACTGACCCCCAAGTCTTCCTCAGACGACAGGTAATATTCGTAATCGGACACTGACAGGTCGCAGGAATCCGGCATCGGCTGATTGCGAGCAGGAGAAGAATTTGACTTTGTTTTGTACACCGGAACCTCCTGAGCGTGGCCGTACTCCACAGACTCGTCTAAGAATGAGATGTCCTTGACGTAGCTCAGAAGAGAGGTTGCGATGGATGCAGTCGATGTCTTCCGGGAAGGGCCATGGGAGTCATCTGGCATGCCGACTGGCAGGTCGAGTAGTGGCCTGTCAGGCAAGGGGCGTTGCAGATACGAATCGGGGATGCCATCAGTAGACCCGTCCCTAAGTGATTTGCTGGGCTGGGGCAGATTATGGCTCGTCCCTGAGCCTGGTCTCAATTGTGGCGGGGTTCTGAGGACAAATGTTTTCTCTTTCCTCGGCTTGCTGCGCTCTTCAGAGACCTGTCGCTCTTTACTGGAGCTGCCGTCGTGGTTGAACACCGATTCGTCGGGACCAGAGCTTACGATTGGGGCTTGAGGCAGAGCTCGCTGCGGTGGCGTGCCGTCGATGCTTGCGTCAGGTGTGGGGTCGGAGCTGCCTGTAAATGTGCTGGTAGAGAATGTTTCGCAGATGTTCGAGTCATCGTCAGGTATCAGGTTCAGCTGGCGGAGGTTTGACCAAGAGCGATAATGAAGCCGAAAGCTGACGAAGGGCTCATCTTTGGGATCGATGAGATGGAAGTCGAAGAAAGTAATGTCTTGTGGATTATGTATCAACCCGCCGCTGGGGGCGCTGAGCATCCAGAGTCAACCAGGTGTCAAGACGAGCACATAGAGCAGAAGACTTACGCAATGCCATATTTCTCCTGATGCCTGTACTGGTCCAGCTTAGCAGCTCTTCTCTTTCGGCCCCTGGCTCGGAAGACCTGCACTTCGATGAGCCCACCATCATCCGCGACAGACTTCTCCTGCTGGTCTGCTACGAAATGGAAATACCTGGCCTCGATTCCGTCGGGCTTCATGGTCGTGCCGCCATCTTCGCGATCCCATCGATCACTAGGCTCGTACAATGCCTTCTCCACCCGACCCTTTCTCTTAACCTGGGGATTGATTCCCCAGGAAGTGATGTGTCGTCCATTCATGAAAAGCTTGAAGAAGAGGTGACTGGGAGGGTTTGGCTCTTGTTCGACAACATAGTTGATACAAAACTGGGCACCTATTCTGACGTAAGTAAGGTGCATTTGCGTACAGGAAAGGTGGCACTATCGCAGACCTGGCACAGAGGGAATGTAGACTGATACCGTCGGATTGACTTCTGATACTCGCTTTGTGTCTTGGTCATCGTTGCCCAGATGGCGAAGGTAAACAGAGGATCCTTCAGGATGAGGGTACTCGGGCAGCTTGCCGACCTCCGACTCTGCGAGAACAGAGACGTCTATGCCACGAAAAGAGGGCATTTTGTGCTGCACCGGTGGATGTCAACCATAAACCATCAATCAGGAATTTGAATTGGCGTCGGCTTTCAGGTAATTCGGTGTAGCACCATGCGAAAGTCGCACGTCCTGGGGTTGGACCGGGGTAGACAAATTCACTCGGTCATTACCACTTTCATGTGCCAATCAGTCGAGGGGGAAACGAGCCTGGAGGGGGGAACTAAACGTCCACAGCCACTGGGTATGAAAGCACTTGCTTTCGCAGCCCAGGGGCATGGCTACGTAGGAAGTTTCGACCGATGACCCCCAACCCCAACTAGCTGCGTGCAGACGGCGTGCAAATACAAATAAGGGCAGGAAGATTGTAAGCCATACAAGTAAAAAACATCATTTCGTTTGCATGCGGTGAGGAACACTGGACGTAATCAGATCTGCGACTTAGTATGCCCGATGCTTCATAGAGGCAGGCCAGGCGTGCCCACCTGCAGATGCAAAGGCACCAATCGAACGTGGAAGGAAAAGCCTTGATGTCCACAGATCCACGAAAGCCAGAAATCTATTTCGACTGGCTTGATTCCGGATTCAAATGTACAAAAAGACGTCCTAGGGCGTCTTTCACCGTCTATGAATTCGCTGCAAGAATCTTCTTCGTGTCCTCCTCCTTGTTCAGCAGCCCTAGGTTCCGTATTTGTCCCGCGGTGGGCGCATTCTCTCGTCCCTGGTTAAGCTCAGCCTTTCTGTACGTTGCCTGTAGTGCCATCACCCGGGCGGCCTGCGAAACCGACAGTGTTAGCTTTGGACATCTCCGATCAAGCAGCTCTTCTGGACGTGGCCGACCTCTTTCTTGTGATGCAAGCACTCGTAGTAGTCCTCCAGCACAGGCACACACTTCTTCTTGCCCGAGTCGTCCTCCGAGTTCGTGTTCACGACGTAGCATGCGAGCAACTCTTGCCAGAAGGGGAAGCACCGGGACGGACCTGTTAGTGAAAACGGTCAGCGCAACGTCTCCGTCTCTGCCAGTGAGGGCCATTGGCTCCTGAAAAACAACTTACCCCCGTTCAGTCCGTATCCTGATGCCATGGCTTAGGTATGAGTGCTGCTTTCCAGGAATTCGATCGAGATGTCGCCGGCGAACTCACCTGTGTCGCATCGCCAAATGATGGCATGAAGTCGAATCCGGGCCTCGCTATTGGCAATGGTGGAGCTCCAGGGTGCTCTCCTGCCTGCCGAGGGCTACACAGTGCCAAGTGCCAGAATAGCTGTAGCATTTCACACTAGCCACAGGCGTGCCACCCATGACATGACCGGGATGTTGAAAGCTTCCAAGGAATGCGGCAGCTTTACGTACAAGACCAGCGCCAAGCTCCTTGAATCTCCCTAATAATTACTTACAACCACGAGACACAATCTGGTGATGCGGCTGCTCTCTTGACCGAATACTCCAGAAAGACGGAGAGCATGCGTTGTGTCTATCTCCCACCATGACTTCCGTTCTTTCAGCCCCAAAGATTGTCCTTCTCGCCGCGCACCTCGCCGCCAAAGCGGATCTCGACAGCTTGTCCTTCGTCGCCGCGCAACATGGTTCCGTGCTGCGAAAAGAACTGCTCCTGCGCATACTGCTCACCTACCTGCCCGAAACTCTGAAATCTGAGGAATACGTGTCGTTCATCGACGAGACGGAAAAGGAGGAGTATGTCACACACGAACATTGGGACGTCGACATATCAAGTGTGGAACATCTCAGCGAGGAGGACGCTGTCAAGAAGGTCCGCAAGCTGCATCTGCAGAAGCTGTCATGGCCACAGGC
This sequence comes from Diaporthe ilicicola, assembly GCA_023242295.1. Taxonomy (NCBI): domain Eukaryota; kingdom Fungi; phylum Ascomycota; class Sordariomycetes; order Diaporthales; family Diaporthaceae; genus Diaporthe; species Diaporthe ilicicola. Next base: position 117,858 of record JALPVH010000103.1, on the reverse strand, counting down.
ACCGGCGGAGGCTGAGGATGACCCCCTCACGCTATTCTTGCTGCGCCGGTCGCACAATGTGGACGAAGAGGCCGGGCTCTTGACCCAGTTACCCGATCTGCTAGTGCCTTTCCTAGATCACTCGCCCTGCATTCGAACGTGGACGATATCAGTACTGCTACCTCTGCTTAGACGGAATTACGAATACTATCCCAATGACAGCGTGCCGGTGACACTGTCAGCATTCGAACACCTCAGCGACGACGCTGCGGTCGACTTGCTCCTGTCACAGACCGGCCAGCGGGAGGAGGATCTCTCTTACATTGCTCGAGATCTCCGGAGTCTGTTAGGACCTTGGCTATACAGCGAAAGGAGGTGGACAATCAAAAATCAGGCTGAAGCACAAGCAGAGGATGCTGACGAGGATGGACTGATCTGCCCAGGCTGGGAGCAGATGCTGATATGGCTCACCGCGCATGCATCATCAAGTACTTGGAGAGTCGCGGTAGAAGCAATAGATCATTGGCACTCGCCAGAGGACGTCGACTTGGGCGGGTACGGTCAGATGTGGCTGAACGAGGACAAGCAGCAGTACATGGAGCTCAGATATGCTCGCGCCGCCATGGCATCGGCGTACCTGATTTCTGAAGCAACGACCGATGCGCTGACAGGCGCATATACAATCGTTGCCGAGGTCGCCAAACTCCTAGATGACCCTCTACCACCATTACAGACTGCGGCTTCCAACCTGACGCCGGTTCCAGACCTTGGAAGCACTAACATCATGTTCGCCAAAAATGTGACGCATCTCCGGAATAACCTGCTCGATGAAAGCAACGTCCTCACAAAGCCGTCCAAGCTAGCTACGACCCTCCTCTCGGCACTAGTCGTCAGCGCATTTCTTGCGACCCGGGCGGGTTCTCCTTGCACACTGAGACGAGCTGGCGAGTTGGCTTTACTACAAGACGAGCGTGAACAGAAGACAGAGGCTCTAAAGCTCATACATGCCGTCAGCGAGAACGGTCCAAACGCGGGTGACAGATTCTGGCTCAAGGCGAGGAATGAGATTCTTTGGCTGAGGGATTGGGGTGCGGAAGAAGATTCAGATCCGGACGAGGACCAGCACTGTTGCGGAATATTTGGGCGTGTTAGTCGCGAGTTCCTCGAGGTTGAGATCTTGAAGGCTCTTTTGGCGCATGCCCGTGAGTTGTATCCGTGCCATCCCTCTTTGCGAGCATACTTTGGTGCTGACTTTGTGAACAGGATATCCGCTAGCCAAGTCTCTTTACGAAGATGCGGCAGAGCAGCCTCTCCCGAAGAACGTTCTGCAGGATACCATATACGCTGCGGCCATGAGTGCCTATGATAACGCTTCAAACCCCAACCGCACAAGGGGTGGCGTGAAGAAGTGTAGCGACATGTGAGTATTGTCAGATGCAGATGAATTGGACCGCATCAACTGACTGACTTATCGTTAGATTACATGCCTTTCCGCAGACTATAGAACGGTCATCTGTGGCGACGCAACGGATCGAGGCCCTCCTTAAAGCGACACATGCTTTGAGTGACTATCGGCTCGTGCTAAAGCAGGGAGAGCCCTTTACGCCTGTTGTGCTACGAGTCCACCAGGATCCGATCTCCATTGTTGGGAGGGTTTTGGAACAAAACCGGAAAAGCTACACCAATATCCAAGATCTCGTCGAATTGGGCCGCAATATGGTGGTTGCAGGCCTGACGGTTCGTGACAAGTCAGGACATTGCTCCCTCACACCAGAACTGGAGCCGCAAGAGATATTAAGCACCGAGAGACGCACCACGGCGATGTGTATTGATGCAGCGTTGACGGAGGATGACTTCGAAACTGCGTATTCCTATGTCGTCAATCGCGTGGCAGCGCTCGGCAGCCCACCACAATCCTTGAGTCGCAAGGCCAGCAACGGCTCTTTAGTAAATAAGGCTGCGACAGCCTCGGCTCAGCGAGACGACTGGTCGTGGAGGGCAGCACTACAAGCTGGCAAATACCGGCGCACCTCGCGGACCGTGCGGCCTACCCATCTCGGCACAGCGAGCGGCAACCCCGACATCCGGCACCTGGAGCAAAGGATCGAGTGCCTGGCCACAGCTCTGCGGGTTGCACCCGCCGCGACGCTACCAGAGATTCTCAACACATACCGCCGTACAGAGGAGGAGCTAGACACGGCCGTAAACGCCGAGCATGAGCAGGAGAATGCGTGGGACGAGGCGGCCGACATGCAGACGATGCCCGGCGGGTTCAGCGCGCCGCCTCGCAGCGCTACAGCGCCAGCTAGGCAGTCGTCGCGACAGACAGTCGAGGAGGCGCCAATGTCACTCTTCGACCTGTCGAGGGCCAGCATGCGCTCTGCGCAGCGCAACCTGACGGCGCTGTCTAACTTCAACACTACCACGCAGGGCAGGGGCTTCGATGCACCGCAGACTGGTGAAGAGTCGACGGAGCAGCAGCAGCAGCGGGCGAGGAAGAGGGACCAGCTCAGGGACGCGGCTGTGGGCGGCCTGACCGCGGGAGTCGGGTGGTTGATTGGGGCTCAGCCGGCGACCCGCGGTCCTGAGAGGGAATAAATGAGGCTTTGCAAGTTGCAATGTTGGGAACGTGATGACACTAGAGAATAATGATACCTATTTCTATTTGAAATGACCTTTTCTGCATGTTACTGTCTACCGTGCGCCTTGAATGACTCTTGCGCAAAGATATATGCAGATGTCTAAGCTCACTTAAGCATACTTTGTTGCCTTGAAAATGTCCCGTCAGCTTGGGAGCCCCGATACACAGTGAGTCGGTCAGTCACGAATGAATGCTGCACCAATTAGACAGAAGGCAAAAGGATCTGAGGAGCAAGCAGCAAGGCTGTAGGTGAGTAATTTTGTGTGTTGTGGTTCTGGGGCATGGCAAATACTGTTGGGTGTGAAGCTGCATTTTGGACTGCGAACCGTTGCTCGAGATTCTACGGGTCTCCACAGCCTCCCGCCCGCACCAAAAACAAGCTGTGGCCCGTGCCAAAGCTGAGCGGCTCCAGCCCCCCACCATGCCAACCTGGCGGCAGGCTTGTCGCATCATCGCCGCCTTTTGTCGCTCTGAACAACATCACCTCCCACCGATAATTCCTCCCACCTCACCTCACCTCACTTCACCGTTGCCTCACCCTACGCGCCTTTCAAGGTCTACTACCTCCACGCACCCGTTATCTTCATCGCCACTAGCCTGGGCTGCTTTTTTGGAGCTCGTGACGTACAAGCCTGTGCGACCTTGAATCGCCACTAGTGTCAGCCTACCTCGAACCGCCGACTCCGTGATGCTTGCATTCGGTTTTCTCTAAAATCGGCCATATTTATCGTGGCGTACAGATTTTTTTTATTTTTACAACTCGATCGAGTTACGTACCAAGCAACCCGCTATTCAACGGCAATCTTGCCAACGACGCGACAATGGGTGTTCCCAAGTTCTTCAGATGGCTCTCGGAGCGATACCCCTCCATCTCGCAGCTCATAGCTGAGAATCGAATCCCCGAGTTCGACTGCCTCTACCTCGACATGAACGGAATCATCCATAACTGTACCCACAAGGACTCGGGCGACACCCAGTTCCGCCTGAGCGAGGATGAGATGTTTATCCGCATCTTCAATTATATCGAGCATTTATTTGGTAAAATCAAACCCAAGCAGCTGTTTTTCATGGCCGTGGATGGCGTCGCGCCACGCGCAAAGATGAACCAGCAGCGCGCGAGGCGATTTAGGACTGCGCTGGATGCTGAGCAGGCAAGAGAGAAAGCGATTAAGGAAGGAAAGGAGCTCCCTAAGGAGGAGCCCTTCGACAGCAATTGCATCACGCCAGGAACAGAGTTCATGGCGAAGCTCTCGCAGCAACTGAGATATTTCATCAACAAGAAGGTCACCGAGGACAAGGAATGGCAGGGCTGCGAAATCGTGCTTTCCGGCCACGAGGTCCCCGGCGAGGGCGAGCACAAGATCATGGAGTACATCCGTAATGCAAGAGCGCAGCCGCATTACCACCCCAACATGCGGCACTGCCTATACGGCCTCGATGCGGATCTGATCATGCTGGGTCTGCTCAGCCACGACCCGCACTTCTGCCTCCTCCGTGAGGAGGTCACCTTCGGCCGCCAGTCCAAGGTGCAGTCGAAGGAACTGGAGCATCAGAACTTTTATCTCATGCATCTTTGCATTGTAAGAGAATACCTGGAGCTGGAATTTCAAGACTTCAAGGAGACCGGCGCGAACAAGTTGCAATTCCCATTCGACATGGAGCGAGTGATTGATGATTTCATTCTCATGGCGTTCTTTGTCGGCAATGATTTCTTGCCCAACCTGCCCCGAATACACATCAACGAAGGCGCTCTGGCGATGATGTTCAGGATATACAAGTCCGTCTTGCCGAAATGCGACGGTTACATCAACGAGGGTGGCGCCATGAATCTAAAGCGTCTGGGTATCTTCCTCGAAGAGCTCAGCAAGGAGGAATACCGATTTTTCGAACACGAGGTCGAGAGCTCTAAGTGGTTCCAGGCCAAGCGGAAAATTGGAAATGGGGACGCGGCGCCCAAGCAGAAGGGCAAACTCATCGTCACATCAGAGCAGAAGAAGCTGTGGAAGGACCAGATCAAGCCCTTCCTTACTAAGCGAATTTCTAACACTCTGGATCTCGGTATCAGCCTGAAGGCTGCTGATCGGAAGTTCGTGCAAGACTTTGCCGAAAATGCCCGCATTCCTTGGGAGACCAAGGCAGACGACGACGGGCACCGCCATCTCGTGCTAAACTTCCCGCAGCCAGAGGACAGTGGCGAAGGCGCCGAAGATGCGGAAGAAGAATCGCAACTAGCAATTAATCGGATTGTCAAGAAGTACGACAACGCCGAAGTTCAAGACGTGACAGCAGAAGAAGCTCAGGCTCAGTATGATGTCCTGTACCAGCAGAAGTTCCAGGAATGGAAAGACAACTACTATGCCGAGAAATTCCCTGAGTGGGCAGGGAAGCAAGAAGCTGAGCTGACGAAGCTCACCGAGAACTACGTGCAGGGACTGCAATGGGTATTGTTCTACTACTACCGTGGTATCTGCTCGTGGCCCTGGTTCTACAAATACCATTACTCTCCTTTGATCTCGGACGTCATCAAGGGGCTAAATGCCGATCTCAACTTCAATCTGGGCCAACCTTTCCGGCCATTCGAGCAGCTCATGGGTGTGCTTCCCGACCGAAGCAAGAAGATCGTCCCCACCGTCTACTGGGATCTCATGACGAGCCCCGACTCACCGATCGTCGACTTCTACCCCAGAGACTTTGAGCTGGACATGAACGGCAAAAAGCAGGACTGGGAGGCTGTGATCAAGATTCCCTTCATCGATGAAAAGCGACTTCTCGACGCCATGGCCACCAAGAACGACTTGCTGTCTGATGATGAGAAGGGGAGAAACGGCTTCAACGTCCCCATCAAGTTCACTTACTCATCGGAATACGACTTCACCTATCCATCATCCATGGTGGGCATATTCCCTGATATTCCACACTGTCACTGCGTTGAGAACATATTCGACCTCCCGCCAACGGACGGTCTGAGCTACCGACAAGGTCTGATGGATGGCGCCATGCTTAATGAAGAAGCACTGGCCGGGTTCCCAAGTCTGGCAACCCTTCCCTACACTGCCACTCTAGGCTTCCACGGTGTCAACGTCTTCCAGCAGGACAGTCGGAACGAGAGCATGGTCGTCACGCTATCTGACTCAGCGGTGCGGACCAAAGTTGAGAACGCCAAGCAGAAACTCGGCCAACGGTGTTATGTTGGTTACCCATTTCTTCAAGAAGCTAAGATCGTCCGCGTCTCTGACGAGCTGTTTGACTTCACACTTGCAGAAAATGGTTCCGGTGAAATTGTCGTGAAGGACCATTCAAACAGGGATATCGACGACTGGCTGAAGAATTCTCGATACTGGGAGGATTTCTACAGCAAGCGCTTGGGCATCTTGATCGGCGACGTGGAGTCCATGGTCCACGTCGAAATGCTAAAGGGTCTAATCAAGACGGACGATGGTGCAACCATTAAAGAGTTTGGTGAAATACCAGGCATGCGCGACTTCTATGCGTCGCAGACCATTGTCGATGATGTGTTCAATGAGGACGAGCGTTTCATGGAAAAAGCAGCACTTCCTCTTGAGGAGGAATTTCCTGTTGACTCGCACGCCTTCTACCTAAGCGACCTGGCTTATGGTCGGCCTCTTGCTGTAACTGGGTACAGCGACAAGAAGCTGGATGTCCTCATCTCCAAGATGAAGAACAAGGAGCCAGAATTTGCGAAGCAAGTCATTCAGAAGAGCGAGCGTCAGAACAGGTACACACCGTCTTTCCACGTCTCCAAGGACCTAGGCCTTCACCCCCTGGCCTTCAGCAAGATCACCTCTTCCTATCAGGTGCTCAGCGTGGGAGATCTCAAAGTCAACTTAGGGCTGAACTTGAAGTTCGAGTCAAAGAAGCTGAAAGTTCTCGGCTTTACACGCAAGTCCGAGACAGGGTGGGAGTTCAGCAGCGCGGCGATCAAATTGGTCTTGGACTACATGACAAAGTTCCCAGACTTCTTTGCAGGGCTGTTGAAGAATGTGCAAAGTAGGGATGTCAGAGCAACTGACATCTGGGCCGACGAGGCCACGGCGACAGCGCGAGTCAAGGAGATTGGTCAGTGGCTCAAGTCGATCGGTACGAACAACTTTGTCAAGGTGCCACTGGATGCTGAACAGCTCGACTCTACTGTAGTCATGGAGCTAGCTCAAGCATCTGATGTAGCATTGAAGGCTTCTCAGGACACCGCTCCGCAGGCCGTCAAGGGCGTGCCGCGAAGTGCCCTCTTGAAGCCTGGAGATGCGGAGACCCGACTGGGGAATCAGCATTTCCGCTTGGGAGATCGGGTCGTTTATGCTCAGGATATCGGCAAGGTTCCTATTGCTTCACGAGGAACCGTAGTCGGCATTAGCAGGGTGGGCAGCAAGAACATCCTCGACGTTCTATTCGACATCACCTTCATGAGTGGAAATACTCTGGACGGCCGTTGCCCTGTGTTCCGAGGCCAGACTGTCCCAGCCGCGTCTGTCCTCAACTTGAGCGACAAGCAAGTCGTCATTGGTTCCAAGGCAGCCATGGCGCGGGCGCCTCACCCGTCAATAACCACGCTCGTGGCAAGTGGTGGCTATGGCGCACCTGGTGGCAGACAGTTCCGTGACGCTGCTGCTCCTCCCCCACTGACCGGTTCATGGCGCGGTGCATTAAATGGTGCCAATGGTCACGGCCGTGGTCGGGGAGGTCACAACGGGCAGTCAGCTCAGCGGGGATCCCTAAACATCCAGCCTAGCAATCTGGTTTACCGCCCGTCGCCAAACCATACACCCCAACAGGACTACCAGCGCGGCGGCCGAGGAGGGTTCCAGAACGGCTCTGCCAGGGGCGGGCGCGGAGGTCATAGGGGAAGAGGTGGAGGTGCACCGAACGGTGACGGTCACCAGGCGCAGCAACCGTCGTACAACGCAATGCCACCACCGGCCGGACTCGATGGCAGAGGCCGTGGGCGTGGTAGGGGAGGTCGCGGTCGTGGATCGTCGGCCCCGCGTGGCAACAGGGGTGGCGGCCGGCCGCAGCAGTCGCAGGCTGCTCAGAGCTAGAGGCTTACTTCACCACACACTCCGACAGCGTTGCCTGACGGGTTGCAACCAACGCATGCTACTCCCGAGAGGTCGAGGCTCGTTCTGTCACGTACTTTAGCACCATTGGCCGCTTTGCGCTCTCAACAGTCGCATCAATCGTGTGCTTCCGTTCGGAGCTCGAGGCCCTCTGTATCACATGTTCCGGCGCTTCTGCCTCAACCATCATCGGAAGACCGCGCCAAATCGCCAATGTCACACCCAGCATCGGAACGAACTTCAATGGCCATGTCCATTCCCATTCCTCCTTCGTCCCAGAACTCCGATGGTGAACGCAACCTGCTTGCTGATGGAATCGATGCACTGGTACCGGCCAGGCCCGATGACGCAGGGCTGTAGCACAGCAGTGATCGCAGGCATTTCTTGCTCCAATCTCCGTTGGATACGCAACGGACAAATCCATTACGGTTCCAGGCATATTACCATCCATACCTTGACCCAAATTTTCACCCACACTACCACATCATTTGTGAAAGCTACTGCTGCATCCTATACGACAGTGACGGAAGGTATTACGACGCGCGAATCCACCTGGCCTTGCCTGTGCGCTTGCCGTTACACGTTGCCATGTCCACGCCGGAACTCGGAGTCCATAGCTTCCCTGACCGCGCCAGGAACGGGAGCCGCCCGCCGCAACAGTCACAGTCTGCTGCGCAGGACGACGGGCAGACGACGGACGGTGATGTCGGACATGCCGGGAGGCCGCAGGAGCGGGGGCATTTGATGATGATTATGATGGCCATGATATTGTATATCATTCGCCCGTGTTTGTGGCTTTGGAGGTCATTCCGCAGACGCGGATGACGCATGTCTTTGTATGGGTACCTAGCGATGTGGTAGGAGCTACAGTACAGCGATAGAGTACAGAACAGCGAGCTTTTGAGCAGAACACTAGTTGAATTGATAGTTGTACAAACTTGCTTCGGGAAATATGTCCCTCTGCTGAGATGGTAGAATCCAGCAGGATTGCCTCCGCCTGGATTGCTCATGCTTTCTGCCTTTCCACGGGAATAAAGATGCTAGTTTGTCTGTCTGCTCGCTACCATACTCTACCAAGGGCAGTCGGATCTATCACTTTGGGCAGGCTGCGAGCTAACTAGCTCGCATATGGAATCTGCTTATTTCTGAGGGCCTAACTCCATGATGCCTGACCCTCATATTCCGAGTAACGAGGTAGTCTCGCCAATACCTGTGAAACAGAAAGCCGCGAGAACCTCACGCCTCGACTTCCAGGCCCGGCTTCACCCTGGAGACCGTACATCCATCCATCGATCCTATCCGCCTCAGCGAGCGCAAGAGCGCGCCCTTGGGCCGATGATCTAAGCCTCGGGCTTGGGCTTCCTCTTGTTTGCAACCTTGTCGCCGTCGTCCTTCTTCTTGATGGCGGGCAGGACGAATTTGTCGCTCGCGCCGCCGGCCATCGCCTTCCACAGGCCGTGGTCGCGGCCCTGGTCCCAGGTCAGGGCGCCGACCCAGGGCTGGACGTTGTAGTGCAGGCGCAGCTCGACGCCTTCGGCCTCGGCGATGCGCGACGACGGGTGCGTGATCTGGTACTTTGGGCGCTGGTTCTTGAGGGAGAGCTTGCCACTAGAAAAAGATTCCAACATATTAGCATAGCTGTTCTGTGGGCCCTTCCGCTGCGCTGCGTCCCGATGCATCCTCTTTCTTGTTGGGTTGCTGCTTACCGGCTCGGATCTATGGGCTTCCCCGCGGCGCTCTTCTTCAGCTTGCGCAGGGTGGCGGGCCCGATGTTCGCGAGGTGGTCGGAGCTGGGGCTCGTGATAATCTGGTCCCAGATGACAGCCTGGTTGGTGGCGTTGTTGCTGCTGCTGCTGCTGTCGCCGGGCCACTCGGCGGTGACGTAGACAAAGACCTGCTTGGTGTTCCAGGTGAAGAGCGAGCTGAGGTCGGCTTCGAGGCTGAACTTGATGATGGCGTACTCCTCGCGCTTGGTCGAGTAGTAGTGCGGGCGGCCCCTGACGACCTGCGTGTTGGTGGGCCGGATGGTGCCCGACGGCGTGCGCGGCGCCAGGAAGTCGGTCGCTGCTATGAAGGCCGCGACGACGAAGGCGACGGTCGTGAAGAAGCCGAAGACATTCTGCACCCGCACGAGGGAGGTGTACATCTTGGGCGGCGTGGGTGGGGCCCCGGGCGCCTGCTCGGTGGTGTTTGTGTTGTGTGTTCGACAATGGGATGGACGGCGCGGCGCTGGGGTGATTGTTTTCGGTGATCGTTTCGATAGCGCTTGAGCTTGTCGTGCTCTGAAGGTCTGCTGCTGCCTACTTTGCTGTCATCGCTGCGAGCTGGTGGCGGGATATTACCGAGTATCTGATCCTTCGGGAGGAACGTGGCTTCTTGTACATGTCTCCGTCACAAGGCAATAAGACGAAGCTTAGGCCACGTTTGGGACAGCAGCTGGCTTATCGATTGCTTATCGTCGGAGAGCTAAGTACGGATAGTTTACCTAGTTTAGGTACCTAGGTACTTAAGTATCCTTGTCTACATCATCATCCTTGCAGGTCAGAACCTCCCATCTTTTTCCCTTAGTCTACCATGTGTCTACCGTACGAAGCAAGGATGTCTATCTGCTACTGGAATTGCCCAGCCCGCCTTGTCTCAACAAGCAACCAAGACTTTTTGGTGATGGATATTGCCCATTTCTCACCCAACTGCGTCCGCTTAAAAGCAAAACACATAGTAGAGGGGCTTCTTGTCCATCGAGACAACCTTGCTTGGGCTGATCCTGGTCGACCCTGAAGCATTGTCGATGTTGTCGAAGAATGAGAATTTATCACCAAAGAACTTCTGCAACGGTTCCGGAAGGATTTCTGGCAAGCAATTTCGCAGTCAGCTCGTCGTTCCAAAGCCGCATCCAAATCATTTCCCTGGTTGCTTGAAAAAGTCTGGCAAACTCACTGGTTCGCACCTTACACCCCAGAAGATTCTCCATTGCTTCGACTTCCTGGTTATTCACATCGTACAGGCGGCCCATCCGAGCCCGCCATGAGCCGAAAATGAAGTCTTCGAGATCTCGCGGCGAGCCAGTCCTTCGTCCGAGCTGCTCTGCAAACTCGGCCATCAGCTCCTCTAGCTGCCGCGCCTTGTCCGCCTCAAAGGGATCCGCGCCGAGCCGCCGCCGCTCACCTTCAGGGTCCGGGTGACTGAATATTGCCCTTCGAAAACCTGAGCTAAGGATTCGATCCGTGCTTCAGCATGTATGTGTCATCTCAAGGGCCTCGAAGCTGAGCAGGCGGAGGATCTCAAGCTGCCATGTCGGCACCGGAGTACCAGCCGCACGCTTTCTCTCATTATCCGAGGTCGACAAATTGTCACCAATGACACAATTGTGTTTATGTCGAAACAGATGATGCTGGAAGTTGTGGGGGTGAGAGTGTCTTGTGAGTGGGTCTTGGAGGTAGTGCTTGCACAGGTAGCTGAAGGGTGAGCAACCGCCCTGGGACTGCTGCACAACACGCCGGCCCGACCCGCAAGACACCGGCGGTAAGGTACACCAACACACGCAACCATCACGGTGACGATTCGCCTCTTCCTCCGCAATGGTCGTCATTAATCTCACGCTCGCCTCCGACGTCCAACCAGCTCTAAAGTCCGCTGACTGCCGACACCAGGTGCTAGTCACCATTTTCATAGAAAGGTAGTGCCAGCCCGTGGCGCCTGTGTTGATCTTTATGTCCGAGTATGGCTGCTTCTCCATGTGGACCGGCTTCGCGTCTAGACATCGGTGCTCGATCAGCCATGGCAGCACGTCCTGGACTGCTTCCCCTAGTGGAGGCTTGGAGAGAGAGGGATAGCTCCGCCAGTCGTCCATGATGGGCCGTAAGCCGTGCTGGTTCGGCTCGCCATACCCGACAAATCCGTTTCTCTCAAATATGGGAAAAAATTCCAGGGGAAGTCCCGGGAGTTGATAAATGTTCTGGCCTTTACCTTTCGCGGGCCGCATTGGCAGAGGAATAGGGATCTTGGCGCGTTCGAGACACACAGTCATGATGTTGCTGATGGCTTGCTCGGACATCTGTTGCACTGGTTGCTTCGCATCAGAGTCCGGTGCATTCGGACCCGAAGAATGCCTAATGGCTGCCATGACCTCCTTCTGCGCGTCCTCTGCTTGAGCAGAGAGATGCACCCTGATCTTGTCTAGGTTCGATCGCGCGAGTGCGAAGAGCTCATTCCGTCGCCGAGCCATGTGCCTCGCGAACACTTCGGCACATTCGGCTGATGTGGCCTCCAACGCGAATGCCAATGCCTGGGACATCCTGCCGCTTTGTGGATAGGCCGGGTAGAGGTCACAACCTGCTTGGAGCACCAGGTCCAGGCTCTCTGCGCAATGGTTCGCAGCAGCGTAGCTGAAGGGCCATGCGCGATTAGCACGGCTGCCCCAGCCATTCTCCAACGAGTTGTCGGGCGTATCGAGGAGAAGCCTGGCGTCTGTTTCGAGCAGGAAAGAGAGGCCCAGAGGCCAGCCGACGGAGAGATACAGCACCGTCAGGCCGTCCGTCTTCACCAAAAGCGACTCCAGGGACAATCGGATGGCGCTCTTGAGGTCGTCAAGTGATCTGAGCAGGATCGCTCTCACGAGTGGAGTGACGTTTTCCATGCCTTTTGTTTACGCGTACAATGAGTATCAGTGAGAACACAAGCAAAAGTGGCTCGAGAGACTCACAACTTTCAAAATCTAGAATTTGGGTGAGGAAAATACCAGGGTCGACATACGGCATCACTCGAACGACATCTTCGATCAACGGGTCCGAGGCTTGTATAATAGAGGCGACGAGTCTGACGCTCTGGTCTGAGGCCCGCCCCCCGAATGGAAAAAGAAGGCTGGCTGATTTCGCAAGCGTCGTGGAGGTTTCAATGAGAGGTGAGAAACCAGGCTGGGAGGATGCAGCTGTGGTGACGTAGTAGGTGTCCCGCTCGTCGCAAGTCAGACCCGTCTCGACATAGAGCTGTATCATTGGCATGACCACGCTCACTACCTCGGGTGTCAGTAGCTCACTATTCAGTAACAAGGTTAGAAGACCGACGAAGCGCTGACAAGACGAGGATCAGATATAGTTGGCACCCGATACGAGACACGGGGCACTGGAACAAAACCTACCTGCAAGTGATTATTGCTTTGCTCGTCGATGTCGTTAATCGAGGCTTCGCCCTTCTGGTAGAGCAACAGCACATTCTTCTGCATCGTCTCCAGCCGGTCCACGACCTCGGCCGCCTCTCGTTTCCGCTCCCCGCTCGGCAGCCAGAAGCCGACGCTGCTAAATTCCCGCTACAAGGGAGACTGGTTCCAGGGTACCAGATTCTTCCATCTCACTGAGGGCCCACACGACGAGCCCCCCGCGCCCATCGAGCACTCAAAACTTGCGTCGACAAGACAGCTCAGGAACGAGCCCAGCTGGATGCGGACGCGCGCCCCCACCGCGCGCGTGTGCTCTTGGGTCATGACATAGAGGGGACACCCCCGCCTGTGGCGCGACAGCCTTTGCTCCCGCGAGAAGGCACTGAATCCGTGCAGTTGCAGGTAAGACGTGGCCGAGCGAGCGGTGCTGGCCCGGCATCGACACCGAGAGAATGTGTCAAGGGCCTGCTTGAGCGAGGCCGGGGGCAGGTACCGTGCAACTCGGTCGGCCAACTGCGGAGCCTCTGTGCCGCCGGTGTCACTCGGGTTTTGTTGTTTTGGCTGGGACGCGATCGTCCTGAACTGTGCAAGCATGGCCTGAGCATGAGCTTGCAGCTCGTCTCTAAATTCGGCTCTCAGCTGGGCCCTCAGCAGGCCGGCTTCGAGGCTGGTATCATGAACTGCTTCCTCTGTCATGGAAATTTGGCGCTTGATCAAGGAAAGCTCGGAGCTGAGGCCATCCTGTAGCTTGCGCAGCCTCGACGCGTTCTCGTGGGCGACAGGTTGAAGATCAAAGGCTGTCGCCTGGTTCTGGAACGCCAGCGAGTCGATGGCAGAGCGGATGTCGGCGCCCTCAGACTCGACGTTCAAGCCGATTGACGAAACTGAGTTTTGAAGGCTCTTTATATTCTGGCCCTGCTGCTCATTCTCGTTCCTGAGAAGATCATTGTCCCATTGGTAAGTATTGTTGTGATAAGACACTTTAATCGTTGAATGTATTTTCAAGGAAACTTACAAGTCAACAGTGAGGATTGCAGTATTGAGTGATGTAGTCAGCTGCTGCAACGCGACCCGAAGGTCCCTGACGTCGTCCTGATGAAACTTGTAGGCCATCGCGCGCCCTGCGTTCTTGGCCTTCTTCCTCAGAGGGCCTGCCGACCTCGTCGTCGTCGATAGGGACAAGCCTGCCGCGTTCTGCAGCGTCGGGATCACACCCTCAGGAAACCCCTCCAATTTTGCCACGACATTTCGCAGCTCCAGGAGAGGGACCCTGGCGCCTTCCAGGCACTGTGACAGGAGAGCCGCATGCTCCGGCTTGTCGGCGTGGATCCGAGTGATGAACCCGTTGAGGCGCTCCAGCACGACCGCCAGCGTGCGCGCAGTGTCCCACGCGGCCGCCAGCTCCTTGTGCCTGTGCCTGACTGCGCTCAGATATTTCAGCACGCCGCCGCAGACCTGGATGCCGAAGGTCACGATCCCGAAGGCGCCGGTAGCTATTAAAAAGGGGTCTGCCATTTTGGTTGACTCGTCACTTTCTGTGGATCGTCCAGAGTCAAGGTTTGTTTTCTGGGCAAGTCCAGAGCCTTGCGTGCCGTTGATCGGGGCATTTTGAATATCGCAGCCTAGTCGTTGGCACTCTTTGAGTGATGAGCTGAAGATACACCGGCCTATAGATTCTTTGAATTGTTTGTCGCCCGTAAAGTCAACCGATATGTTGATTAGTGCTTATCTGCAGGCAAGGGTGTCGGTAAAGGTTTCTCTGTTGTGACACCACATAGCTGCATGTCAACCTATTTAAGCACACTGCCAAGCAGGGGAGCACATCATCGGACCATTGAGAAAATGCTCTCTATACTGAAGTAGGTTAGGGACAAGGCTTTGCACACCTACATCCAGAACGGCGCTTGTGTGGGGGTGGGGGTGGGGGGCGTGAAGCAACACATTAAGTGTACCACCAGAACATCTGACAACTATTTGTCATTCAACACATTGCGGCTGTACTTTTAACCGCTCTCTATCAGTAATTTTTGGTCACTTCCGTAAACCTCTGCCAATTGGGCAAGCGGGGAGGGGGATTATGTTATTGATGGTATGAATATTTGGATGCGAACTTGTGTATTTGCATCCGAGACTCAGTTAGAGAGACAATCTTCGAAGGTGTTAGTACAGGTCTCAAGGGCGTATAAGTCATGCGAAACTGAGTTGGTAGATGGTAAATATCCGGGGGTTCATTTTCATCTCCTACCGGTGTGGTTGAAATCATCCCGTCTGTCGTTGGGGAAAAGCAATCGCCGGGTCGTGAGAACTCGCATGCGTAATGTATTCCCACATACCTCCTAGAGGTGACCCGACCAAGTTCTGAGTATAGATCAACATAAATGCAGACCGGCTGTCAAAAATCCTTGGTCAAACTGTCAGCTTTATACCAATGATATTCGAACAAGCCGATTTTGCGTCTGGCGCTGGCCGACTAGAAATGTTGAAATCAATGAGAGGCACATGTGGATGTAGAAAGCACGCAAACAAGACGCCCTCTCTTACGACTTACTCGTACCGCAGCTAACCTACATATGTAATGTAGTTTTCATGATTAATATTAGGATGGATCAAAGCAGTATATGCGATTCGGGTTAATGACTGGTTGCTCGACTAAATGGATCGAGAACCTTGAATTTAGACGATGGTCTACAACTTGTCGTCCACTCCTTGGATGTATCCCGCAACCAGTCTAGCAGGGACACTCGAGAAGGTCCGAGGTACAAAAATTCCATCACATTAATAGATACCGACATCATTGGTCATGTATTTAATCGAATTCTTTTGTCAATCAGGACACCGAAATTGCTGTCAGCCTATGGATCAATTATTATAGTCCGCATATAAGTGATAGCCACGGTAATGCTCTCGGCATTACAAGATCCTTCTTTTGCTGTTAGGAACCTCAGTTGTCTATCTTGTTCCGTAACATCAATGCTTGCCTGGAGCACCAGGATATTGGCCTTATGGTCCGCCTTCGATAATTTCCGTTCGTTCATGAAAGATCCGAATCTACATGCCCTTGAGGAGCTTTCGGTGCAGGTAAGTGAGATAGAAACTGATTACCTGAAGACTTTGCTGTTCACAACTCACGCATCCAAGATATATATACATACACACACACAAATGCTCAAGTGCATCTAGAACACTAGCTCTTTATTTACTGTACCATGGGGCCAACGAATTCCAAACTTGTTTCAGATAGAGACCACAGTGCGACATAAATCTCTAATAAGAATATAAACTTCCTTCGCCGTCGGACCTGGGTTAAAGTCGAAGCCGAGGTTGTGATTTGAGACGTGTTGGGCAAAAGGTATCATATAGGCGCTGTTCTCTGATTGGACAGAACACCCCTTGTAAGCCGGGATCCACGATTCCTAGACCACGAGCTTCAGCGCTGATCTTCATCGACCCCTCTTGAATCCTTGTTGCTCGACTCTGGTTTTTCTCACTACTGTATGTTCCCTCACCTTGTTCATACAAAAGACATTGCAGTGTTATCCTGGTTGTGTTGTGTCTTTCTCCATTTCACAGTTCTACGTGCGTCAGGTGCGCACTTGTATTACACGAAAATTCCCCAGCTCCTTGCCTGGGCCACGGACATCATGACGTCCTCCAGATGCCCCCTTTATCCCTCGGTTTGCTTGTTTTCTTCCCTTACCAATCGCCCTAATTATCGACTTGTACTCCTTTTCCCTCCCTTCCAAATGCGTATGTTCAATCGTTACTTAGATGCCGTATGCTGAAGTTAGATGATATCGCTAAAACAAAAGAAAATAATTCATATCGTGCAGTTGTTCGTCACTGCGCGCAGCAAACCCATCAGGCTCGGCTCATTTCGCAGCGTCCTCCTTCGGCGCCGTCACCAGGACGACAGTATCAGGCGTGCCCTCCCTGATCGACCGGTCCTCCTCCTCGTCCGCCTCAGGCGTCACCGGGTCCCGGTCTTTCCCTTCCGCCGCGGAGAGCGGCGACGAGAGCGGCGACGAGAGCGGCGACGAGAGCGGCGACGAGAGCGGCGACGCCATCTCGGGCTCCTTTCCCTTGGGGCTCGACGGCGGCTGCGACGCGACCTGCGTCCTGGAGCTGTCGCCCTGCTCGAGGACCGGCCGCGGCGGGGGCTCGAGCCCGCCGTCGCCGCCCTGGTCCTGTCCTGCAGCCGCCGCCGCCCTCGCCCCTGCTGCCCCTGGGGATACCACGCCCTCCAAGGGCGCGATGTTGGCCTCTGGAGGCGATTTCTGCAGCCGCTTGTCGACCCTGAGGACCTCTGCCGCCAGACCCCTGAGCCCCGTCAGTATGACGTGCGGCCGCTCCCAGGCCAGCAGCCCCGGCACGCCTGGGGCGCGTTGCGAGAAGAGCACGCTGTACCGCGTGTTGGCCCACGCCGGGCACACGTACCCCGCGCTGCTGCTGCTGCTGCTACCCGCGCCAGCCTTGGTGGGCGCCTCGACCTGGACCGTCCTGTCGTTTGCATCCTGTTGGGCCGTGCCGGCCCCTTCGCCCGTTGCCTCCCCCAGGAATACTGTGATGCCGACTCTTGGTCTTGTCACTTGTTTCCTTGATGTCTCTAATTTTGTGTTGTTGTTGCTGTCGTGTGTGGCACAGTGTGCCCAGAACCGCATCGCGTACTCTGGCCCTGGAAGCCACGCGAGGTTGGTAAAAGTGATGATCTGCTCCGGCGTGAATGGCAGACGGGGCGCGAGAAGGCGCAGGCCCTTGAGGGCGAAGACTAGGAGCCCAGTGGGCGAGTCGCACATTGCGTATCTGCGGTGGTGTCAGTCCAAAGCGCCCCCGCAGACGAAGTCATCCATATTGGTCTCTTGATATTGCACGCAAGAACCTCTCTGCAGATCCCGGGGTGGCAGCCACTTACGCAAGTGTGTTAGGTTCTCTCAGCCCGACGCTATTCAAGCCAAAATCGGACGGAGTAAGAACCTTCTTGTTCTGGTCCAGCGCAACAACCGCCTGTTTATGCGCGGAAAGATCCTCCTTGCTGTACCCGAGGATAGGAGCGTTGAGAACGTTTGCGATGGTCCACTTGGCCCACTCCAGCGGCGCCTCCGACAGCTTGGGCGAGCACAGCGGCGGGGAGATGAGGTGTGCGCCGAGGCACGCGCCGGGGTAGTCGGACGACAGGCTCTCGACGAGCTTCCAGTCGATCCTGGCGGGCGACGCGTGCGCGGCGCCCGAGTTGCTGACCAGGTAGTGCTCGTAGCCCAGGCGCAGCATCAGCGTGTTGAGCACCTCTGCCGTCGCCGGGATGACGGGCGTGTTGTTCGGGAAGGGGTCGCTGAAGCCGAGCCCCGGAAGGGCCGGGATGACGAGGTGGAACGGCTGGTCCCTGGCCGCGTCCTCGGGCTCAGTGAAGGGCTTCACCAGGTGCACGAGGGCCAGGTTCGAGAAGGGGAATGAGGGGATCAGCAACAGCGGCAGCGCGTGGCTGTGAGGCGAAGGCGCGTGGATGAAGTGGAGCCGGAGCGGTGCCTCTGAGGAGGGGATCGATATCGCCGTGCGGAACTGGGGGGTCTTGTTCAGACTCTCCTCCTGCTCCCGCCATGAGTATTTCTCGAGCCTGCTGCCGTGTCAGCTCGGTCGAAGACGCCGGGGACTGTTATCCCACCCACAGTGGCCCATCCCATACCCCGCGACACGGGGGAGTCCACTGCCGACGAACGAGACGACCTACCAGAAGTCAATGAGCGGCTCTACCTGGGGCTTCGGCTCCCACCAGTCCTCGGACGGAGGCTGTCTGCCCTCGTGCGGGAGACGAGTCAGCTCCAGTTTCTGCCTCGTCAGGTCGAGGTATCTGTTCGAGACCTGCAGGTGGCGTTAGCAGGCTGGCCTGACCTGTACCATCAGTGCACAGTGGAGAGATCTTACATGGACCTTGTAAGGCTTGACCTCGTCGCCGGACGCCACCGGCGGGGCGACTTCAGTGTCAACCATGGTATGCTAAAGCGATGCTACACACATTGTCCAACTGACGGGCGAATTACTTGGCGCAGGTGCCAAAGGCAACAGTAATAGGATGCAGGCAGTACTCGAGCAGTCAGGAAGTTCTGTGAGTTGAAGAGAAGAAATCATGTGAGTTACAAGTTGTCGCGAAAACAGGTTTGGAAGTGGCAGAACTGTTCCCAAGATACTCTACCTATAACAAGTAGGAGTTAATGGGATAATAAACAGGCGCGCTGCCCTGTCACTACCTGTCTCTCTGCCTTCAACATCCCCGTCAAAAAAAGGTAAGGCGCCGACCGAACTATCTGATTCAAGGGTCCAGGATAACTGGGCAGCTATGACCCTGGAGGCGTGGCTTCACGGATCCCAGTCGAGGCTGTGGCGTAGTTCCCATTCAAAATGTCACCTTTAAGCAGCAGAAAGACAGCATCCTCTCTCGGGAACGCCACAGGCGTGGCTGTGCTTGCATGCCGCTAAACCACACTCCGGAAATGATCGACCCCTTTCTGGTGCTTCCTGCCGACGTGGATCCTCAAGGGTGAGGGAGGACTGGCACAATCCCACCCCCCCGTCCTTCCCGTACCGTACGTAGCACCAGAAAGATCCAGGGCCCGGCGCTTCTATAATAAGAGAAGGTCGCGCGAGAAAACCCTGGATGAGGAAGAAATCCAGCATGAGAAGAGAGTGGCAAATCTACGTCAGATTCTTGCACCATTTTTCAGTAGCACACATCCAAGTTCGCAGGCTGCCTCCGAGACATGCATGTGCGACTCGCATCGTACCCTCCACCACCCACTGCCACTCTCTCTGCAACGCACACGCATGGGGGCCCAAAGTGTCACGGGTTCACGGGAGTGGCGACGTCCCCCCACGAGCTCCCTCCCTCCCCCGGGCGCAAGACTCTTTTGGGGGGGCCAGGACCCTGATCAGCAAAGTGCCGCGCGCGTGCGCGTTGGGATAGATGGAAATGATAATAAGCTCCGACTCCACCATGTAGACTCCACTAGTCGATCTACCCACCACCCTACTGGGCAGCTGGGAAAGCTGTCAAATGGCAGGCTGCGGGTTATTGGGCCTCTTTCGGCCAACGGCTGCGGACCGCAACGCATCCGGATCAGAAGCAAGGCTGGCTGCATCTTGGCATGTGAGACGTCTACTACGAGCGTCGAGTGTAATGTCAACCGAAACACCCGACTTGACGTCCGGCCACGATCCCGCGACTTCATCGTGGAAATTGTGTGCCAATAGTCACGTAGCAAACGTAGTTGTCGGGTATTAGCCATATATTCCCCAAGACTTCGCATCGCCGCACACGTCGGATGGTGAAGCAGCGGCGCGCCTCTAGAACGAGACACCGGGCATTCCGCCCCCTCTCTTACAAAGAAAAGGAGATGGGAAAGGATGCTCTATGCTAACCTCAAAAAAAGGAACCCACTCACGAAACCCCCCTACTCACCGACAGATTGGCCCAAGCTCACTGGCTCCGCAACGAGAAACAGCTGCATAATTAAATCGCTATGCGTATAACCCAAAACCGTCGTCGCCCCTCCCGAGCCCACCCGTTCCCTAATTCCGTGCACCCGGGTTGGGCGAACCGCCCGCGGCACCACCGCCGCCGCCCTGGCCGACCTGACTGTAGCCCTGCTGGGCGGGGCCCCGGAGGTTCATCGCGCCGATCCTGGAGACGATGTTGCTGCCGACGGCGTCGACCGCTCCCCGGGGGCTGGTCAGGCTCGGGCCCTCGGGCGCCGTCTCCTGCACACGGAACAGCTTTATCCCCGTGCCATTCCAGATGCCCACCGTGCCCTTGGAGATCTGCATCTCGCTGCTGAAGATGAAGCTCCAGATCAGGGACTCGTACCAACCCAGCGCCAGCGGCGACCACTCGAACGAGTGCACGCGCACCGGCGACGCGTCTACCCCGACCAGCTTCACCCCGCTGATCTTGCGGAGGGTCTCCAGCGAGGCGTGGTCCGCGATCAGGGCCTGCCGCTGAACCAGGGCTGACACCTGCGGGATCGCGCTCAGGATCGTGTGCAGTGGCAATTCCGGGAGCCAGCTGTCGATCCACTGCGGCGTCGGCTCGAACTGGCCGTTCATTGACTGGCCGGACATGGAGTAGCCGCTGAGGCTTGTCATGCTGTTTTGTCTCGAGAAGTTCTGTGTTCCGGCTGGCATCTTACCCCTAGCCTTCTCTGACATACCGCGGAGCTGTGTTGGTACCGCATCCTCAACGTTCGACACCACCGAAGATGCCCGGGATGGATTTTCACTTGGGTCGGATTGCGAGGGGGTGTGACGCTCTTCGTCACTGTCATCTTCGTCCTCACCAATGGTAAACGTGCCGTCCTCCTCGGGAACGTTGCTCAGTGCTGGTGGCCGGGAGTGGCCCGTCACTGGACTTCTTAGGCTCTCAGCCGAGCTCCTGGTGGAATCAATGTCGGAAGAAGCTCTAGCATCCTTCCTCCGCCGATTGCGCCTCTCAATCTCCTCCTGTCCGCTCTCCAACGTGAAGTTGCGAAGGGCCTCGAAACGTTTCCTGTTTCGTAGGACTGCTGCCACGAACTCGGGGTTTTCTGGAAATTGTTAGGAGTGATTCCTGTAATCTGGTCTCGCTACTTGACTTACTCTTATACTGGTGCTCAAGGATGGAGTTCATAGACTCGAGCAATGATCGTAGGAGGGTGTGGTTGGTGTCATTCGCCAACAGGAACGAAGGAGATGACATTGAATTGAAAAGCTGCATCATCTTTGCGCCAGTTGCAACACTGAGTCCCTCGAGGTAGTAGGCAATATTGTTGATGATCGCCAACAGCGCAGGGTAGATGGCTGTGAGCTTTCCATTGCTAGTGGTGATGAGGTTGTAGATAGACTGTATTGAAATCAGCGCTAGATAGCCATCGTGAGATTGTTAGTGGACTCACTTGTATGAGGAAGTCAGCATATGTGCCCTTGAAACCTTGTATGCGGATCACAGGAGGCAGTGTCTCTTGTGCTTCGAACGGCTTGTTGAGGTTGACGCCGAAGTTCTTCTCCACGCTCAATGTCTGGAGGAGGAATGCACACATCCTAACAACCCCTTGCTTTGAAGCGTCGCTCTTGTATTCTAGAGCGTAGAACAAGATGAGGATGGTGAAGTCGTGCGCCCTCTCAGTGTCGACAATGAAAGAGCGGAACCGCTTGTTGCACTGGGTTATTTCCCAGAACAACATTATCATTTCGGGCGCAAACCGTATGGACGACTGGGTTCCGGGGATGTACGAAGCATTAGCCTGCAGAGGTTGGTTCAGGATGCGCGTCATGCCGTCAACGACGAACTGGAAGTCCTGGGGCCGGTGTATCCGTCCGAGAAAGTGCCGGAACCAGTTCTTTTGCGGCTCGCCGTTCTTCTCAGGAACAGGATACAGAAGCGTGACAAGCAGTAGTTGCAATGAGTAGGTGACGAGTATCTGTTTTGGGTCCTTGAAGACGAGTGTATTGTACGGCACTCGCCAACTGGCGGGGTTGTACTTCATGGTCTGGATACTGTTAGCTTCGTACAGGGCGAATCTGGCTTGCACGACCTTACAGTATTCAACAAGGAGCAGAGAAGAGACAGGACAACCTGCTTGTCCGAGCAAGTACAGATGTGTGTCAGAGCCTTCGTGCCATTCCGCGGGAGCACCGCGGCAGACATGTACAGGCTCTGGCCGGTGATGGCAAGTAGCAAGCGCAGCACTTCGATGCGGTTGCTTTCGAACTCCTTGGTCGTAGCAACGGTCTGGTTGCAGCCCACGCCGCTCTGCCATATTGCGTAGGTGACTTTGGGCTTGCCATGCTGTTGCTTCGAGACTGTGAAATCCGAGAAGAACAGCAAGTCGATAAGGGTGTCGATAAGCTCTTCTGCCAACGGCCTGACCTCCTCGAACTCGTCCGATGGTATGCTCCTTACCGCTTCCTCTTCACCGTCGTCGAAGAGCACTTCGCTGGCTATGGCGGACTGTCGTGTCCTCTTCCGCCGGATGCCCCAGAAGAAGCGATCCTCCCACTCGTGCAGGTTGTCGGCCTCGTATATGTAGGGCAAAACTCTGGTGAGAACTCGTATGCAGTTCAGAGCATCGCGCTCGGGGGCGATCTCAGGGTCGGGGAAGGACGGGTGGTGTCGCAAGTTGAAGAGCCGCGAGGTGACGGCCAGTATCAGAGTCTCGAGGTTCTCGATCGCATGGTCCCGCGTGCGCCGGATGTCCGCGGCGGCAAACAGGCTGAACACATCGTCAGAGGATTCGGGCAGCTCCCAGAACTATTGATGATTGTCAGTGACAAGGCGGCCGGGCCGGACGTGGGACAGGATGGGCTACGGACAGAGGTCCAGTACGGATCGTCAGCAGCTATGCTGCGCTCTCCACTGAGCCTGAAGATGCCCTTTTTGAAGACAAGCTTCGAGTCGCTTGCACCCATGTTGGCGGCGACCCGATAGCATGTCTTAAGCCTTGCTCTTTTCCTGATCGAGCGAGGCGATGGATCTGCAGGGATTCGGTGGTGAAGTGCCGGGGATGGGAGGTGGTGTAGGTTTGGACGGTGATGCTTTTGGATTCCTGGAGGTCGGTAACTTCCAAGGTTGGCAGTGCAGCGAACGGCTGTGATATCACACCCCTACGGCGGCTCTCGGGCCACCTAACCCTTTCACTTAACTGCCCAGAAATACAAATACCTGCCTAGAATGTCTATCAATAATCCACCCCTTACTTTTTAGGCATACAAAAGGTGGCCGTAATTATTTGACACTTGTATCGTCAGGTCATTTAATTGGTACGGATTTTGCTTCTTATCTGGCAGCTTGTCCAGTTCCAAAACTGACGGCTCGTCTCTGCCAACGAACCCCTGCTTTGCCGCACCTGGATGAGTCTCAGACACAATGCTACTATTGCTTGCAGTTCCTCCCATCCTGCTGCTCCTTTGATGATGAGCAAGCTTTGTTGCTTCTGTACGTACGGTGGTCTGCTGAATTACATGACGCGCAATCTGGCAAAACTGCCAGGAGGCCGCTTACTGAGGCTGCGAGACCAAAACACTCTATCGTGTGAATAAGTTATCCCTCACACTCCGTGCCGAGGCCTACTGTTCCTGCTTTCTCCATCCTCTGCGTTGCTCCATCCGGTGCGGTGCGCTCTCTACGGAGAACACCTGGCCTAGCACTGGGGCCAATCCCGAGCCTGAGATAACATGCGTCTCTGTCGGCCTAACTCCGTCCTTGTACAACTGTTCCATGCATTTGCATCCTACGACCAGACGTTTCCCGAGGATCGACGGCTCCTGTCGTACAACCACTTGTTGTTCAGGCCCACACTTATCCTCTTCCCGCCAGTCGGGCTAGGAGTCGGAGGAGGTTCGGAGAATATGCTAGAGGCGGTGCTGAGGTTGAAAGAGCTCGTACTCGCATTGAAAGGACTTGGAGAGCCGTATGAGGACTGCCGTGCTCCGCTGTAGCCAACAGCTTTCTGGAGCAATGGGCTTGCTGCGGGAGAGTAAGGGGACCCGTTAAGCCGTGTCGCGGAAGCAGGGCTACCATTTGCCGACAAGGGCGAGCTCGTTGGGCTGGGCTTTCCGACGGACCCATTTATTGAAGGCGTGCGAGTGTATCGTGGGGGCGTGCTGTAGACCGAGTTTGGCGTGGGTGGAGCTGAGCTCGGGGGCAGACCAAGAAGTTCGCGCTGGGCTGGCGTCAAGGCAATGTCGGAAAGGTCGTCTCTGGATCGTAGTATGGGAAGACAGGCTAGGCCGATATTCACGAAAGGAAGCGTTTGGGCGATCAAAATGGTCCATTGGAGGTATTGTCTCGAATCGCCCGACCTGGAGGTACTCGTTAGCTTCATGATCTGTTACAGCATGGCGAATTGAGCTTACAGATACACTGGGCCAAGCTCGGCAGCAGCCAAGCGTATCACATGGATGATCAAGAAGGCAGCAAGGTTGTAGACGATAGTTTTGACATTGTCGCTGCCGAAGACGCGTGCTTGTTGGCGACTAGTGATCTCCTTGATGCGGGGGTGCTGCCAGTTGCCTGGAGAGTCTGCCACTGGAGCCGGAGTGGCCTTCGATGGCGTCGTGAGAGCTCCGTAACTGCGTGTCTTGTTCAAGGCGAGGGCTGTCGTGGAAGACATTGTAGTTCGCCGGTCGCCCTGTGTGTGGCAGGCGATGCGCGGTCAGTGGTGTCGACGCGGCTGTTTGACAAGACCCCGGATATGCGCAGGTGAGAGGAGAAGCAACGTGGTGATCGGCGAGGGGAGCTGCTGTTGTTAGTAAGAGCTTGTGGGAGTGGGAATGCCGAGGCAAGCCCGCGGAGTGTCGTCGTTGTCGTCGTCGGCGCTGGGTGGGTTGTGTGAAGACAGGGAAGGGGGAAGCAGGAGCTAAATTGAGGCCTTGGTAGGCTGGTGGATGAAAACAATGCGCGGGTTCCCAGGCGACGACATCCCTGTCGCTAGCCTCTCAGATCTCGGCATCTGCCGCTAGTCTGCTCCATGTTCGGGTTCTCTGCTGGACCCCCAGGCCGATGAGCTCCCCGACTACTGTAGGTACGGATGTACCTGGCCCCGCTACCGAGTGACAGCTCAGCCCTGAGCCTTCCGGGGTCACCGGTACATATAGTCTCGCTGACGCCCTCCTGGAACCGACTACGAAGCTGGCTGACAGTAAGGCCACCAAAGCTGTACCAACCCGACAGCATTGGATCTTGTCACCCGTCATCAACGCGGCCTAGAAAGCCATCACTGCCCATGCTCCAATGAATTGGTCCTGGTCCTTCCACCACCTACCCATCTAACATCGACCCAGAGCTTTACAATCGACGCCCGTCGGACCCGCCGGCTCTTTTGCTCACCATGGGATTCTACGAGAGGGCGATGTGGCAGTTTGACGAGGGCGTCACCGGCCTGTTCTCGCAATGGAACGCCTGGTCGAGCGCCATCACGACATTCCTCGTCATGTACCTCACCTACCAGCTCTTCACGCGCCGCGACCCCGACACCCACCCTCTCCTTCTTGCCCGCCAAGCCCAGCCCTCGCCTGTGCGACACCAAGGCGAATCGTCCATCTATCGATCGCACTCCGCCCCGCATGGTATGCCGTTGAATGCTGGTCTAAATGTCAAGGAGCCCGGCGCTTCCAAGTGGTCAAGAGGACGAGACGGAGACCTCAGGGATATCTGGCGGCAGGCTGTCAGCGGCACTACTCAGGAGGGCAAACCAGTCGGCAAGGGCAAGCTCTTGACCGTCTTGGGCGCCGAGAAGGTTCTGGAGCACAAGCTTGGTATGTATGCTAGGCATCGTCAAAGGCCGATCATCAGTGGCTAACATGCGCAGATGACGTGACCCGTCAGATCAACCTCATCGGAAAGCATATACACGACCAAGGCGGTGTTCGCGTCGCCATCTACCTCCCCAACTCGGTCGAGTTCATCGCAAGCCTTTTCGCATGCTCCTTTCACAACCTGACTGCGATACTCATCCCCTTCGACCAGCCGGATGAGGCAGTAATCTCAATGCTGCGGCGATCTGCCGCCGACACTGTCGTTGCCCTTCCTGGCTCGTTCCCCTTGGACAACGTGGTCAAGAGCTATCCGTCCCTGCGACAAGTGATCTGGGTGGTCGATGAGGGAAACAGGCATTTGGACTGGACAGAGGTCCCCGAGGGCACGGGAGGCAGTCTCAACGTCTCGACCTGGCAGGATATCATACAGGACAGCCCGGTCGATGCCGGCACGGAAATTCTGCCCGTCCAGGGCCAGTCGGAGCCCCGGGATATCACAGTCTTCTGGAAGTCCAAGCCGGGCGTCACGGAGGAGATGGTCCGCCTCACCAGTGCCAACTTCGTATCGGCCATCGCCGCGCAACTCTTCGCTGTTCCCCAAACGCAGCGCATGAACCCGTCGGACCTGTTCCTCCCCGCAGACTCCCTGACCAACACGTACACCCTCGTTCTCACCCTGACTGCTCTCTTCTCCAATGCCTCGGTGGCATTCAACTCATCGGCAAGCGAAGAGATGGATCTCATCCTCGCCACGCGCGGTATCGCCCCCACCATCGTCGTCGCATCGCCCAGCACCCTCCTCAAGACGCACGCCGAAACCACCCGCAACGTCAGCTCGTTCCTCGCCAGCAAGATCCACTGGCTCCAGACGCGCAGCCTCACCCAGGCCGGCGTCATGCCCGCCGCGTCGCTGCTCACGAGCCTCAACGACAGCCTGCGCCCGGCCATCGGCCACACCCCTGGCAAGCTCCGCCTGGTGTACACGGCCGAGCGCGCTGGCGCCGGCACCCCGCCGCTGTCGTCTGCCGTGCTGTCCGACCTGCGCATCTTCCTGGGCGCGAGGGTTATCTATGCGCTGAGCGCGCCCAAGGTGGCTGGCGCGGTGGCGCAGACGCAGTTCTACGACTACCGAGTATTTGAGGACAAGTACTCGCACTTCGGCCCTCCTCTGACGAGCACGGAGATACTCCTGCGGGACTCGGGTGATCACAAAGTTACGGATGACAAGGCCGAGGGAGAGGTGAGTTGCTACCGCATGGACATCCGAACGAATGTCTGTTGCTGACATGATATTACAGATTTTCGCCCGCGGTCCTTGTGTTGCTGGTGGTGAAGCTGGGCTGGGCATAATCGGCACAATCCGCTTCGACAACACCCTGTCGTACATTTAAGGCGAGCACCGGAACACTGCTTGCTCAAATCTGTAAACACGCGTGTTATTTAGAATAAGATTTCGACTTCAAGGGTTATTGATGACTTCTCAAGAGCATGTGTGCGATCAATCAAGCCGACGATTACCAAAGCAAAGAGCAGACCGAAAACGACGTGTCATCGAACCGTACAATGCCATTACCGTAGATAATAAACCACCACGCAACAGGCCATAAAATGCAACATCCTTGTTCACCGTCCTGTGATATCCCAACGCCTGTACACCCACCCAACTTCCTCTGCTCACGCCTCCAGCCGATCCATCTATCCATCCCGGGCATAAAACAGCACGCACGTACACATACACACATCAGGCCCCGTTCCTGTAGACCTGCGCACCCTGGTTCCGGAACATGATGGTGTCCCTCCTCTGCATGATCATGAGCGAGCGGTTGAGCGCCTGCTCGCTGAAGCCCTTGCCCTCGACCATCTCCCTGCGCAGGGTGGCGAGGCTGGTGCTCCAGCCGATGGGCAGGCGGCGCTTGAGCTCGGCCTCGACGCGCGCGACCTCGTCGCCGAGCTCGCGGCCGCCCTGGTTCGCGCCGCCCTGGTTGACGGCGTCCATGGTCGAGCACAGGAACAGGCGGATCGCCTCGTCGACGTGCACCTCGGTCGCCACGGGCGACAGCGTCAGCTTGGCCAGCGACTCTGTGATGCGCACGATAGCCTCCAGCTGCCGCACCGTGATGGGGATCGACGACCGCGTGTTGGCCTCGAGCTCCGACGCGTGCACCTGCTTGCGGATCTGCACGAAGTGGGACGACAGCTTCTCTGCTGCCTCTGGGCTGAGGCGGGGCGCGCAGCGTCTGTGATTGGCGTGGTTAGCCTTGTAATTCCGGAAAGGATGGTGGTGCAACCTAATGGGGACGGTGCGACTTACGATTTGCAGTAGCTCAGGTACCGTTTCATTGTTTCCACGGGGATTTCAGATTCAACTTCTGCCTCCGCTGCGGTGCTGCCCTTGTGGATGCCCATGACGTGCTTTGCGATACGTTCGTCACGGCCACGCTCGTGCGCATCCTTGACGATGAAGATCATGTCGAAACGGGACAGGATAGTCGTTTGGAAGTCGATGTTCTCGCCAGGAGTCTTCATGTCATCGTAGCGGCCAAAAATAGGGTTGGCAGCTGCCAGGACAGAGGTCCTTGCGTTCAGGATGGTGGTGATACCTGCCTTGGCGATCGAGATGGTCTGTTGCTCCATGGCTTCGTGGATAGCGACTCTGTCTTCGTCACGCATCTTGTCGAATTCGTCGATACATACGACACCACCGTCCGCAAGAACCATGGCACCGCCCTCCAGGTAGAACTCCCTGGTGGACTGATCTCGTTGCACAGAGGCAGTCAGACCGGCTGCCGACGAGCCCTTGCCTGAGGTGTAGATACAGATGGGAGCCGCCTTCTCGACGAACTTCAGGAGTTGCGATTTTGCGGTACCTGGGTCACCAAGAAGAAGGACGTTGATGTCACCTCTTAGCTTCATGCCATCAGGGAGTATCTTTTTCGAGCCGCCAGAAAGCAGACACAGGATTGCTTTCTTGATGTCATCGTTTCCGTAAATGGATGGTGCGATGCACCTCGCCATGACCTGGTACAGATCCGGCCTCCTACTGAGCTCCAAGAACTCCTGCTCTTCCTCCTCGGAGAAGGTGGCATTGCCCTTTGCGGTCTGATCAATATCCGTTTGAATTCCGGTGGCCCGCAGATATGGTGTGCGAATGGCAACGGCACCGCCTGTTGATGAATTCTTGCTGCCCTTGTTCTGGTAGATCGAGAAGATGCCCATAACAATACATCTCGATCCAGGCACAACGCGGTTGGTCAAGTATCGATCAGCAGAGATGAGCACATGGCGTGGCAGCTCTCCGACGGGAACCTGTTCGGGCCTCTCCTGCAGCTTGATGACTTGTTGATCGACGAACTTAGAGTTCTCGTGGACGACGAAGTAGGGGTCCAGGGGGCACGGGTCTGTTGGGTCGCCCTTTTGCCTTTGCCTGCCACACCTCCTGGGCAAAGTCACGCCTGAAAAGCCACCATCGATGCTCATGAGTTGGGTGTAGCCGCAGTTTCGGCAGGAGAGGTGGAGCTCTGTCGCCTTGGATGACATAACAGAGGCACCGATGACAATTCCAGGCACCCGCACAAGTCGAGATATCGTGAGGGAGTCTAAATTTCGGATGGATACATCTTCGGCGTTTGAGTGGAGCAGAAGTTGGTGCGGCGGGAGGCTGATCTTTGCTTCGTGAGGGAAGACGATTCTTTGCGTACATTTGCGCAGCGCATTCTCAAACTACAAAAGGGGTCGATTGCCGTCAGAGTTGTCATCCAACATTGCGGTGTAGAACTGAAGAGGAACGAACCAGTGGTATTATCTCGGCAGGCTCTGTGACCAAGCGATGCGCCAACTCCTCGTTGTATTTGATCAGATCACCAATGTTGACATCGCAGTAGAATTTTTGGAGGAGCGCATTCTCGCGCAACTGGTCTCTATATGGAGTTCAGCCAGTGTTGTCTGTCAATGGAGAATATCTCTGTGATTTGCGCCTACCTGTAGACGAAGATATTGTCGAGTCTGAACTCAAGAATAAAGGTCTCGAGCTGCTTCTGAACCTGGAGGTTGGTGTCCTCCCCTTCCTCCTGGGGGAAGACATGAAGGGTGTGTACAGACCCGCGATCCATTTTGAAATCTGAAGGGAAGGCGATTGCAAAGGGATAGTCAAGTTACCAGAAGGCGAAGTCTGGAGTTGCGACGGATTGACATGTGTGAGGGGAGGGAAAGCCGAACAAATTATCGAGAGGGACCGATAACCACTTTACGCGCTGCCAGACGCGCCTTTCGCGAGTGGAAACGCGACATCCCTGCAGGGAGCGTAAAGTGGTTTCCCCGTGCGCCACAAAACCTACAGGGTTGCATCATCAGCAGCTGCGCCACAATGCGACTTGTCCATCCGAGGATTGAGCTTCTGTTTGGGTTTAGCTGTTCTTCTGAACGGGAGTCGATCCCGTCGACGTCTTGAGCTTCAACAACCCGGTCCAAGGAGGGAATGCGCGATCGCTTTCACCCCTCCTCCCACATTGCTCTCATATGCTTTTGCCCTGTCATATATCGGCCAGCCACAGAGTCCAAGTGAATCCGAAGTCTTTAAATCTCTCATGTGCATCGCACCCGGCCCAGCAATGATTCCTCGGTAGCAGCGCCGTTATCGAATCATTGATAGCAGCGCCGGCCTCCCTGTTGCCGTTCTCAGGGGCCGTGTCGTCAACCCGTGCTCTGTCGCATCCTGTCGCTCCTCGCGGCCATCATGTATTCGAATCCCGCTGCTCGAAAATCCATCGACAGCCTTGCTTCGCCCACGTCGCCGCTCACCCATCGGACAGAGTTCCCGTTCCACAGTGGAAGACATGGCTCTGTCAGCACTAGACGCGGCTCGACCGCGAGTTCCTTGCACTCGGTCGGTGGCGCATTGGATCAGGGCAGCTGGGGCAGTAGCAACACCATGTTGGAAGCAGGACAGAATGGTACGTGTCCATTCTCTCCCCTCGCTCCCTGCAAGACCCATCTGCCTGCGTGGCTGCGAAGCTGACGATTCCAACAGCCATATCTACGCTTTTGCAACCACCCATCGTCCGAACCGGCCTCGTTCCTCACACGTCCGCTCCAGTGTCGAGTGCCCATAAGCCACCGACAATCAGAGATATACCCCCGGTGACCTTGACCAACATCCAGAAAGTGAACCCTGCCGAGTTCCAGCCCTACCTTGAACAGGTCGGCACCCTCTACACGCAACTCAAACAGGTCAAAGCGAGTGAGGAGGAGGATAGCTTGCACCGCAGCAGCCGTGGGAAACCAGATGAGCTCATGGAGCCCTTTGAAGATAACCGTCTGCGCCCAGGCAAGCGTCCACAAGGGTCAAGGAAAGCGTCTGTGTCCTCAATATCGTCTTGGACAAAGGTAGAATCGCCGAGCCCCGTACGACGGCTCAGTTCGAGTTATGCGAGGAAAAATGCGCAAGGCCCGCCGCCACTTTCTACGATCCCGCTGGTCTACTTCGAGGAGGATTTCCACCTCGAGAACCCCAGAACATTCGATGTTGTAAGCGAGAGGTCTGAAGTTGTGCGCAAGGAGGACAAGACCTCAAACGGGAACGGGGATGCGCCCGCACCTCGGAAGACCCTGTCCACCAATGCAATCCTACAGGAAAAGCTGTCATGGTACATGGACACCATTGAGATGCACCTGATTTCATCAATATCTACTGCTTCAACAACATTCTTCAGTGCTTTGGGTTCCCTAAGAGAGCTCCATACAGAGGCCGCAGAATCTGTGGAGAAGATCAAGACGTTGAGGCAAGAGCTCGAGGCTCTGGATGAGGAGATAGTACTAAGTGGGCTCAACACCCTTCAGCAGCAACGGCGCCGTGAGAATGTCCAACAACTTCATCATGCTGTTCTGCAACTCAAAGAGATACTAAGTCAGCTGGTGAAGTGTGAGTCGCTGGTTGACGAGGGAGATGTCGACGCGGCCCTCGACAGCATTGACTCTCTTGACAGGCTCATAGCTGGTGAGGAGGACGACTACCGGCCCTCAACCCCGGCATTACGAGACGTTCAGCTTATCGATCTCCGAAGCGCCACTGCACTCCAGGGTGTCAGTGACGACGTAAATACTTTGCGATCGCGAATCGGAAAGGCTTACGAGACAAAGTTCGTGACAAGTCTCATGGCTGACCTGCGACGTCATGTGGGAGAAGTGTCAACCCAGGAAGTTCTTATGCGCTGGAATTCCGCGTCAGTGCGAGCCAGAGGCGGCCGAACTGGCGAGGCATCAGCTTTCCCGTCATATCTGGGTTCTACGGATGATGTACGGACCAAACTCATCGAAAGCCTGGCGGGTCTGTACAGGGCGAAACAAATCGCAGCGGCCGTCACAGCATACAGGGAATCTGTGATTAAGGAGATTAAATCACTTGTGAAGCAAGGCCTGCCCAGCTCGAACGACGACGACAACATGTCCGTGATGTCTGCTTCGACCGCTACTGGGGGCCGGCATCTCACCCAGAGGGAGAAGTCATCGATCCTGGCGCGAAACCTGCGGGCTATGGATCCTGGTGACGCAGAAGAGCTGTTGGTGAAAATCTACGTCAGTGTGACCGAAACACTGAGGAGGGCGTCGATACAGGTCAAGGTGATGCTGGACGTCGCAGCATCCATTGAGGATGGATCGATCCCATCCGGCTTGAAGTCCCCGCCCCTCAAATCACCGCCTCTCAGTCCGTCGACACGAAGGCAATCCATCGCGGGGCTTGAGGCTCAAGAGGAGATTCACAAGGTCATGGACCTATCCTCACTTCTCGGGAATTGCATTGACATAGCTCAAGACAAGGTCGTGAGGGTGCTACGTGTCCGGTCTGAGCAGAGCACACATTTGGACCTGGTTTGGTTTCTCCGCTATTTCACTCTCAATCTCCACTTCGCCAATGAATGCGAGTCAATATCTGGAAGGGGAGGCACACAATTGAAAGACGAGGTCAATGACCACATCAAAAGATTTGTCGGGAGCAATGGAGACCGTGAGCAGCAAAAGCTTGCTCAGGGCATGGAATCTGACCAGTGGGGCGCGATCGACTTTACCGGAAAGAACACCACCCAGCTAGGTCGCATCCTGGAATGCAGCACGAGCGATCCGAAAGACTGGACTCTCGGCACGCAAGTCTGGATCCCATATCTTGACGGGGAGGAAGAGGTGAATGGCGTCGAGAACTCCTCCCAAAGCAACGGTTCAGGAAAGTCCAAGGCCGTCATCGATTCCGAGTCATTTGTGCTACCAAACTCTGCCGTGTATTGCATGGAGGGCATGTCGAATTTCCTGCACTTGATCGTTGGCATTCCATCCATCACATCAGATGTCGCGAAGTCTCTTGTGAAGTACCTACAATTTTTCGACTCCCGCTGTAAGCAACTCATCCTCGGAGCTGGTGCTACAAAATCCGCCGGCCTGAAAAACATCACCACTCGACATCTCGCCTCCTCCTCGCAATCTCTTTCTTTCATAGCGACGTTGATACCCTATGTGCGCGAATTCATCCGGCGACACGGTGGCTCGGGCGGCGCTGCTTTAATGGCAGACTTTGACAAGGTCAAACGGGACTACCAAGAACATATGCAAACTATTTACGACAAGCTCGTGGAGATCATGAGCGGCAGAGCCGGCGCGCACGCCAAGACCGCGAGGGCGATTCCATGGGACACAGACCAAAAGAGCCCACACCCTTATATCGAGACACTCGTGAAGGAAACGTCACTGTTGCACCGCAACCTCGTCAAGCACCTGTCTGAAGACACTGTGCGCATGATTATGATTCCCGTCTTTGCCAGCTTCAAGGAGCAGTTCGGGTCCGCGTTTCAAGACGCGGATCCAAAGACTGAGGCTGGTCGGGATAGGTATGTGCTTCTCAACCCCTAGAACATGCAGTACACAGACACTAACAACATGCATAGCATGCTGCGCGACATGCAACTCTTCAAATCAAAGCTTGAGCACATCGACGGTTTTGGGGACACCGGAGACTACTTGGTAGGAATCATCAACTCGAAACAGGTCAAGAGCGCCTCACCGCCTCCGAGTGAGTCCAGGAGCCCGCCTCCAAGTGAGACCAAGGCCAAGGGCTTTGATGCTGCTGTGGCGGAGAACACGTCAGAGTCCAAAGACACAGCAGGCGACGATGAGAAGAAGGAGCCTCCGGAATCGGGAGCCAACTGAGCAAGTAGCGGGCAGCTTAACGCACGCGCTCAGTAATCGTGGCGCACAGCGCTTGGGATGGAGAAAGGGCAGCCCGGCCAGACATATAGCATGAGCGTCACATTTGGCGGATTAATATATTCTTATTGGGTCTCCTGCATAGCGGGCCCTGATAACGCAAAAGTACTAGCATCTGCCTCTTGTGCCCATCGACTTACACTGGATGCGACATCTGGATGCTGATCAATACAGCTGGCTATCTGTGCGGCTACATGCTCAGGGCCTCCGGGACAGTAGCACACGAGCCGCCACAACCACGAGGGACAGGATACCTATTGACGCCGCGTCCGTCGTCCTACCAGAGCACGGCAGCAAAGCCTCTTTCACGGCTAGACTTGCCCAGCAAACGCGCTGGAAGACCGGCTCGCCCCGGGCTGACGAGTCGTCCGACAGAAGCTCGTGGCCTCGTCGAACCACTGGGCATGCGGCCTCCCGCGCAGAGACATGGCTGAAGCCATCTGGTTTCAAGCCAACGCAGGAGGAGAACAGGTGTGTATTCAGGACGGATGCGACGATGTACATGGTACATGTATGCTGTCATCCACCCTCATCCCGGGTCCTGGAGCCCAAGCAGGCCCCGGGTGCAACGAGACACCGCAGCACGTCGGCGCCGTGTGACCATGGCTGGGTTCGGGCTCCCCAGCAGTCCGGGCGGCTGGTTGGCCCTGGCTCTGCGAGTTGTTTGCTCCAGTCCCTCTCCCCTGACTGGCTGGCCGGCCTCGCTGATGTGCCCGGGCGTGGCGTCTCCTCAGCCTTAGACACACCTTGCGGCAGGTGCCCGGTGAGAGGCTAGGCGGTGAAAGCCGTGATTGCGTGGCTGAGACGGGCGTCTTTTTCTCATTAGGGACTCAACTCGCGCTGGCTCTTCTACTCGTCATCTCCTTCTCGTGGATAGAGTGAGGCGTTCGCCAGCGAATGCACAAACTGCCACCCCAACCCCCTGCTTTCGCCCCCTTCCCCTCCTGAGAATGGGTGTCTCAACTGCCACGGACCAGTGGTGAATGGGTTGGGTGAGGTGAAAGGACGCCTCCGCGGCTGACCGCATTGCCGGTACCGCTGGGTAGCCCCGTCCGCCGACCAGTCATGTGGCGATTCCTAGGATCAGGACTGCGTCAGCAGCCAACGTCAGACGGGATCTCGGAGGAAGCATTGCTTTGATTTGCTTGCCCCCCGATAGATAGCCCATTGACGATCCCTCATGCCCCCTTTCTCCAAGGCGACACAGCGCATTGCTCTGTGTTGTCCGCAGCTAGGCGGGAGCGAAATGGGTGGTTCATGCGAGGTGCGGACGCGCTG
This sequence comes from Diaporthe ilicicola, assembly GCA_023242295.1. Lineage (NCBI taxonomy): Eukaryota > Fungi > Ascomycota > Sordariomycetes > Diaporthales > Diaporthaceae > Diaporthe > Diaporthe ilicicola. The sequence continues at coordinate 82,211 of JALPVH010000103.1, read as the reverse complement.
CGGGTGAAGGGCCCTTGCCTACACGTCCACGCGGCTGTATACCTTTCCGGGCCACCGCCTCCGTTTGGCCTCCGTTTGGGCCCCTCCGTCCTCCGTTCTGCATTTGCCTGGGCCGTTGTCACACACGGACAGAGCAACTCACTATTACCGCTACAGCACACAAGAGCGTGGGCTATATACTCAAGTGTGAAGCTTTCCAGCACTAGGATACTAATCAAATACGTTATCAGCCATCGCCTGTTTGGTTACAAGGTTCGGAGCCCCGCTTCACACATCTCGAAAGGCCAAGTAGAATGGAAAGATGGCGACGCGATTCAGCAACATATACGAAATCCAGTTGAAGCTTTGGATGTTTGAGAAACAAGAGGGCATTTGTGCTCTTTATCGAAGACGCTGGAAGCTTTTTGCGAGCATGAGATCCATGAATCGGGGAAGGGTGACGACAATAGCTGATTGTCCAATAAATCAATAAACATCAACCATGAGCAAGTGATATATAGTCACCTCGCCCTCAATCCCTTGGGCTCTGAAGTATCGTGTGTACGAAAGATGCAGCCTCTTCGTGCAAAGGAGAATGCCATTTCCCTTCCTAATCCGTGGCTCACCCTGTTACTACCACGATATGGATGCGACCTCCGTCTGATGCAGCTATTGACCACACTGAAAACAAGCACCGATTTTTCCGATGCTCAAAATGCTTTGAATTACCTTACTACTTTCGTGAGCTTCACCCATAGTGGATGGAATATCGGCCCTGCCACGGCCTTGACGTGCTCGAACTCGCCCTCCCTGCTCCACGTCCAGTTGGGTCCGCCGTTCTCGATAGGCTCAATATCCAAATCAAAGTTGTAGATGATTTGGGCGATTGCCAATCTTACCTCGATTCCTGCCAGGTTCTTCCCGATGCAGTCCCTGGGCCCATATGAAAACGGCCTCGAGAGGCCGAGGTTGTCCGTTGTCTCTGGGTCGGTGTTCAACCAGCGCTCCGGGCGGAACACGTATGGGTCTTTGAAGTTGTCTGGCGAGTGCATAGCAGCGTACTCCGCCACTGCCACCGTGGTGCCGCCGGGGAGCTCGTGGCCGTCGACCGGCATGCCTCCCGGTGGGATGACCCGGAGGCGCTGGACCGTTCCGAAAAGGGGCACGCGGAATGTCTCGCGGATGACGGCGTTCAGGTACGGCATGTCCTTGAGAGCGGTCCACTTGATGTCTTCGGCCTTGGCAAAACTTCCGCGGATGAGGTCGCGCAGCTTGTAGTACTCCTCCCGGTGGGTGCCCATGCAGTACGCCCACAGGGTCAAGGTGAGGCCCACGGTCTCACCACCCGCGATGATGAAGCCTGCGAGGTTCAGCTGGATCTCACCCTCGGACAGCAAATGCCTGTTCTCGTTGTTCTTCAGGATGTGGTACACAAAGTCCTTGTGGTCCTCCTTCACGCCCATGGCGACTCTGTCGTTGATGGCCTTGAACGTCTTCCCGTACCCCTGCATGCGGCTCGCATAGACGCCCTTGTCCGCCAGTAGCCAGACTAGCCACGGCTGCAGCGCTGAGTTTAAGCCGACGAGCCTGCTTGCTGCCTGTTCGTATGTGCCCATGGTGACGATTTCTCGCAGGGATCTGGCCCACGTGAAATTTTCCACCCCGCCAGACTTGAGGCATCCGAACGGCTTGCCAAAGGTTAGCGACCCGACCACGTCGAAGGCGAAGAAGTTGCCCCAGGCGCCCATGTCGACCACTGCGGTACCATCCTCAGCCGCGTCGCATGCTTTGGAGAATGCGGCGATGAGCTCGTCCACGTGGGACTGGACAATGACTTCTTGTTGGACGAGGGCTGAAGTGGTGAAGACAGCAGCAAGTCCACGGCGGAGGCGAGCGTGGTCGTCTTTGGGTGCAGTGATGAGTCCGTATGGCGCCTCCATCTTGGTGGAGAGAGAGAAACGAGAATCTTTCTCGGTTGTTTGCATTCCTTTCTGATTCGGGTTCAGTTAGCTGTGACACAGCTTTACCCTTACCAGAATATTGACATACCTTGCTTCCATACCCAAAAATGTCTTCCATTGCTTGGGGGGTGATGAAGCTCAGCTCGTTCGGTGCAACCCGAACAACAGGACCTGTTATTTCGCAATCAGAAAGAGTCAAGAGAAACCGAGACTAGACTAGAACCTACCATATTTCTCATGCAACTTTTTATAGTAGGCGAATTGTCTTCCTCCGCACAATGAAACGACCACCGGAAGCTCTGTGACTGCATGGTACCAAGGGCCCGGGTACTTTGAGAGGGGATGGAAGTAAAGTCGTTTGATGAAAAGGCCAGAGAATGCCAGAATGCACATGTGCAATGCCAACTAGGACGGTCAGTCTTTCAACCCAGCCAGATAATTCAATCCAAGAATGGAAACAATAATGCAGGTTGACATACCATCAGAGGCGAAGCCATCGAAGGCGACATCATCGCCTCTAAAAGATAGTGGGACGCTTCATTGCTGACCGCCTCCATTTTGCAGGAGCGTGTCTTGTATATACCAGTGCTGGAACACGCTAACAGTATCTGAATTATTGAATAGAGCAAGCTGATATCAATTCGATGCAACGAAGAGCATCGTGGCCCTTTTTATCTCTGCCACTGTCAAGCTTCATGCACAGAGGCTCTGATCTCTGAGCAACCGAGGTTATAATCTCATAGGTTGCGGTGGGCTCGAGGCCCAGTCTTTAAGCGAGTGCGATTGCGATATTGATGCAGCGAGTCCCTATCATTGCAGCCATTAATAATCGGTCACGCGCTAGGGCTTTATATGTATGCTTGGAACTCGAAAGTCCAAATTCGCAGAAAGTCACTGAGCCGACACGTACCGGAGAACAGGGACTTTACATTCCAGTGCGTAAATGTCGTACCGTCGGGGATCAAAAGCCTTCAGGATTACATTTCAGGGCTTCACCTGCTGCACCCCAATGCCAAGGCGCAGTAGCGCTGCGTACTAGCTAGGTAGGTTGAAATCAACAAAGCTCAGGAGTGGGCATCATTGGTTGGAAATCAGGACGCCAGTGTGGTCTTAATAATGCCGAAAGAATATTCAGTGTACAGTAAGTACCTAGGTATGGACGACGTGCGTCATACCGGCACATTCAAGTCGCCAAATTTGAACTCCATCGATGTACTTCAAATTCATGTGTCATGCTGATTAGTTCAGTTTCTGTAAACATCGGGATCTTCAGCCTCTTCTGACCTTTGCCTTCAGCCACGGCACGGTGTCCCTGAATCCGAGCAAGCCGAGGAGGAGCCACCGAGTCCTGATTGAGAGGAGCCCGCACAGTTCGACGCTGCGGAACCTGAGTCGTAGCTGTCACCATGAATTTGTTGTACTGATGCAAGGGTATAAAGATATTCTGGGGATAGTGTTTGTGGGAATATGTGCACTTGAGCGTGCGCAGCTAAAGGATACCTGATGCCTGGATCATCTGTCTGACCGATATTTGGATTAATGCTTTGCATTGTGAACTACGAGGTTACGGATCAGAACTTACACAGATTAAGTGAAGACTGTGGCATGAAGAGCCCGCGAACGGCAGGACTTTACTACTATACACGTGCACATGTGCGTCCTTCTTGTGGCCATGGTTTTGTATGTTACGTTTGGAGAGTCTTGCAGCAAATCAGTAAAGACTCAACATTGAAGCTCTTCCAGAAAAGAAATAACAGGCAGGTGGTCTACAGTTCAAACTCGGCCGGTGAATGAAGATCGGGAGACCAATCCGGGTCGAGAACAAGCAGTATTTGTGTTCAGTATCGCGATTCTGACAAGTTTCATCTTGATCTCGACATTCGCTGTGTTCATGTTTATATTCCCAGGTTCACCGGAAGAACAAAGTAGAAAAAATTATTCTATGGCTCCCTCAAACAGTCAAGCTATCAGTTGAAGGGTGAGTATACTATAATGGGGTCATGTGCCCGATCTTATATTAATGTGGCCACGCCACGTACCTGGGTAAGATCTCGGTTGAGGGTGAAGGATGCCCGTTGAAATATCACACGTCCAAATAATCCTTATAAGATGTATATCATTGGCAAAACAATCAATCTAAAATACCATTTTCCCATCCATCTTCACCAGCTTGAACGTTTACTGCCTTTTCATTACTGTGTGTCTCAAACACAGCCACCCAGAACTATGGAATACGGACCTATTCCCACCATGCCGACGAGTGGCGGGAACAGGCACATATGGTCGAAGGGGAACCGTTGTCATGAAGGGTTGCCTTGTTGAGTAATTGATGGCACTATTAGGTGATTTGCCATAGCGGACAACTATTTAGAAGCATCTTGCGCTATTCCGCAGCCAGACATTCTCATCAATTCATCTAGAGCAGACAATCCGCGTCGTCAAGGAGTTTGACGAATATATCAAAGAGACCAAAGTCAGACAGATGCAGAGTTAGTAGAGTCAATGAGGGTACGCAAAGACAATTGATAAATAATCATTAGCATAGAAAGCCTGCTATTGTGTTCAACAATCAACATCGGAAATTGTTCAGATACAAAGTCAATATAATTAATTTGATATCATTTCCGATTAGTCGATTACTCTCCAAAACGGCCACGAATATGCTACGAAGCGGTCGCCAGATGCCATTGCTTCTCAAAGCATGCCTCATTAAGTTTTCTCATGATCACGCACCCAGGCGGGCTTGGCTGTTTCCTCGCGACAATGCCAACCATCAACCCCCCTTGTATGAGACTTCCTCGGAGTCGTCACCGCTATGTTTTGATCCCCGAATGGACGCTCGTTGAATTTCGCCCGCTATCTTAAGTTATTCCACCCTCAGATTAATTTATTCGGTGAGATCCGTGAGGCTCTTTGACTGGCAATCGGCTCTCCAGTGGCTTTCGGCCCCGATGCTCCAATTCGTTTCCGACAGTGCTTTTGCCCGAAAAAAAACGACCAACTAACAAGTAGACAAGCCGAATCTTCTGGAACAGACCATGGTGAGATTGCCAAAAGCCTGGGCATTCCCCTTGATATCTGACTTGGAAGCCCTCTTGCTTCGCAACAGCCGTGCTATGCCGGTAGAGCTGCATATCGTAGCAACGTATGGTGTGTATTGGTATCTCTCTCTGGGTATACTATATAAAGGGTAGGTTTTATATAAAGGCTTTTAGGCCCCTATCTGGTATTTAAGTCTATTAGCTAGCTAAGCTAGCTAATTAGGGTTAACGTTTTATAATATTCTAGCGCTATAATAAATGCCGGCCTTTAAAAAAAACGATAATATTCTTATTATTATTAAATAAGTAATTTAATATTTATTAATAAAGTTTAAAGCCCTTTAATATATTTTATAACGTTTAAATATCTTTAATCTTATTATCTATACTAATATATAATTTATTCTTATTTTTAACCTTATTATAAATATTATTATTAGTAATATTACCCTTATTAGCCTTTTCTATAATATATTTATATTTCTTTAAAAACTTTCTTATATTTTATTTTTTATAAGCCTTTTTTTACCTTTTTTATTTTTTAGCTTTAGCTTATCTTATAGCCTTTTTATCGGTATTTTAAAGGTAAGCTAATTAAATATTATTAACTTTTTATATTATTATTATTAGATTTTAGTTATTATCTTTTTTTCCTTAAATATTAAGCAGCTTATTAATATAGTCTTTTAGCTTATCGATTTATATCTAATTTTTATAAGCTTATAGTATAAGGTTTAATAAAGTTTTATACTTAGTTTTTAATAAGCTTTTAAGATAATTTATTTACTTATTTATTAAAATATCGAGGTTATTTTTTTTTATTATTTTAATAAATTTTTTTATTATCTTTTTTTACTTATTATTTAATTTTTTAAATATTTTAAAATTTCTTTAAACTTATATTATACTAATCTTTATACGCTTATAATAGTTATATAAATTTATAGCCATTAAATAAAAATTTATAATTTATATTTATAGATTATTATAATAATATTCCTTATTTTAAATCTTTTAAGTAAAAGTATTATTTTAGCTAATAAAAAAGGTATTAACTTTTTTTATAAAGGTATTTTATACCTTTTTAATATTATTAAGCAATATTTTAAGATTTATTCTAGCTTTATTAATATTATTAAATACCTTAAATATCTTTTTTAATAAATAAGATAAAGCCTTTTTTTAAAAATATTTACCGGAAGTTTTTATACCTTAATATATATATTAATAAAGTAAATATAAAATTTTATAATATTTAGATATATATTAATTTTATTATTAAAATTAGCCTCCTTTTTCTTTATATATAATATAAAAAGTATTTATCTGCCTTTAAAAAAAATAATATTCTTTATAATAGCCTTAAATTTTTTAAATATAATACTATTAATATAATTAAAGTTAACTTTTTTAACTTATTTATTTATAAGATTTTAGCTTTTAATATATATTTAATAAATAAAAATTTTTTTACTAAAATATTTTTATTTTTTATAATAAGCTTAAATTTAATTTAATAATATAAGGCTAAATTAAATATTTAAATCTTTATATCTTTTATTTTATTAATAAAGGCTATAGCTTTATTATATATATTTTTACCTATTAATAAATTATTAATTTTAATTATTATTTATCGCTTTTTTATAAAAAGGTAATTTATAAAAAATATATTTAAATTACCTTTTTTTAGCCTTATTATATTAATAGCTATACCGTTAATAATAAGTATATAATTAATAATAAAATATATATTTTCTATAATATAGTATAGTATTATAATAATAATTTCTAGTAATATAATATTATTATTAAAAGATAGTTTATTATAAAATAATATTTTATAATATAAAAATTTAAGTTTTATAGGTTAAGTTTTTAGCCTTTTATATTTTATAGCTATAATAGAAATAATTTTAATAAATATAATTTTAATAAATATACCTTTTATTTAAATTATTTTAAAATTAATAATAATCTTAATATAATGCTTTAAGGCGTTAATAGTTAATTATTTATTATTTTTTAATAAAAAACCTTTTTAATAGATAAGGTATTAAATCTTAATTTTTTTATTATATTAGTTATATTGCTTTTTTAAAATATAATTAACCTTATAATACTTAATATTTAAAGGTACTAATATATTACTTTTATAATTAATAGCCTTTAGCTATATTAATTATTAATAAAAGGTATTATTTTTAATATAAAGATATAAGTATTAAATATTAATAATTAAATAAACTTTTAAAGATAAAGAAAAATTAAAAGTATAGGCTAAGTTATTAACCTTTTTAATAATTATAAAAGGTTTAAATTTAAATAAAATTAGCTTTTTTAAATAAAAAAGTAATTTATAAGCTTTTTTAATTTTTAATTAAACTTTATTATTTAATTAGAATTATAATTAATAATACTTATAATTATAAATTTTCTTTACTTTAATAGTAATAATATTTATAAATAATTAGGTATTTTAATAAAGATATTATTATATAAAATATATTTTAGCTTATTTTTAAAAAAAAATATTAATTAAATAATTAGTTAAGCTAAAGATCTTAAATCTAAATAAAAATTTATAAAAGCTTATATCGATTATTTATAAATATATATTATTTAAATTTTATTATAAAGCTAGTAAAATATTAACCTATTTCTTATTAAAATATTTAATAATATAATATTATAAGATAAGTTTTATTATCTAATTTTTATACTTTAATTATTTATTTACCTATAAGTAATATATTATTATTATTTAAAATTTTATATTAAATTTTTTTTATAAGCTTATTTAAAACTTTAAAAGAAATTTTATATTATAATTTAAAATAATCGTCTAGGGATATATTTAATTATTAATAAATAATTAATAAATAAAAACTATAGCTTAATCTTTAACAATATAAATATCGTAATTCGAAATTAATAATATACACTTTAATATTTTATAGATTATTAATATTATTATATTAAAAAGGTTATACTTAAGTAAATATTATAGTATTTCTACCGTTAATACTTATAATAAGGCTATAATAAAATTTATATAAATTATATATATAAGCTTTTTTAGCGCTTAAATAAGTTAAAAATCCTTAATAGGGAATTAATTATTATTTTTAATTTTATTATAGCGTAAATACTTTTAATAATATATTTTAATTAAATATTACTTTTAATAAAAATATAAATTATTTAATATAATTATTATATAATCTTAAGAAAAGTAATAATAATTATTATAAATATTTTAAAGAAATTATTATATTAATAATAATAAAACTATTAAATATTTTTTATTAGCAGAATTTTTATTATATAATAAATAATTTATAAAGCGAAAAAAATATCCGGGTTTTTTAAATAAAAATAATATTTTTATTTCCTCTTAAATATAAGGTTAAAAGACTTATAATTATAATTTTTTTTTAAATTAAATTTTATTTAACTATATTATATTTCTATAATTAGGCTTTATCTCTTTAATTTATTTAAATAAAAGGTAAATCTTTTTAAAAAAGCGTATTAAATAATTAATATTCCTATTTCCCTTTAGCTTATTTCCCTTTAGCTTATTATAAATTTTTACTTTATAAGTAATAAACTTTTTTATTTCTTTTAAATAAATCTTATATATCTTTAAGATGCTAATAAATATATTAATTTATTAAAATAAGGAAAGATTTTTATTTTTATACTTTTTCGCCTTAATAAAAGAATCTTTTATTTAAGTAAAAATTTACTTATTATAAATAAAGTTTATTTCTATAGCTATTTATAAGCTATTAAATCTATATATCTAGATAATGGAATATAATAGCCTTACTTAGGTTTTAGGCGTGTATAAGTGGTAGTTTAAGCTTAACTATTATTTTAGTTTTATACGGCAGGCTAAATAATTGCTTTCGAGTAGTTTTATAATATAGCGGAATAAGGTTATAATAGTAGAGCAGAGCTAGAACCTATATATATCCTATAAGAGTATATAGTTAAGGCAATAGCAGCTTTTTAACATCGCTTATTTTAAGCAACTTAAAGGCTTAAGTTATATAGCGATAGCACTTTTATATATTAATAGTACTTAACGGTATTAGATTAGCTTGCAGCCTGCGATAGCTTTAATCTCGATACTTATTAAAAGTATCGGCGTAAATAGGTGCGGCCTAACGCTATAGCTATTAATATAAAATAGCGGCTTTTAATTATAGATAGGCTTATAAAAGCAGATTAATAAGTTATTATAAAAAGTTTTATATAACAAAACCTATTATATTAATTTAAAAGATATATTATATCTTATCCTTCTTAAATATTTACTATTATTTTAGCTTAATAAGGGAACTTAAATAAATAAAATAGTTAATAATATTTTTATTATTATTTTATTAAATAATAGGTTTTTTTTATTAATAAGCTAAGCCTTTTTAATTTATTAATAATAGATTTTTAAATATAGTTTTTATTATATTTTTTTATAAAGAAAAGGTATATATTATTTATTATTTAAGCTTTAATTAAATATATTATTAAGCTTACTTTATCGATTATTAAAAGTTTATTAAATAGCTACTTTAAAACTAATATTTTATTTAGCTGCTTAATTTAATTATTTAACGGTATAAATAGTTTAAATAATATATTTAAAATTAAATTTAAATATTTTAATATATAAATAATATTTAGTTAATAAGTATTTAAATAAATAGCTATATTAATTAGCTATTAATTAGCTTAATTTATAAAAACTATATTTAATAAAAAGTAATTAATAATTTTTTTAATTAATTTATAATTTATTAAAATAATAATAAAATAATAAAAGCCGATAAAAATAATTTTAAAATATTTATATATTTAAATAAGGTATATTATTTTTAATTTTAAAGGGCTATAATTTAGCTTTAGCTTATTAAAATAATAGCTTAAAAATATAATTAGCTTAATAATATATATAGAAATATATTTTTTATTTTATTTAAAATTAATTTTAATATAATAAAATATTATTTTAAATTTATATTAAAGATTATTATTAATTTATAGAAATAGTAAATATTCCGGGTTTATATAATATAAATAAAGTTTATTATATAAAAAACTTTATAAATTATTAAAATTTTTTTATTATTTTATAATAGGGTTTAAGCAAATTAATATAATATAGTATTAATAATATTTATAATTATTAATTATTTTATTTATTTAAATTTCTTTATTAAGCTAAAATAATAATAAATATTTAAAAAGGATAAGGTATAATATATTTTTTAAATTAATATAATAAGTTTTACTATATAAAACTTTTTATAATAACTTATTAATCTTTTATAAGCCTATTTATAGTTAAAAGCCGCTATTTTACGCTAGTAGCTATAGCGTTAAGCCGCGCTTAATTTATTCGCGCTAATGCTTTTAATAAGCTATTAGCCTATTAAGGTTAAAGTTATCGCAGGCCGTAAGCTAGTTTAACGCTATTAAGTATTACTAGTATATAAAAGTGCTATCGCTATATAACTTAAGCCTTTAAATATAAGTTGCTTAAAATAAGTAATATTAAAAAGCCGCTATTGCCCTAACTATCTTATAAGACACGTATAAGTTTTAGCTTTACTTTATAAATATATACCTATCTAGCAAAACTAAGCAATATAACCTTATTCCGCTATATTATAAAACCACTCGAAAGCAATTATTTAGCCTGCCGCACCACTAAAACCGAGATAACTGCTAGTTAAGCTTAAACCACCACTTACACACGCTTAAAACCTAGGTAAAGCTATTATATTTTATTATCTAGATATATAGATCTAATAGCTCTGCTATAAATAGCTATAGAAATAGACTTTATTTATAATAAGTAAATCTTTACCTAGGTAAAAGATTCTCTTATTAAGGTAAAGAAATATAAAAATAAAAACCCTTTCTTATCCTAATAAATCGATATATTTATTAGCACCTTAAAAATATATAAAATTTATTTAAAAGAAATAAAAAAGTTTATTATTTATAAAGTAAAGATTTATAATAAGCTAAAGGGAAATAAGCTAAAGGGAAATAGGGATATTAATTATTTAATATACTTCTTTAAAAAGGTTTACCTTTTATTTAAATAAATTAAAGAAATAAAGCTTAATTATAGAAATATAATATAGTTAAATAAAATTTAATTTAAAAAAAATATATAATTATAAGTCTTTTAACCTTATACCTAAAAGGGATATTTATAATTATTAATATTAAATTAACTTATCTTATAGCCCTTTATAAATAGTAATATTTTAAGTTTTTATAATAAATTAGTAAATTATATAAAATAGGAAATTATTAGGTATAAAAAGCTAGCTATATTTAAATATATTTTTAATACCTTTAAATTCCTTAAAAACTTTAGCTTTTAAAATACTTTTATATAGTCGATTATTATAAATAATTTAAAAGCATTAATATAAAACCTAAGTAGTTTAATAAATTAAAATTTAATATAAAACTTTTTAATTAAGATAAAGACTTTCTATTTCTTAAAAAATATAAATATTTAATAAAAATATTTTAAATAATCTTTAAAGTTATTTAAAAAGATAACTATATTATTAATAAAAGTATAATAAAAGATATAATATAGTTTTAATAAATAATCTATAAAATATTAAATATAAGTTAATAAGTTATAAGCTTTTATTAATATTACTTTTAATTTTTTAAGCCTTTAATAATTAATAAAGATAAAATAATTTTAATAATATAAATAAATTAATAGTTAAAAGAAAAATTAAGTAATATTTATAATTATAATATATTTCTTTTTATAAAATAAATTAATAATATCTAATTATAATAATAATAAATAGCTATTAGAAATTATTTATTTCTTAACTGCTTATAAATTATATATTATTTACCCTTTCTATTTATTATAAATAATTTATTATATAATAAAAACTAATAAAGTAAATAAATAAATATTATCGGTTATTTTTAAACGGTTTTACTTTTATAGTTTATTAAAATATTAGTTAAAAAGATATTTATTCTTATATAAAATAAAATAATATTAATAGTTTAGCTTAACGTTTTACTATTTATTTATTAAAAAAACCTTTATTATTTAATTTTTTAATATATTAATAGGGCCTAAGTTTTATTATAATTTTAAATAAGCCTTATAAATTTATTATAATTTAATTACCGCTGCTTTATCGGTAGTATTAATATAAATATTTTAAAAAATAATAATTATAAATATATTATTAAAAGTAAAAATCTTAAGAAATCTTTAAATATTATAATAAATATAAGGCTTACCTTTTATTTACTTTATTATTTCGATTAATATTATAAACTTTTAAGTTCCGTTAATTAATTTAGCTATAATATTATATATAATATTGCTATATAATATTAATAATAATAAATTTAGCTTTATATTTAAAGGTAATATTTATATATTACCTTAAATAACTTTTATAATATATAGGGATATTTTAAATTTTATATTTATAATAGAAATTAAAAACTTTTTATTTAATAAACTTATAGCTATAAAATTAACGTTATAGCTACCTATTATAAATAATATAAGCTTAATTATAAAATTAATATTTTTTATACTTATAACGTAAATTAAAGCTTATAAAATACTATTTTAATTAATAATAAAGTAAATATTATCTTTATATTTAATAATAGTAGTTAAATAAGTTTATTAAGAAATATTAACGGTTTCTATTATAAAATTATATAATTAAATAATATAAGGGGTAGCTATATTAATAATAGTATTTAAGATAATAGGATATTATATTATAAATATAAATAAATACCTTTTTAATAGATTAATATAATAGATTAATATTTAAATAAATTTATTAAATTAAAATTAATTTTTTTAATTTATAATAACTTTATATATTATAAATTTAAAACTAGTTTTATATATAATAAAAAGGATATAAAAATAATTATTTAGAAATTTTAGTTAATTTTTTTATAGTTAATAATAATATTCCGAAAATATAGTTAATTATTAGCTAATAAATAATTAGTATTAAAGCTATTTATAATTTATACTTTAATAACTTCTTTTAATAATTTTAAGATATTATTTAATTTAATACTTAAGGTATAAAATAAGAAAGTTACCTTTTAAATTAAAGAAATTAGCTTATTATTTACTTTTTTAATAAAATTAGAGATAATAATATTAATAATAATATTATTAGAAAAATAAGTTTTAAGAAAATATTAATCGATAAGGGATTTCTTTAATTTTAAATCTATATATATAGATATCTTTAAAATATTTAATTAAAGATAAACGCTAATTTATAAATATCGGAAATTATTTATAAAAAAGGGGTTATTTTTAAGGGTTATTAGCTTTACTTAAATTATATTATTTTTAATAAATATAGCTTTTACGGTTTTAGCTAATAAATACGCTATATCGGTCTATAGATATTTATATAGCTTTTTAAATATATCTTTCTTTATAGTATTATAAACTTTAAGGTATTTAAATAGTAAATTTTAAGATTTAAATTCCGAATTATAATTTATATAGGTTTATTTAACTTTTAAAAAATATTTAATTAATAAGCTTATTTTATTTACTTTATTTAATAATAAGTATAAAAAAAAGTATAAAGATATAAATATTAATTAGCCTTTAAAATATTATTTATTATTAGCTTTATTATTAAAATTTAAAAGATATATAATATTATATTAATAATATTTATTTTAATTATAATTATAATTATAATTATAGTTATCCCGGCTTTTTAAATAATATTAAGGTTAATTATTTTATTTTAAATAATATCGGTTATTTATATAATATTTATTATTTTTATAAAATTATTAATTCTTATAATTTCCGCTTTTTTAATTATTATACCTTTTATAGTTATTTCGGCGATTTTTTATATATTTATCGCTTTTTTTATATCCCTTATTAATATAATAAGGTTTATTATAGCGGTTATTATAATATTAATTCTTTTAGTATAATTCTCGGTTATTATATTATAAATTATATTTAGCCTTTATATAGCGGTTTTTCTTTAAGCGGTAAAATAAATTCTTTTTATTTATAAATAAAAGCAGTAATATTTTATATTTTTTAATTATCTATATAAATTATTTTAAAGTTTAATTTTAATATAAAAAATATAAATATTATTAAATATTAAGCTTTATTTTAATTTAAATATTTATTATTACCTTATATTAATTATTATTATACCGGTTAAAGGTATTTATAGCTTTAATATAATAAAACTTTTTTTAAATAAACTTATAAAGATTATACTTATTATTTAAAAGCTTTTAAAGTTTAAAACCTATTTTATAAAACTTTATAATAATATATTTAAGATTTATAGTAAAATAAATCTTTATAGCGTTTATAATTATATTAAAATTATTTTAATAAAGCTTATATTAATAAATTATAATAGTTTTATTTATTTATTAATAAATAATTAAGCCTTATAAAAAAGTTAAAAAAATATTAATAATTTATTCTTTAATATTTATTTAAATATTTTTATTATTAAGAAATATATTAAAACGGTTTTAAAATATTTATATATTTATATAAATAAGGCTTTTATTAATAGTAATTATTTTAATATTCTATAAATTAAAATATTCCGGATTAAAAATATTAATTTCCTTTAATTTTAACTTTTAAGTAATATTAATAGTTAATAAAGTGTAAAAGACGTATATAAGTTTTTAATAGCGATATTTATCTTTATATTAACACTTATTATTATATTAACGCTTATTATTATATTAACGCTTATTATTATATTAATAATATTTTTTATTTAAATTAAAATTAAAAGTATTATTATTAAAATCTTTCCCTTTATTAGCTTTTTATTATTTAATAATAATATATTAATTTAATGCTAATTATAATAAAGTATTTAAATAAATATCTAATTATTATTATTAAAAATTAAGAAAGCTAATTAAGTTATTAAGTATAAATAAGCGGTTTTTTATTATAGCTAAATACTTTTTAACTTAATATTAATTAATATTAATTAATAATTCCGATTAGCTTAATATATTTATATCTTTACTTAATACTTTATAAAATAATAATTAAAATATAATTAAAAAGTTAAAACTATAATTTTTAATAAACGTTATTAATTAATATCTATAATTAAATATTAACTTTTAATATTTATAAGGTATTTTTACTTATAAGCTTAATAAAGATATTTAAAAAAAAGTTTTATAGAAAAGTATATTTAATTTATTTATTAAACGGGTTTATAATTTTATAATAAGTATTATAAAAAGGTTTTTAAATAATGCTTTAAGCTTATAAGCGCCTATAAATAAAATTTTAAACTTATTTTAAATATTTTAAATAATATTTAATAGCTAATTATTATAATTTTAATTTAATAAATAGTTATAGTTAAACGGTAATAATTATTAATAGTAATAGCTTTTAATATATATAAATGCTTAAAATAAATAAATAATAGTAAATAGGTTAGTTTTAATACTATATTAATAATAAAATTAATATTAATAATTTTAATAATAATATTAATATAAGCTAATATACTTTATAATATTAAAAAGTTATAACTATTATTTATTATAGTAATATATAGTATATATTAGTATCTCTCTCTAGATATACTATATAAAGGGTAGGTTTTATATAAAGGCCCTTAGGCCCCTATCTAGTATTTAAGCCTACTAGCTGGCCAAGCCAGCTAATCAGGGTTAACGTTCTATGACGTTCTAGCGCTGCAATACTGCAGCAGAACAAACTTCATCTGCAGCGGAGCGACACAACATTCGAACGCGACACGGAAACAGATGAAAAAAAATCGTTGACTGGGCATAGCAGCCTGATTGGCATCAGGCCACTGAGTGCGGCAAGATAAATTATGTTGGGCGCCGAATTCACCTGGCATGAAGCTCAAGCCCCGTCTTGAGCGCTCCGATCCGTTATACCACGGTCTGCTGCCAGAGGAGACAAAACGGTGGTCAAACGGTGCCCCGGTCACCGCAATGAGCGCAATGCGCCAAAACCGTGCCACTGCGATGTGGCTGGCTGGCTGCCTCGCAACAGACAGGTGACACCCGGCAATACTGCTTAAGAAACAATTTGTCCCTTTTTTCTTGTTCTGTAGTACCGTTCTCGTTGGCTTGTGCAGGTGGTTGCTATTCTTGGGCCGACTTGCCGCGATGGTGCATTATCGTAAGCCTTGACTGCCGCGTGCGCCTCTTTCATGCCGACAGACACACAAAAGGTGTTGTCCAGTGTACCTACCAGGTTAGGGGGCCCAAAATGCAGTTGGTCTTTTTGCTCCACATCCTGGATGGGTCCCCTTGACGAGCAGTGAATACTGTGTAGAGACAGTTGGGCCTCCGCAGCTGACGTCGTCGTCTTCGTCCTCGCTGTTGATGGTGGGGGTGGTGGCTCCACCCCCCACCCAGCGGCAGAAACGGAGAGAATCGCCCGAACCAGCAGAGCCGTCAACCCCCATTCGTCAGCAGTTCATCTCATATCGTCTAATTGCCCCAGTGATCTCCGAAACAGCGCTCAGCTCTAACTTGGGACGCACGCAGACCACCAAACAAGAAACTCTAAATGCCCTGCCCCAACCCCTCTTGGCGGTCGCACCCAAGGAACTGGGAGGGGGGGAGCACTGGAGCTCCAGGGGGTGGTGTGGGCCGGCCCAGGCCCCAACCGAGGCCGGGAAGGATCCAAATTACCGGCCGACGATGGAATGATGTGCGCGCACCCACGCAGACAGCAACGCAACCAAACTGACGGGGCCAAAGCAAGCGAAGGACAAGCGAAAGCGGGACGAGAAAAACACGCGAAGGGGGGCCGGGCGGGCGGCAGTGCCTAGGCCGTCCTGGGCCTAGGTGAGCCCCATGCACGCATGTGGTCGGTATGCTAATAACAGCAGCCGAGCGGCGATCAATCGCGGAATATGACAGAGACAAGAATGAATGCTACAGTACCGCAGCCTCGGTCCCGGTTCCAGAAATAAAAAAAAAAGAACTAGAATCCTCATCAGCAGTAGTAGATCAATCCCCCAACTATAGTGCGTGCATGCGGCTGAGACACAATTGATTGGGAATGAATCTCTGGGCTATTTATTTCCGGACGGCAAAGTCTTTACTAAGCGACAAGTAAAGATAGGAAAAAGGAAAGACCAAGGGAAAAAATAAGAAAACAAAAGTACTCATTCAGCTCGGGTCGCCTGTCATTTGACAGTTTACCTGGGGCCCCCCTCCGCTTCGGTGATGAACAAG
The DNA here is from genome assembly GCA_023242295.1 of Diaporthe ilicicola. NCBI lineage: Eukaryota > Fungi > Ascomycota > Sordariomycetes > Diaporthales > Diaporthaceae > Diaporthe > Diaporthe ilicicola. The sequence goes on along the minus strand of JALPVH010000103.1, from coordinate 64,915 downwards.
AGCGTCAGCCACACGGGGGGCCACACGGGGGGCATGACGCGGAATCACCGGCTGCATGGGGCGCTGAGGCCTGCGAGGGCAAACTGCAATTCAGAGCGGGACCTTACGACCCACCTTTTACGAACGACAGGCCAGCCACAAACCAAGAGAGCCACACCAGGGCCGGTCCTTGGACGGAAGAATTATTGCTCGAAAGTCGTCACTCATTAGCATGCAAAAGAAGGTGAACAGTATGTGGATGTGGTAATTCCCATCAAAAGGTCAATGTTGAGTGTTTCCTAAAGCTATGTACACGTATCGAAGGTTTTGAAAAAATGGTGCAAGTGCTCACATGAGCTTGGCAATGAGTGTAGTGAAATGATAAAATTTGTTTGAAGCGAGTGAGGGGTATTCTGGAGCTGTTACCAGTCAGATGCACGTGTAGGTAACAATTCCAGGCCCCGTGGGTTTGTCTATACTCGTCAATCGTAAGAACCGTCACCGCTTTTCCATCACCTCCCAGAAAAATGACCCAAGCTGGCGCGAGATCCTCCATGCCCAAAACTCCTCCTTCCTGTTGCTGCTTGCTTTGCAGGCGCTGGGGAACAGGGTATCTCTATATATACACAAGACCCCGTGGATGGGACCTTGTGTGTGGTGTGATTGAATGTTAGATATTGATGATTGATCGTAGCTTCGTAGTAGAGCTGCGCCTCCAGAGCGCGCTGTTTGACCTCCGCCGCCATCCTCCTCGCTTCGTCCCCACTGGTCTTCCGCCTAAGCTTAGATGCTGTGGTGACGGGAGTGCATGTGGTGGGAGTGCAGGTGACGCGAGTGCATGCGTGCGGGGGTCCAGTTGGCGTCGGTCACGGCAGCGCGAGGGTAGACGTGCTGCTCGAGATCACGAGTGGCCAGCGCAGCCTTGTAGACAACCTGGTTGCCAGCGCCCAGAGTGGTGATCAGGTGGGTGCTTGTGGTGGCCTTGGTCTGGATGTCATCGGCCAGGCGGTAGAGGGTGTCACACAAGAAGGATGTGCAGCCGGACACGGGGGACTCGGTGTCGGCCGGGTACATCATGTAGACGCCGCTGTGGTCGTTCTCGTTGACGATGGCCGAGACGTCAAAGTAGGTCAGGCCACCCCAGCTATTGAAGTTGACCTCACCAAGCATACCAGGTGAGTTCTCGGAGCCGGACGAGACCGAGTAGTAGTTGCCAATCCAGGCGTTGGGGACGGTGACAGTCACGTTCTGGCCAGCGGGGACCTCAGCAGAGTCAACCTGGGCAAGGCCGGAGTTGGGGGTGAAGTAAATGGTGCGGTCGGTGTCATCCATGGACATGAAGGTGATCTGGTTGGCAGCACTCGCCAGAGTGGCCGAGCCAAGGAGTGCGATCGTGCTGTACTGCATCTTGGCTGATGTTGGTATGTTTTTTGTCGGTTGTTGTGGGTTGATATATTTTGTTAGAAGTATACTGAAGTACTCGTTGAGTTGGCTGAAAGAGTTTCCCGAAGAGCTTGTGCTAGAATCCTTTCGAAGGTTTGCTGCTATTTGCGAAAGTGATCGTGGAGATCAGAGTCAAAAGTCGCCCTGGACTTGAGTTTGTCTATTGTCTTGGTATTGCGTGTTGCAAAAAGTGAATAGCCTATGGCTAGAAGGAGTGTGGGTGTTCCGTAAGAAGGAAGGTAAATTCACAACGGCTTGCCGAACTGTGTAGAGCAGATCAGGGGAACAACACAAGGGTAGGGAATCGTGGGCCAGCCTTCTTTATACTCATCCGTCTCCCACACGTTGGCCATGCTGGTGAGAGGGAAACAAATTAAAATGGAGGGTGTGATGGGCCCATGTTGTGAGAGAAACGCCCAGGTACCCTGGCAAACAGGTCCCGGGTACAAAGGTACTTTGTGACATGGGCGGTCCAGACAACAGACGTGGGTCTCTCAAGATGCCAAAGCAGGCCGAGTCAAGACCCAACGCGGCACGCCACGATTCTCTCTCTGCCGGCACCAAGATCGGATGCGCTACGGAGTACTGGCCAATGGGCATGGACCGCTTTCGGTGTTATTGGGTACTCGCCAAATCTTTCTGTCAGCAACAGTGTTCTTTCAACGGCCCAGGTACCCGCAACCTTGTTGCCGACCTTTTAATCCTTTACCCGCTTGGGTCACCACTGTCCGGGGACGGTCTAGAGGGCCAAGACCACTAGAAAACAAGATTTCTCTTCTCTCCTTGGCTCAGAAACGCGCTACTAGGGCTGGGTCCCCCCCTCCATCTAAACAATGCCCTTCTCCGATTGACTTCGGGCAGTAAGCTGGCAACCGTCTGCCGCTCACAACGGCTCTTACTAGACGTAATATAGTGTCCAGGCGGTCATCTCCCTTGAAACAAATTGATAGAAGCAGCCTGGCGGGCGTGCAATTCAGTCGCATGGGCCTCATTTGAGGGAAGAAAACTCAGTCTTCTGCGTGAGGTCTCTGACAGCAAGTACAAGCGAGGCCCAGCTGACGGCCCAGTGATGAAGAAAGAACCCGGCATGCGTGGCCGCCACGTACTCAAGTACCTCGCAGTCAGTATTTTTGGGTTCAGTACAATGGCAAACGGCTGGGGAAAAAGAAAGACCACATGGCGCCGTTGTTCTTTTTGGTGGAAGGCCCATCAAAGAAATTGGAAAAGGCTACTGACGTGTCCCTTTGGGGCTCCTGGGGCCAGTTGGGCCTGGCCTGAGAAAAACCGGGAGAAAAAAAAACAAGGAAAAGTGGAAAAGAAAAATAAGTTTGGCTAAGGAGTTTCGCCAGGCGCTAGGACCTTCCAGCTGCAGGTGGGGCGGGCAGTCAGGCACTTCTAAGCTGCCATTGGCTGGGTCCTACTTCCGGTGACGGGTACCTGGGCGACCATAGGGCCAACCATGTGTCTGTTCCTGACAGGCCCCCAGGCCTCTTCCTGCGAGGATTCTTGGGTGGGATCGGCTCAGGGGCAAGCCCGCGCCTTTGCATGTGCCTGAGCCGGCAACAACTCTGTTGTTTGGCTGGGGGTTTGAAATGGAGGGTAGGACAACCCAACAAGACCTCGGACTTTCATTTCTTTCCATGTGTGCCATTGCGACCATCCTCGACAAGCCAGCGTGACAGACAGGGGATCCCAAGGAACTGATGTGGATCCTGTCGGCCATAAGCATGCTTTCGTCAGCACTTGGCTGGAAACAAGGCGCAATAATTTGAGCGAGGTGACAGCGCCTCGGTACTGCAGGAACATTCCTTTTTTCCAAGGTTGGGTGAATGGAGAGCTGAGGGGCTGAGGGGCTGAGGGGCAAACCGACTGCCTAAACCTGCCGAAGGTTTCGAATCGTGCAAGTGTTTGCAGGTACACTAACCGCGTCCCAAAGCTAAAGGCGCAGGTTTGGCCTGCTGGCGCTCGGTACATTTGAGCCGGGTGGACACTACCTCTGTACCGCGCACAGCAGAGTTGGTGCAGCAGAACCACACCGGTAGTCATCCAGCCATCTCGCGAGGCTTTTTCCCCTCACCAACGATCTTGGTCAGAAGTTTGAAAGATTGGGTCTGCTGTCAAGCGCGAGCGTGGGGTAGTTCGGATGCCAGCTGCCTCCATCCGACCTTCTCCTGGTATACGGCATTCGACATCCACTCAAGTAATGACGAGTTCCACCGAGCACGCCAGGATAGGTCAATAGACATAAACTCTGGTCCACAAGGCCGTGCTACGTCTCATGAATAGTTCCGACCATGTCAAAGCGATCTTGCTTGAGTGCGCTGCAGTTGGGGTTGGGGCCAACCGATCGCAGCAGCGTAGGTGTGCGACGTCTCTGCGAACGGGGCGGCTTGGGCAGTCGGTGAGATTGGTGCTGGCGCCGTCCCCAGCGAAGTCGGCTCAGGTCTCACACCGGCGCCTTACACCTGCATTCTAGTTGGCCGTAGAGGAGGGGAAGTCGTTCGGGTCCAGGCTTCAGAGTTTTCAACCCGCATGTGAAGAGGTCAACAAACCAGTGTTGCTCGGTGTCACAGTACATTGGGCGGAAGTGTATCTCAGGATCTGGAGGAACGCTTTGCCCAGTGGCGCGGGTACACACGGCACCAGACAGCAGGAAATCGCGCATTCCGGTTGCTGTTATTGGCGGATGCTTGGTGGTGCGTCCTAGTCAGCAGCAAAGTGTTGTCAACCTCAGAAGTCTTGCCAAGCGCTTCCAGAACGGGGTTTGGAGGCGGACGGGACGGGCGGGACGTGCGTACCGCAGATCGTTGCGCTCGCTTCTAGTTGGCGAGAGTGTGCCTAGGACTTGACAGTAAAGTGCAGCAGGCCAGGGTCCGGGTTCCCACAAAGCCCTATCGATAGCGATGGGCGTATGGCCTGCTGGGCCGACTGCGACATCAGAACGTGTGCTGCGATGGGTCACCGATCGGCATTGATCGCCAGGCACGTTGGTACCACAGTAGAAGGTTGACTGACAGCCCGCCAGTCCACTTGGGAGTCGGAAAGGCTTGTGTTGGTAATCCATCGCCGATCGTGGCCCGAAAAGACCTGCACTCTTCGCTCTGGACCGAATTTGTCGGGACCACAAAGCCGAGGTCCTTTGAGATCGTCCATGTAGAAATGTCCGGCTTTCAGGACGACTCGAACGGCCGAGCATCGGATGCTGTAAAGTTTGTCCGTCATGACATCGTTATGACTGCGGGTGCCCACGAATGACTGAATGCGGAGAGGCATGTGGGCTTGTTAGTAACGTCTGCCCAGAACTTGGCAGCTCGCTCACATTCGCTCCACGATCCGACACTTGGATACCTAGCGAATGCCTTGTTGCAAACTTTGTCATACTCGGTCACAAGTAGGCCAAAATTCGAAGAAAAAAAAGTCCAGCCCAAATAGGTAGGCATCTCCGCAGGGCGTGGTTTTCAGATCAGGAAGGCCGGCCGCTTCAGATGCGTTGCTGGTGCTCGAGGACGCTGCACCATGCCCACAACTAGCAAAGTGTGACAGTAGGGGCGCCATGGCCAGTCCATCAGCGAATGTCTCCATCGAAAAAACTGTGGGACACTGGAGCACGATGAACACGGCGGCCAATACTGAGGTCCAGAAATTGATACCAGAGACACTTTTCTCCCACTTCAATTGTCGTTCTCGTTGCGCACAGTACCAAATGGGTCTCGCAACATGGCACTCTACAGGCTCCAATGAAAGCAAGTAGCTCTGTGCCCGGGGCATATCCAGCGTGCTTCTCCGCTTGTTCTGCTGTGAGGTCAAGCTAGATCTGACGAGCGGAGGTATCTTGAAGCATCTTGAGTTCCGTTGGCCCGCCACTCACATCACACTCCGGAAGCGGACAAATGAGCAGCGTTTCCTGAGCTTGTAGTCGACACAAACCTCAACGTTGTCCGTTTACTGGTAAATCGATCCTGCATCAGCCAAAGGCTGCTTGGTACATCTGTGCCTGGTCGCGGAAAAAGACGTGGTGCTTCTAGACCGCCTCATGAAAAGCTTCTCGTGCTTCAAATTCCCCCGAACAACGGTTTCTTCTCTGACAACTGCGGCGATTCTAAGCGTAGGCCAATGCCAAGCCGCCAAATCCGTGGCATTTCTGACGAGTTGGTGCCAGACGGCGTCGAAAAATTTGCGACGGCTCTGCCGCTTCGATGTTCTGGGAAAAAGCGCCAGGCAATACCGCACTCGTCGTAACGCGGGCCGCGGCCACTTCGGGGACTTTCATGGCGGCCACGATCTGCCACTAACCGGTCTTTGGAAAAACTGAGACTTCTGGACTGCATTGAGCCAGCGTAGTTGTTTCAACGAATGTGTTTCTCCCTAAGGCCGGCGAGATGCTCCCATTCCGTGATAGTGAAGTTCGCTCGTTCAGCTTCGTTCTCGTCTCACTTCGGGTCGATCAGTCATGAAGTGCTTTGAAAGTAATGGAGGACAGAAAGTACCTGGAGCCGACCGGTAAGGTTCAATGTACTCTACGTACTGCAGGCGGAGGCCATCTGGATTTGGCAACGTCCACAGGCTCAAGAGCATGCGACATTAAACCGATGCCATGCCGGTAGCGCCCGAAGAGGCCTGAGCCGAAAGACTGGTGGAACGGAGGCTTCAACCTTGTAAACTCGCCCTTATGGCATGCCGCATTCCGGATCAGAGTCGTGCCTCGAGAGAGGCGGCAAGAAGCCTGCAAAGAATGATGCGAGCCACAGTCCTGCCAAGCCAGAATTTAAGCCCCTGAAGCCAGTAAGACATCATGGCTAGTATTTTTGACACCTGAAAAAAGCTGGTATTCCATATTTGCCGCCTGCATATGCCGAGGGGCAATCAATCGCTGATCCAGCAGAGGTCAGGTCTGCCGTTAGCATGGGCGTCTGGAAGAAAGTCCAAGTTGCGGCCACAATCTCGGCCGTCGATGTGGCATATGAAATATCCGTCAAAGGGGCTGCTATTGATGAGCGACACCGGGTAATCTAAGGGTCCTCCGTGGCTGACGGACAGTATATTCCTTCAATAGGACAGGACCATCAAGGTTGAAGGGGATCTCAGAGGTAGTTCAACAGAAAAGCGACTGGGGTGAGTACCAGGGCCCGGTCAATACAGAGGACTCGGTGTGAATGTGATGAGCAATGTCAACCGATCGTACGCCTCTCCAGCCTGTCGTAGGTCTGCAAATTTGTTTCGACGGCTGCTCAGTATCTGTCACGATGCAATAGGCCTTCGTGCGGCACACCCGTGGACGCTTCTTCAATGATAAAATTCAAATGACGCAAGACATTCGACGAAACCTTTGAAGAACAGTCGCTTCTCCCGCTTCCCTCTAGAGCTTTCCAAGGAGCCTTTCAAACTGCTCTTGTTTTGCTCTTGTTCAGCCCCGGGTCGCTGGTTGGGGCACTCAGAACGGATAGAGCATCCAACTATCGGCGAACTTGCGCGGTCAGGCAAGCCTTCGACTTTTATGTAACTTCTGTACTTCGCCAGTCAAACATGATACTCGCTTGGTCTGCACTGGTATCTTCCGGCCAATCCTGACCTGGCGTCCCGGCGCAACGGTCGACACTCCTGCAATCAACACTAATCTGAAGCAGGTGTGGCTCTCGACAAATTGTGTTGCCGATTGCGAGATGGAAATTCTTGGTGGCAAAGTTTTTCCCCTTCAGCAGAATGCATCGTCGGAGAGATTCTGTGGCCTGGGAAGGCATGCTGCGAAGATGGCAGTCGCCTACGATGGACGAGACTTCACCGATCGATAGGCTGATGACCCCTATCTTCTCAATGTGCACAATTCGCACCCTGAAATTCGCGCTCGAAAGTCCTGCCCTACTACCATAGTGACGACGGCAACGAATCTCTGAAAAAGGGATGCTACCTTAGCTTGCGAGTAGCAGGCACATGGGTGTATTCGCTGAGTGTGTCCCATCCGCCAGAGAGGGGTGGAAGGCCTTCTTCTTGTCCACAATCAAAAAGATAGAGGACTGGGTCCGGTATGGCTTTCCGTTGCAGGAGCAGTGTTTTCGGATCCCGTGATAGAAAATATTGGGGGGGGGGGGGGATGGGGCACCATCGAGGCGCGACCTGCCCGTACAAAACCCAGCCCGAGGCAATTGTCACGAAGTATGACATGATTCAACCTTCAGAGACGTCCATTGAAAGGTGCGTTCGAGCTTGATGAGTGTCTGAACTTGCTGTGCGCCGGACAGAGTTTTGAATCGAAGCTCCAACATCTGGAGGGGATCCGCACTCAAGTGGTTGTAGAGCATTGAAGACGGTGAGTATGTTTGGCTAGCACGAAAGCGCTTAGGCCGAACGCAGCCTATGGCAGTTGTTCTCACTGATTCAAGGAGTCGAATCAGGACTTGTCCTCAAACTGAGAGCGCGCGTTGGCAAGCAAGCTCACAGCCCTGTGCGACGTCAACAGATCGCTGCTGACTGGCTGAGGCAGGCGGTGCATGGGCCGAACGAGCACCGAGGTTCCGAAGCCTGAGAGGCTCAGCGAGACGAACTAAAGGTCGTCATCAGCTATCTCGTTGTGGTTTGCTGACAACGCCATTGCTTGTCATGCCGGTGACTCCGGACTCACCAATGTGTTCATTTCAATGAAGGCTCAAACATGTTTTGGCGCCGTTAAGGTAGCTCGTTCTTTTTTTTGGGCATTCGGCCCGGTTGAGCCTTCGAGGCATTTGATCTCACCAGCCGGCGTATCCAGTGCGCGCTTCATCAAGAGCAATGTGACGATGAGGACCAAAGGTAACGTTGAACCGAGGTAGGATGTGTGCTGTACCGAACCACCGATTGTGCCACACCTTGGACGAAGCTGTCATCGGCCAGTGACGAAAGACGTGTCGACCGACACGAGGTGCTGTCTCCATCGTCGACTCGGCCAAAGGGATTCGAACGTGATCGAATTCGATGAAGGACGTCGAAGGGCTTCATGACGGACGGTGACAGGTTGTCGCTGCTAGCTTGCTGGCAGCTGCAAGGATCCCCGCTCTGTCTGCACAGGACTATCGCCCTGCTGCAGGAGCCCTGTCGCCCAAAACCGAAGTCGAGGATCGGGCCTAACCAATGCCGGACCTCTCGGCTGACAGTTGGTCGAGGATTTCTCGTATTTGACCTTGACGATAAGTTGCCTCGACACCATCAACGCCCTTCATGCACTGCATTTTCTGCAGAGAAGGCTGTCAACGGTACCGGCTTGACGTCTCTCTTTTTCCCTGGGACCGAAAGATTCCAAACACTTCTAGCTCCCTGGCGAGCTTGACGTCGTGACAGTGTGACCCCACGGTGGATAAGGTGAGGCGAGATACGACATGGCACGTGCCGTCGTCAAAGTTTGGGTGCCATCCGCCATGGGAGCTTCCGCCGGTTTGAGTCCGACCTTGCCACTGGCAGTCGGAATGGAGCCTCTTGATTCTCGAGCTATCATCCGTGGAGGACTTTTGGAGACTCTTCACAAGTCGGTGGAAACCTGCACAGTGGACCAGAAGCCATGTTGGTATTCTATTCACAATGCCTTGAAATGCAGAAATCAGTGGCGCACAAGTATGCTTCAGCATGTCGCGGGCAAGTGCTGCTCGAAGCCGTCCATCAGCAAGATCGCGTGGGACAGTTGCCGGAGCCGTTGGAAGCTGGACCGCGGAGTTGAGGGGCTTCGGGACGGAGGAGCGAGCAGAAAAGCCGGTGGCCAGTGGCTGACTCCAGAATGGGATGTTTCTTGACGCCGATACGGAAAGAGGCGGCTGACCTCTACTGCCCATCTCGTCTCGTCTCGCTCACTCCTTGGGAACTGCATTGTGTTCTCCTTCCAAATTGATCTCTGGTATTACTCATCGGGCTGCCAGCCAGCCATCGAGGCTTGCAGCCAGGCATGCAGAACATGGCAGAGAGATCCTCTACCTAGACTCTACCCACTGACAAGCATCCAGGTAGCACCCGAGTGGGTGGTGTGTCGCTGAGTGAGGAGGAGAGGCCGAGTGTGCCTTCCCCTCGGGTTTGGATGTGTCGAGCGCAGGGCATCGTATAGAATCGCACCGCGCACCTTCACCCGCTCCTTCCGTGGCCGTGTTGATGATGTGAGCTGACCTTGGCCAACCTGCTCTTGCTCTTCTTGCCGTCACTACCACCACCACCATACTGCCCAGTTGCGCAAATGCACACGCAGCTCGAGCCGCGCTTGTGCCTGGTCCCTGCACATTTGGGAGTAGCTCGTTGTGGTTGACTCTGTCTACCTCTTCCCCCTCCCTCTTCTTTCCTCTGTTGATATAAGCCAATCTTCCCACCTTCATCCTCGTCTCCCACTTCCTCCTCACCCTCTCATCACCTCTAGCACCTCTTTGCACGGTCGTTATTGCAACACAAGCACATTGTTGGTCTCCACCGACTCTCACCTTCGTTACCGAATCAAGGTCCAGTCAAGCAACGCACACCCAGGACAAGCACATCGCCTAGATTCCCCACAGACTCTCGCTGCTCTCACCAGACAACAATCGTTCAGGCAAAATGAGACTCCTCCAGATCACCTCCTTCGCCGGTCTTTTGGCCTTTGCTCAGGCTGGCAAGCAATGGGGCACCGGCACCGGCACCGTTCCCACAGGTACCGCTCCTCCCACGAGCACTGCCTGGACCACCGTCGTTGTGCCAACTTACACAACCTACTGCCCGGTATGTCACTCTGCCTGAGCAGCCTTGCTTGACCGCTCCTGACTGATGTGCTCTCTAGTCTCCTACTACCTGGGCATGGAACAATGTGACCTACACTGTCACTTCTGCCACAACCATCACCTTGCGTAAGTCACACTTGTCTTTCACAGAACCCCAGCACCTTCATTTCTTGCCCCTCGCTCTATTTTGGCTGGATTTCGCACGCAACTTTTCTGTGACGACTCTGGAGGAAGTCCTCCCGTAGGACTTGCAGCGGCGGTCCTGCTTCTTCGTGGCAGTCTGCTCTATTCCAACCTCGCCATGAACATTTCTTGCACGGGGCTGACCATTCTTCACAGCTTGCCCATGCACGCTGTCGGTCACCACTCCTCAGCCCATCACTACCACTTCGGTCTGGACGACTGAAGTGCCTTGTGAGACCACGAGCACTCCCTCAGGCGGAGTTCCCTACCCGAGTGTTAATTCCACGATCGTGGTGCCCCCACCTGTCATCTCAACCAACAAGCCCGCTGTCCCCAGTGTCCCCGGTGTCTCAACTATCCCTCTGCCGGGAGTTTCCTCTAGCAAAGTAACCTCGACGACCGTGATTGTTAGCACACCTCCACCGTCGACCTACCTGTCCGGAACCACACCCATCGGCGGCGGCGCCCCAGCTCCCACCCCCACCACTTTCGCCACAACTGCGCCTACCAACACGCCTGTGGCTCCTACTTCATCTCCTGCCGGTGTTGTCACTGCAGGTGCTCACAAGATCGGGTCTCAGGCCGGTGCTCTTGGCCTGGTTGCCGGTCTTGCGGCCTTCATTATCTGATTTGTGACTGATTTGAGGCTGTGGAGGACATGTCTCGAATGATTCTTGGACGATTTTGGACGTCTCATGATTGAGCAAGCTAATGATGGAGATGGATGCAAACTGTTTGTCACGACTATACCCTTCTAGACTTTCCTTCACTGGACCAAGCGAAATGGCTGTCATTTATCGAAACCATGTCGGGAGTAATGGATTGGCGAAAATGGTGGATCATGTGGATTGCTTTGTTAGCTTACATATGTATGCAGTGGTTGAGCCTCAGCCTCGCGCAATAGACTTAATACTTGATGTTTACCTCAGACCACGAGTTCCACGAAATGACCTGATCGCTCCTTGTTTAATTCATGAATTCCCAGGCTCGACAGGTTCAACAGTGGACCTGATCTCGGAGCAAGACAGTCTTGACAAGGCGCCTTATCCTCGTCCGGAGCGCGTACTCTGGAGAGAAAACTTTTAGGGAGCTACTGTGACCCAACATGCAGCAAGCACTTCGGCCGCCCTCATCATTTGAGAATCAGTATTGATTTTCGGGGGCACATTTGAGTATAACTGCCCCATGCTCCCGCTGTGCCTCTGTCAGAGCACAACGGTAGCCCTCCCGAGGTCGTCACCAGCGGGGTATGCTTTCAATGTGATCGTTCTCCAGTGCCTTTGCCCCTGCGGGAGGTCAATAACCATATTACCGGGCACGCAGCTTCAGTTAGGATCGTGGAATGCCTTCGCTATTGTGCTGCATCTCGACCTATCTATTCCTTGTGCCACCACACCGCATGTCCCAAAGCTCATCCTGGAGCCAAAACATGCCGGATTGAAATGCCATGGTGAGAGAATGCACTCACGTCGCACGAAAGGCGTGGTGCACGATCTCCATTACCAAATACAACCAGCAGGCAGTCATGGAGAATGATCGTCCTCTGGGGTCCCCAGACGCAACCCCAGACAACAAACAAGGGCTTCCCTATCGAGCCAAGTGTCAAGGCCGCAGGGTCAACCAGATGACACCCAAAGAAGGTAGCGAGAAGCTTTGAGGTGCCTCCGTCAAGCCCGGCCCAGGGACCTGATCCCACCAAAAGCGATGCGACGTGTGTAAGCAACATCCACCTTTTTGAACAACTACATCCCACCAAGCCGGCCCAATGGCGTCGGCCCACACCGACGCCCATCGCATCGTAATACGAGGTCTTTCCCGGCGTGCCATTTGTCGTTCCCGAGGGCCTGCTGTCAGGGTGCCCACCCTCCACCTGCATGGGTATTCTTATTGCCTCATTCATGCATGGTGAACCCCCCCTCCCTCGTCCATCAACCACTACCGGTTGGAACCGATAGCTTTCTTCTCTCTCGTGGCAACAGGGTCGATCGCGCGCCCAGTCCTAAGCCCCTCTGCTACACACCCACCACAGACGCAACGGGCCTTCTACATAAGTCCACACATGCACACAGTAAGGCCAAGCCAAGCCAGCCACATGTGCAGCCAGCCAACCACCAACCACACTCGGCGAATAGATCAGAAAATCCCACCATACCTTCCAGCGCATTTGAATGCATGCAGAAAAAAGGTTGCGGTCCCGCTGGCCTTACGTGAGGCTACGGCATCCCCTGTCAATATTGGGGCGCATAAGCGTGCATGTGGTATTGCAGATCTGACTGCCACTTTATGGCCTGCCTTCTCTGCCTTTCCACACCTCAAGCTTCTTTTCTGTGTTGGCTGGCTTGGCCGGCTCCATTTCTGCTGCAGAGCAATGTGCCGACCATCGAATGGCAGGCAAAGGTCATGGGGACGGTTTGGCCTGCTGTACTCCTGTCGTCCAAAAGTGACAGTTGGGCGGGACTTCACATAGCCAGATTGCTTGGGTGTCCATACACAAAGTGCTATGTCAGGAATGGGTAACTTGGGGAGACTACATCTCTTCATGCTCAATAGTGCAGGCACTAGGTGAAGGACATATTGATGCAGGACGCAAGCATGTATGCTGTGACACGATTTCGTGGAACACAAAGAGTGACAATCTCAACCGGCATACTCCAACTTGGGCTGGTGGGGATTCAAGCTGCACCATAATAAAATAGGTCTCAAAGGCTATGAAGGAAAAAAAAAAAACAATTTGCTAGTTGCCAATAGTTTGGAAAATCTTAAGCAGTTTGTGCAGTATAAACAAGTTTGAGCCTTGTGAGCACGTGCTGTATTTGTTGCCTCTCTTTGGAAATAAGTCTCTCTTTAATTATACAAATACATTGGACTAAGTCTAGCCTGAATAATGCTGATTCTCGAGTGTACCTAGGTACACAGAGTTAGACTACAGACATCTGGATGCTTATGCCGACAACACGGTCTACATAGCTCTCAAGGTTCACCATGCATTCCGGAAGGCCGGCCATCGATGAGCAAGCTTTTTCCCCGTCTTCCACAATCTTGGCATATCTATTTGCCCTACTAGCGAGCTTCCAAAGCGTGGAATACAATTCACGCTACGATATGGGATTGCCAAGTTGATCCTGTTTGCGAGTCTTGGGGACATCTTCTGTTATCGTCACTCTAGACTCTGGCTCCTCAGGGCCCGCAGCATCATAAGTGGTCCTGAAGACTAAAGCCGACATTGACTTCGGAGCAAGCTGAGTATATTCAACAGTGCAAAGTCGCTCCTGGGTGTGTTCCTTAAGTTTTTACAGCTTGCCATGTGACTGCCAAATGTGGTAAAACTCCATCTGAAATCAAAGACTGGAGTCAATTATCAACGCCGACTCAACGGTCTGAAGTTTACACAGTGGCTTCCAATCTCACATGATTGATTGCTGCTAGTGATATGCGTGCATGGACTAAGCAGGATCAATCTTGCTTGTTGTTGAAACCAGGAAGACATACAAGCAATGTATGAACGCATGCAGGTCCTATTTTGTAGTCAACACTTGTGGTATGACTCTTCAGGCATCAGATCAGGCTGAGGCTTACCTACATAAGTAGGTACATATGATTTCAATTCCTGCAACTTGCATGCCTAGAGGTTCGCACCAACACCCTCAGGCTGTTTCTATCCTTGATTCGAGTAAATACACAGCTTATGGGCTGGCTATGCTCAACTGTTCCTTTCGTCCTCTTCCACCATGAAGGCCACACAATACCATGTATAAGCTTTTGCAATGAATTTTGCGTGATATACAACAGTGGGCCTGAGCATCCATAATTGCAACTAGTTATTCACCATATCCAGTCAATCTTTCAATATTAAAGCCAATTATGCTGGTGTCTTTGATCAAATCAGCCACGTGCAAGTAAGTGTCCGATGTAGGACTTCTGGACAACAGGGACATGTGAACCTCTCTGACCAGGCATAATCAGTCGACTATGGGAACTTTTCTCAAAACATCATTGTGCTGGATGAATTATACTCTACTCATGGTGAATCTAGGGATGACGAAATCCATCGTGTGAGGACCCTGGAAGCTAAGGGTCCCAACCTCTCCAGTCACTTGAGAGTGTCTGTTATATCAATTGGAGAATCTAAACCTCTTTGACATTGAACTTTTCCTAGATAAGAGAGTAAGTTACTTCTTGCTATTTGAGGAGGGGATTGTCTTTGGGGGTCAGTCAAACGAATGGCTAAATCTTGTGAGCAGCCCGGTGTCGACCCAATGGTTCCCGAGGTCACACCTGGGCTCCTGGTCGACGACCACCCGCTGCTGAGCGGTTGTCTTATAGTGTGTGCATGACATAAAATCTCTGTTTATTCCCAGGTATTCAGAAATCAATGAAATAAAGGCTAGAGTATGCTCTGGACCTGCTGGGGTGGTGGGAAAGGCGGCAAGGCTGTAAGCAAGGCTTATACTGGGACATCTGGAGCATCGCCCAACTCCACGTGGTCAAAGATGTCTTCTGGTAAAACCCTGGCAAGCTAATTTGTTTCCTGCGCAAGCGTGAAGCTTTGCGATGAAAGTGAAGCGTCCGGCAGGCAAAGCAAGGAGAGTCGCTCTCCCTTTTTCTTTTTGCAAGGCTGCCCAGATGACCGGTCTTTCAAACACCAACACCCTCATCCCGACGTCCAACTGACTTCTGAGGGACTTCGGTCGTCAATTCTTTTGCCTAGCTCAAAGATTTTCACAATGAATTCCAACTCATCCATTCCTACTGAAAACAATGGCATAAGGGAAATGCCACCAACCCCAGCCCGCCGCCGCGACAACCGTGTCGCTATCGCGCGCGACCTGCAGGCGTACACCACCAACCCTGAGGTCTAGAACGCCTTACAGGCAAGCTTGTCCAGCTTGGTGATTTCAAATCAATATATACTTACATACTCAGGGGGTGATTGATCGCAATGCGGCGCCCAACTCGATCACTCAAGATACCCTGGTCCGGCCTTTCCAGCATCTCAGCACAGCAGCTCTCATTCAGCAGCTCCAAGCCATCCATCAGGATGACATGGTTAGCGTCTCCCGTGACTTTTCTGCCTCCCGTGGCTTTTCTGCCTCGAGCTCTATCCACGCTCAGGATGGATCAGAGGTCCTCGCCGACCGCACTTCTGCATCTGAGGTGCCTCACGACGATAACGATCGCCCCGATGGTTCTGCCAACCTCACCACCCAGGGAGAGGCCCGGCGTGGCAGACTCGCGCGTCTGCGCAACTTTGGAGCGACCGTCTCGTCTCGCGTCTCCCAGATCCACCAGGCCGTGACCAACGACGCTCCTGAGGCCAGAGAACCTCGTGAGGGCTTGACAGCTACTGCCGACCGTGCTAACAACAACGAAGAGTTTGCCACCCACCGCCGTGTCCCAGTCAATGTCGGTATCCCAGTCAATGGCGATGGTCCCTCCAACTCGACTGGTCCCAGTCAGGGGCTCCGACGCCATCTTGATGGCATGCCTGCTGTCAACGTGCATCGTGTTCCTCATCCTGCGGGTGGGCTGGGCATTTCGGGGGATTTCAGAACTGAAGTTGAGCGCGTTGCCGTCATCACGGTCTCGAACCCTGAGAACCGGGTAAGCTTCCCCTGCCGGATATAATTCATAATATTGGTTGATTTACTGATTGATATGGCTTAGTCTTACACGATTCGCATTGACTTGACCAATGCTGGTCCACAAGACCGCTACAACTTCAACATCAACGTCCATCCCTTCTAGGGGCTTGGCTAATACTTGGTAATGGTCGGCTGGCAGGTATCTTTTGATGGAAGGCTTTGGATGAGTTTCAGGAAAGAGGCCAGCTTGTTGACATGGAAAGCACGTTAATCATGCGGGGTTTCTACCTTTGTTTACCCAGACAAGAAGCAGGTTTGATCGGGTATCATTTTTCATGAAGTGGTGATCTCTGCTATGCTAGGTCCATCATGATTCTCACAACTGAGCAGATCAGCTGCACAGCCCGTTGCATCAACAGGAACAGGCCCTGTCATACAGATCAGAGCAAAGAAGACTTGAATGAGTTACCGCTTTCTAAAACAAAGTCAACTCCCAGACTCAGATGATGTGTTGTGTCCCAAGTGTCCAGTTGACGTTGGCGGACGTGGACTAAATGATGATAGGCTGTAGTTACCCTCCCACTCCAAGAAGCTACAAAACACCGTGAGAGCCCCAGTAGCATTCACCACCTCACGGCGTGCCTCGGAGTCTCCCATGAGAGGGCCTGGAGTTCAGGGCTGTAGGCAGAATGGACGCGAGATACGGCAACTAGCCATCAGATGTCCTGCCGCCGGGAGAAAGATCGAGGTTGGATCGTGCCTCACGCATGATGGCCTTGGCCTCCTCCACGTCCTGACCGTCCTGGCAGAGCTCATTTGCCAGGCGGTTGGCAGTGTCGAAGTCGGAGTGGCGCATGGCGTATTTGGCGAGCCACATCCTGGCCCTGCTGGTCACGTTTGTCACACCTATCCCCTGGTTCTGTCTCTCCCGCTCATCGTTGTCCTCTCCCTCGTCCGACAGGATGTCGCTGTGCTTGGCGACATTATCGCCCAAGCTGTCCACGTTCCCGTCCTCCTGGACAATGCACAGCTCCATGTAGGCCCTGGCCTCCTCCTCTTCGTTCAGGCTGTCATACATGAGCGCGATCTGGACCAGCACCTCCGTGTCCAGGCGGCCTAGCGCGGTGCGGTCAAAGCCCGTGGCAGCACTGCCGAAGCTGCTGGCCGAGCTTTCGTAGTAAGTATCAGCAAGGAGAGCTCGCTTGAGTGCCTTGATACCGTCTCGCTCCCGGCCTAGCTTCTGTAGGCAAGTGCCAACGGCCATCCACATCTTGCCATCCCATGGCCTCAGACCTGCCGCCTTCTTGTAATACCACAGCGCATATTGATACATCTCCAGCATCTCATATGTCTGTCCAAGACCATACCAGGCCCGGTAGTCCCTCCGGTTGATGTCCACAGCTCGTCGATAGGATTCGATAGCAGCGTGCGTATTCTTGAGCTCCACGTATTCGTGTCCCATCAAAGTCCACGCTGACAGGCAGGATCGGTCCAGCGCCAAGGCCCGACGGAAGTATTGCACAGCTTTCTCGTGTTGTGAGAGCAAGGAGTAGTAGTTGCCAATCACGACGCATGACTCTGGTCGGAACTTGTCGATGCTGGAGCAAAGGTGGGCTAGGAAGGCCAGCTTTGGCCTCTCGTTGAGCACATAGAGGATGTTTGAGTAGATGTCAAGGCTGTCCAAGCGATGGGGATGCAGTGAAAGAAGATGACTAAATCGTGTTGAGGCATCCTTGAGCTCTTTGGTATGATAAGACAGGAGGGCTGAACATGTGAGCAGGAACGGAGAGTCCGGGAAGATGGCTAAGAGTTGGTCCAGTGCTGTTGAGAGCTCATTTGTTGGTTGATAGAGCTCCAGCGATGTATGAATGTGGAACATGTAGGAGACGATGTGTTGCGGTAGACGGGGTACGATCTTGTTGAGCTGTAGTCATTCATCAGAGAGTGAGCTTTGACTGAGCCAGAATCTCGCACAAGACTCACCATTTCGACTCTTGTGATGGCAGAGGTCATCTCAAGCCAACAGCCCCAATTCATGGGGAACAAGTGAACACTCTTCAAAAACCATGCCATCGCCTCATCGGTATTCTTCTCCTTGGCCAAGACCATGCCGTACCTGTGATCGTGTCAGCAATCTCAGCCCAGGTTGCTGGTTTCCAACCTTGACACATACAGATATTCCAGCCAGCCTTGGCTGCACTCGGCAGACTGATCTTCACTGCGCTCCTCGAACCAAGTCTGGAGATAGCGGCTCACAATGGGTAGCTGCTTGTTGCCAACGGAACCGAGATCTTGTGGGCCCATAACCATCTCAGACTCCTCGTCTTTCCTCTTTTCGCCAGACAGCATCTTTGCATAGAGGGCCAAGAATAGGCTCTTTTGGCTCAGCTCAGGAAGAATACTGGGTCTAAGCCCGAATATGCTGTGAGTGGGGACCAAAGATTCTTTGCCTTTGGTGGTCTTTAGTTGGGAACTCAATGGTGAGTCCTCGCCCTTGGGAGATAGGACACTGGACAAAAGGGAATCTGGCAGGAAAACGGCAGTACATCGATCGAATTCTCGACAATCGAAGAACGACTTGGCAAGCAGATACTTGTTGAACTCCCGAGCCTCAAGCTGGGCCTCCTTCTCATCGGGGTTTGGAGTTAGAATTGTAGGTATGTAGCCTCTGGGTGTACTGCTCAGCTTCACACCATCATCCTCTGAGGTTGACTCTGGAAGCACATTGAGCAACTCAGCAGCCCTATGATATGTGGTCAGTGGGTGGATTTGTTTGCAGATGAGGCTTGTGGGGACAAAACAGACCATTTTGCTGATTGATACAGACATCTCTCCGAGCACTTGACGACGGCATCCTGGAGGGATGCCCGCAGGTTGATGATGTCTTGCTGGGTGAACACCATCATGACAGTGTAGTCAGCGTGTGAGTGATTGTGGCTGTGGCCCAATCAAGCCAATTCGACTACCCTGGGCGCACAAGCTCTCATGAGCAAGATGGGGCCAACCTCAAGGATGCAGACACAGATTGTGGCAGAAGTCAACAAACCGCCCGTGCTGAGCATGTGTTGATCCTTGTACGTTGTCGTTAAGCTCTTCAATACCGGAGTGGATGGTGTTTGAATGCAACAGCCAGAGCCACGCCCTCAGACGAAGCACTCAGATGCGGTTGATCCTTGGGTGTTGATGGTGGTATTATTCAAGCGTGTAGCGCGTCCCAGCCCTGCAGGTCGGCCATCTCCTTAGGCAGGGGTGTCCCTGTATTAACTGCCCCTAGCGGGCTTAGAGATCCCCCGCCAAGGGCCTTCCCATAGTTTTGTTTATCTTGAATTGGCTCTGGCACTGGCACCGAGTAATAGCCTCCAGGGCTGACTCCTTCTACACTCTTTACTCAGCGACGCAAACACCTCTC
Organism: Diaporthe ilicicola; assembly: GCA_023242295.1. NCBI lineage: Eukaryota > Fungi > Ascomycota > Sordariomycetes > Diaporthales > Diaporthaceae > Diaporthe > Diaporthe ilicicola. The sequence continues at coordinate 45,623 of JALPVH010000103.1, read as the reverse complement.
ACTCGCTCGCATCCCCTCACTTGTCAGTCACCAGTCAGCACAAGCATCCTGGGCACAGAAACAACCTCTTCAACAATCATCACTCGTGCGCCAACGCAACCACAGCAGCCATGGCGCAAAGAACTACCCTGAAAGAGTTTGAGGCAGTCTACCCCAAGCTGGAGGCTGACCTTCTCGAACATGCTCAGTCGTACAAGCTGCCCCAGAAGCAGCTCGACTGGTACAAGGCGGTAGGTGCCCCCAGTGGACGATCTGCTGCGATGTGATCCATCACGGATCTCACGCCTGTCAAAGACATACTCAAGTCCAGGTCTGACTCACCTTGTTCCGTCATCTACAGAGTCTGTTGGCGAACACAGTCGGAGGCAAATGCAACCGGGGCATGTCTGTCCCAGATTCCGTTTCCCTGCTGCTGGGCAGGCCTCTTTCCGAGGACGAGTATTTCCACGCCGCCACCTTGGGCTGGTTGACCGAGCTGCTCCAGGCCTTCTTCCTCGTCTCCGACGACATCATGGACACCAGCATCACGCGCCGCGGCAAGCCATGTTGGTACCGGCAGGACGGGGTTGGCATGATCGCCATCAACGACGCCTTCATGCTCGAGGCTGCTATCTACACCCTCCTGAAGAAGTACTTCCGCTCCCACCCGGCCTACATCGACCTGGTCGAGCTGTTCCACGAGACCTCCTTCCAGACCGAGCTCGGCCAGCTGACCGACCTGATCACCGCCCCTGAGGACAATGTCGACCTGGACAACTTCTCCATGGAGAAGTACCGCTTTATCGTCATCTACAAAACCTCATACTACTCCTTCTTCCTACCCGTCGCCCTCGCGCTGCACCAGCTCAACATCGGCACGCCCAAGAACCTGAAGCAGGCCGAGGACATCCTGATTCCCATGGGAGAGTACTTCCAGATCCAGGACGACTACCTTGACAACTTTGGACTGCCAGAGCACATCGGCAAGATCGGCACCGACATTATGGATAACAAGTGCTCGTGGCTGATCAACCAGGCCCTGGCGATCTGCACGCCCGAGCAGAAGAAGATCCTCGAGGACAACTACGGGCGGAAGGACAAGGACAAGGAGGCTGTGGTCAAGAAGCTCTACGACGAGCTGAAGCTTGAGCAACGGTACAGGGAGTACGAGGAGAGGGTCGTTGGGGACATCAAGGACAAGATTGCCAAGATCGACGAGAGCGAGGGCCTGAGGAAGGGGGTCTTCGAGGCCTTCCTGGCCAAGATCTACAAGCGAAGCAAATAAATGTGAAATCGGCCGTGTCATGGTAAATTAGACGGTACATACAAACAGAAGGTTATTGCCGGGTCCCAGGACTTGCTCCTCTGGGTTTTGTCTCAAGATACAGTTGTAATAGACGTAGCTCTCCGAGCCTAATACTTCAATTTCTTCAACATCACAACGCCTATCCGCCTAAGGGGATTGAAGCCTCTGATGTTCCAGTTTACGCTTCACCATTGGAACGTATCGTACAGCACACAAAAGGAAATTCGACAAGAATATGAATGAACCCAAACTCCTGGCAAAGGTAATGATAACCATTCTCCCAATGAACCCCCTCTAGCTCTCTCAAAGGGCCAGCATAGCATCCGCGAAAGTCACAAAAAATTCCAGCCTCCCGGGTCCAAATCTGCCATCATCCAAGCATCCCTCACAGCGCCAAGTTATAGCTGTACTCATCCTCCATGTTCTGGCTGACCCACAGCACGACACTGCTGAGGCCGACGAGCGCGTTGGCGACGACGTTCTCGACGCCCATGCCCATCATGGGCCACTCGACGCTGGGGACGACAAACTTGAGCACGAACACGGTGACGCCTCCCGCCATCCCCCCCGCGAGGGCGGCGAAGCCCAGGAACAGCACGACGCGCGCCTTCCACGCCACGCCGGACCCGCTGTACGAGAACGAGTCGGCCGACAGCCGCTGCTTCTCGACCGAGTTGATGATGAGCATCCCCAGCGACGAGAAGATGAGGGGCAGCCAGTCCACGAATGTCACGTGCACGTTCGACCCGTTCAGCGCCGACTTGGACCACACCGCGGCGTCGAGGAGGACGTAGAAGGCGAGGGAGAACTGCGGAGGTGGGGGAGGAGGAGACCCCGGTGTGTCAGCTTGTTTGTCTGATTTTTTTGGGGGAGGGTCTTGTGTTGCAGGTGGTAGGTATTGTCGTGCCTGTGATCCAGAGTCCGCCAGAGGGCTATGCCTGATGGGACGAGGGGAACAAGAGCGTGAGGCGGACGTTGTAGGACTTACCAGGGCGCCGGCGCTGTAAACACCTGCGTTGCGTGCGTAGACGCTGTTAAGCCACTCCGGCCTGCGGAACTTCCAGAGGCGCTCCTCGGACATGATGGCGATTGTGATAGAGAGGAGGTAGGTAGGTAGGTAGGTATGTAGGGTCGGCGTCTCGAGTGGGCTGTGACACTACAGATCGTATTCGAGGTCGCTTTTGATCGCGGGTAAAGGCGGCCGGGCTCTTCTGTGAAGCCTTTGTGAAATCTTGCCTAGGTATTCGGTGAAGGGGCGGTCCGTCGGGGCAGTCTAGGACTGATTATTGGCGAGTTGATGGTCGTTGAGTTGGGACGCTTTGAGGCTGAGGATGACGACGAGCTTGGAGGAGCTCTCCCACGCTGCGTCAGGCTGCCTGCCGCGGTTGGACCCGAACCCTAATTTGTGTGAGGTGCGGGTGCCTCTAGCTGGATGTGCTCAGACCTGGCAATTTACATACGCCTGGGCTTTGTCTCGCACATGCGATAAAGATCAGTCAGTCAGTCAGTCGACCCCACCTCGCTCTTGAGCATCTGGATGTGTATGACAGTAATACTCTGTACATAGGGATCATATCTTGGTCTATACACAAGTACCTTGAACCACAGAAACGGGGCATTAGCCTGCCAGCCCACAGCAATATGACGACTGCATGCATGAGCGTGACTTTGACAGCACTTTCAGAGAAACAAACCATCGCGTGGCAGACGGACGATGTATCGATACTTACCGTTGGAACTCACGAGCAGAAGGAGCACATTGCAGTGATCACACCCACGAGCAACCGGTCCCGGAAATTGCGACCTTCGTGGACCACCGATCGTGTCACATCACATGTCACGCACTCTCAGAAAAGGCCAAGCAAACGCTGCAAGGTCAACAGTTGAAGGATCCTCAACAGGACGATTTATTGAAGTCTGGCTCAGGCCGGCCCGCCGTCGCTCGCAGGTGTACTAGATGGAGAGTCCCACCGGGGTACGCGGGTACGCTCTGTCTTCCCGCTGACGTCCCTCGACTGCTCGTGAGGCTCCCTCTCCTTGATAGATTTCTGATGTTTTCTTCCAATCCATCCAACCACAACGCCTCAAGCAGACCACTTCCAGATCTAGAACACAGGAGGTCAGACTACCGCCTCGGCCTTGAATGCGTAATTAGTGAAGAGTATTCGGTGCGACGGTCGGACGGCCCCCTCGCGACGGGCCCTTGTCTGTTCCGCCAGAGGAGTAATATACACAAAACAAAACCCCACTTGGCGAAAGAGGTAGAAGTCGGGGTTCATTAATTGTATCCTTTCGCTTCCAAAACAGCCAGCGGGTGCCCGGAGCTGAGGGAGAATGCAAAATCCGATGTGATGTTCGTACAGAAGGCGTGCCAGAAACCAACGTATCCTCAAGCCGTAGCCGTGATGGCGAGTGTTCAGAAGCACGCCAAGAAACCAATGACGATGGCCTTTGCCGGCCATATGTTCGCGGAAAGGATGATGGACGCACAAGCGGCTGAAAGACTTGAGAGAACGATTTCGTCTAGGGTCGAGGCTTCGTCAAAACGCCGTAAAACGCCAATCCCCTTGTTACGGGATATATATGCTCTCCCCATTCGTTGCAGGTATCATGTTCTTCATCGCGCAGAATCCCATTAGATCTCAATCTCTTTCATAGCGGCCTCATCTGATACCATAGGCTTCTTCCCGTTGGCTTTGGCCGAGGAGGGGGATGATTCCGCGCTGTCTGAAGTCTCGCCCTTCGTCAGGGCCGCAAGTCTCGGTGCGCTGTTTTCCTCGCCACTGACTCTGGGTGTCTCCACCTCTACGAGTTTCTCTGGCTTTGTAAGTCCGTTGGGCGAGAGCTCCTGGAGTGAGGCCTCCTCTGTGACGCGAGACAAAGGACTCGCCTTGCCGTTCGCACGCATGGGACTGGCTAGAGGCGAGCTACCACTGAGCCGGTGGAGCGAGCGGCCACGAACCTCGCCATTCGGCTCTGTCGGGCTGGTGTAAGGTGAGCCTGGTCCATTCGGGGTGCCGGATCCTGGAATCTGCGATTTCCTCTTAGCAGCTCGGGCTGCCGCCCCACGGCCGTATTTCTGGTCCATCCTCCATCTCAAAATATCGAAATAGCCTGGCTCAACGCGAGCAGCCTTAAACTCACGCAGCTTGAGCTCCTGGCTGTCCTCGTCGATGAACCACTTGCCGCTGTTCAAATCGTCCGCAACCGTGGCCAGGAAATGACCCCAAGAGCGGGCCACGACGTACTTCGTGTCGTAGTCGCGGCCGAAAAGGATTATCTGGCCCCAGTTGCCCTTGGGTCCGGGCGCGAGATCAACTGCCAGATTGTTTCCACCCCAATCTCTGACCAGAGGGATCCAGGCGGGGTGAGCGTAAGCCTTGCGGATAGTGTCAGCAGGGACAGATTCCTGACGAGCTATGAGGGTTTCTCTCCAAGCCGTCTTGTCCTGCGGGTTCGGGCTCGGAGCAGACTTGGAGGACGAAGCCTCACTGCTCCCGCCGAAAGCTTTGGAGGGAACCACTGGTTTCACGACAGCTGTGTCAAGTAGAAACTGCTGGTTGACCTTGCGCCACTGATCCCAATCCTGAATCATCTCTTCGCAGTCAAGAAGCATGTTGCTGAAGATGATACCGGTAGGCATGCCACCTCGCTCCTGGCCGTCATGGACCTGGAGAGAGTCACGAACATCGGGGGGTAGTGTGCAGTCTAGCTGGTGTTCCAGCTCGTTCAGATCGTTGACAGTACATCCCTCACAGAGCTGGTCCCAGAGCTCGGGGTAATTCTCTTCAGCCCATGCATCGATACGCTTCCAGGAGTGGGTAACGGGAGGCGGGGGAGGCAGGCCGTCCTGGAAGGACTGCATGGGGATCTCGCCGACTGGGCTCTGCATTTCGAATCCATCACCGGTGTTGGATCGAGCAAGCTGGGAGCGCATCCCAGGAGAGTATGGCCTGCTTCCGCCAGGGCTTTGGGGGATGGCGGGCGAGACCGGAGCGCCATTGTATGAGGTCGAACTGTCAATGTGGGTCAGGGAGCTTCGACTGTTGTAGTCACCGTAGGGAGATGTTATGTCTGCTCGAGACTCGGAAGCCGTCGCGACTGATGTGAGGCCACCCTCGCCGAGGGGAACGTGTCGGCCAGATCGGTACGGAGAGTCGGGGCCGGAGTCTGTAATGATTTTCAGCTTGGGCTTAGTAGTGGAGGAATGAGGGCAATTACGCACGTCTGTCATAACTGGTCATTGTATGCCAGAAGGACTTGAATACGGAGCCGAGCCTGGATGTTGTCAATGGAACTCGGTCAACGTATGTACGCCACAGCGATCTCCTGGGGAGCTTGGGGGTTAACATACGGGTTCGCCATGCTGCGCAGCTGTTCAGCGGTGATGCCACGTCGGACCGGATTGCTGGACAGAAGGAAAACGCGAGTGTTTTGTCGTTTGCAGGAAAAGGGGGTTGGATGGTGGTGGCCCAGGCCCAGGGAGAAAGGAGAAGGAACCAAAAGAACGTGGGTCTTTTCGTCACCGTTGGTTGCCCGGTGGAATTAACCCGACAGAACTCGCAGCGACCGACGCGGTCAGCAGGGAAAAAACGAAGGTTGGAAAGAAAAGTCGCCGAGGTGATGCGCGTGGTGAGTGTGTGCCTGAAGTGTCAAGCTGCACGAACGACAGGTTCGCGGTGGAAGCTGCGAATTGAGTTGACGCCCTCTCCTGTGCGGTCTAGTGTTTACCGTACGTTGTTGGTCGGCTTTTTTGGCGCCCAGTCGGCGGCGGGCGTGGACCTGGGAGTGGGCGGCGGGCGGCGACGCTTTTCTTCTGCGTCTCTTTGTCTAGCGGAATGTCGCAGCGTTCAAGTCATCCATCCATGCCAGGGCCCAACCTAGAGCGAGTCAGATTGGCTTGGTCTCTGGTTGTTGTTTCGTTTCTCTCTCTTCCTGGCTAAAAAAAGGGAAAATATAAATCCAAAACGAGTGTCGACAGACAAGTGACAGGATAAACGCGCGCACGCACACACGCAGTCAATCAATTGGTCCTAGAAGCGACGGTGATGTTGAGTGTGTTGTGACAAAAAAGATAAGAAAAAGCTGGACGGAAGAGGACTGGGCCGGGTTGGATGACTGCGACCGAGATGCCAAGCTGCTTTTCCTTGGACAACCGGGCCAATTTCACGGAAAATGCAAGCTGCAGAGCCCTCTCTTGTAGTCTTCCAATGAGGGCCGAAGATTAGGGCGGTGGTACCTGGGACCTGGGACCGCGAGCGCTGGGGACAGGAGCAGCACCAGGAGCACCAGCACCCAAAAAGCTTCATCCCTTGAAATGGCAGCACCGTGCCTCCCCTCCCCCCTCCTCATCAATCTAATTTTCCCTGCTATTAGTGTAGGAGGAAGGGGCGTTGTGTACTATGGTAGTGCAGGTGTGGTACGGAGTACATGCGGTACAGTACAGTACCGTACCTACATAGCAGCCATATCCGGATGCATAGGTACCTTGCTTCTTGCGCAATCTCCGCCACGCACTCCTGTCTCTCCTTACCACCATGACCACTTCTCATTCCAGTTCTTAGCAGCCAACCTTGAACAGTGCTTCGTCATTCCTCCCACAGGCCTCACCAGCTAATGCAGTGCATGCCTAGCAGAAGCTTGAAATGCCACTTTGTGCCCTCTGACCACCTCTGATTTCGAGATGCCTATCAGCAAAAGACTGGCATCCTGCTGGCCCAGTTCTCACAAGCAAAAGATACCAGGGCAATGCCTGCTGTGCGGCCTCTCTCTGTCTCCCTCCCAATGGTGCACTGCCCTTACGACAAGCACTTCCTGACTCTTGCTTCCGGGAACGTCGTCGACACGAACACGTTTGTTCGTTCGCTGTCTTTGTGTCTCTCCGCCCGTCCAACGTGCAAGTTCGTTCAATTTCCTCGTGCCTAATAAACATGGGAAAGGGTGAAGACGTAGCATACCTGCATACTCACAGGCCCAAATCATAGCTGCTGCTTGCCGTCCCCACGACTACCCCTAGCCCCTGTCTTGATCATGGATCCGTCCCTCGTCTAGATGGAGCGTTGGATAGGAAGTGGACACAGCCTTTATTGGACGTCGGCGGTTGGACCAACCACGGCCCCGTTTCGGCGCAAATGCCGTCAGGGGCACCAGGGGGTTGGAGGACCCCCCCCCCCCAGCTGCCCCCCAGCCCATGCCGCTTCGGCGTTGCCACCCTGCACTACCACAGGACTACCGCACGACCACCACAGCACCACACACACCACAAACCGTGATCGCCCGTCGTCTCGTCTTGTTTGGCTCGCCTCAGCTCCAAAGTCTCTGGTTCTGTGACTCTGCTGCGCCCAGTGAAGACCGCATTCCCGCGTCATACCGAGACAATCTGGCGGTAGTTTGTCTGTCGCCACCTCAGACCGTCTCGTCCCCGGTCCCCAACACCGGGCGGGAGCTCACCTCGTGTGAGCTTGTCTAGGTGTCACTGATCGTCCTGGTGCGCCAGCCATCTCATGAATATCACGAGATATAAAAAGACTCCCGCAGGATCGGCCACCAGATAGACGAGCTTCGGGGCGAAAAGTCTTGGTGGACGGCTGCCTCCAGATATCAGACTGATGTTCCCTGGACGGCTCTGGTACCCCGCATTCCGCGATTAGCAACAACCTTGGGACCTCGGACTGACCCTTCTGACTGGGACACTCTCGTTTCCGCTCGGTGACAGAAAACGTGGGCTAGCCAATATGCGACGACCATACCAGCTCCTTGCCCGCGCAAGGATAGGCTAGCAGCTCCCGGCAGCGCCAGCCCACAATCAAGCTTGCTTGTCAATGCAGAGTTCATCATAGACCAATGCGTGCCGTTGTGCTCAAAATGAGGTTATCTCACTGCCAAGTTCTTTGCACCCTAGCAATATGGGCACGTAATATCCGGGCTTGCAGAAGTCTATTTACCTGATGACTGTGACCATCCGTCAGAGCGTCTTCGAGTAGACTGTACTGACGACGAAGTCAATGCGGACCCGCTTCGACTTTCAATTTTCAAATTCAGGTCCAACATCAACGCCAGAGGGAAACCGTTGTCCTTCACATGTAGCTTCCAGGGCGCCTCCAGGCCACCCTGAAGTCACTTGGCCACGACAACAGCTGTGATATGAGCTAGCGGTGACCCGACGGGCTTCTTCTCCTCCCAGCCGCCACAGCCCGCGCTGGTGTGAGACGTACTCTAGCCGCCCAGCCGCCGGGCAAATAGATGCTCATGACGTTTCAGAAACGCGTCCCGCGGTGCGACCACTTGGCTAGCAATGATTGCCACTAAAAGCAGCAGATCGATACAAAAAGCAACTCAGGCACTGCGGATCTCAAAAGTCCACAAGTAGGGCGTTCTTCCACTTATTGGACAGCATCACTTTCAGCTGGTAGGATGGCACAGATTCCGCGTGCTTCTTCTCACAAGAAGCGGGACGCGGCACCCCGTCCCATTAAAGACTATTGAACCTCGACGAACTGCTTTGGTACTTAGGTAGGATTCAATGTTGGCTTGCATGCATCCACAGCAGAACAAAACAGATCGCAATGGCACACATCCTTGTCCAATCAAAAGTATAAGAAGTGAGCAGATTTGGCTGTGGCTGTGGCACGCTTTGGGTAAATGTCAACTGATATTGCCAGCGTTTCTTTTGGCTCTGTTGGTTGCACAAAAAGGAAAACCGCAGGCTTAGGTGCAATTCCTTGCAGTGATTGTGCATGTGTATCCGGTCTGGTCCAGGCCATCATCATCTGCCCTTCGCCATTCGTTGTCTTGTGAGGTAAACTCCAACTTAAAGCAAGGACGGTAGGAATGATGTACACACTTCAACCTCTGTACTGGGTTGAACCAGCTACCTATCAGTGTGAACCATCCATATACTTTGTAACCATTGCCCAGAAAGAAGATCTAAGGACGGGAATTGTGCTCAGCTTTCTTCACGGTGATATTGCTTGTACCTAAGCCGGGAGAACCTTATTAATAAAATCAGGTCTATGGAAATAGCAGCAGTTAGCTGCGGCGGGCGTGGCTAATTAGTTAGCCGCAACCCATCGGCCCGATAGATAATCCGGCTAAAACGCTTCCTATAAACTAGCCTATAGCTATTACCCTTCTAGCAATAGCTTTAATCTAATAACAACTAAAAATCTAGTTAATTAAGTCGTTTCTACCTATTACTTTCTGCTTTTACGTATATACACCCTTAGGCCCCAAGCCTAACCAATACTAATTAGTAATTACTTAGTAATCTTTAATAATAAGGTTAAAAAGGTAAACCTTAATTATCGTTAACCGTAGGCTTATTACTACTAGCTTTAACCTATACTAATTAAGTAACAATTTCTATACTAAAATTATAATATTTCTAAATTTAGTAGCTATTACCTATATCCAGAAAATACTAAAATTAGCTATTAGCTACCGCCTATAATTATCGTTAAGTTCCCTTATATAAGAAAACTATTAATAAGAATATTTATAACCTCCGGTATACTCTATTATATCTACCCTTTCTATTATTAACCTCCTCTTAATAAGCTTCTCTTTTTAATTAACCCGTTAAGCAGCTACTATAATTATATATTATAATCCCTCCCTTCCTTAAATACTTCCTTAACCCTTCCTTCCCTTAGCCCTCTCTCCCTACCCTTATAATAAGCGTAAATCGAAACCCTTAAAAGCTTAAAACCGAAAAAAAACCTTAATCGGCATAAAAACCCTGTTTTTCCCTATATAAAGTATACCGTAAGTTAGCTAGAAAAGTAACCGATTTAATTTTACTAAATAATTTATAATACTTAAAACGTATTTAAAATAATTTAGCTAATATTATTACCTAATTTATCTCCACTATATTAATATACCCTTAAAACTTAAAACTACTACTTTTATATAAATTTAATTAGAGACTTTACTATATTCTATACCCTTTCTATAACTTATACCTTCCCTTATTACTATTTACTTTATTTTCTTCCCTTTTCTTTACTATTGTTAGCATTATAAATACTAGCACTACTACTACTACTAACAATAATAATAATAAAAATACTATAGTAAATTTTATTTATTTTTCCCTTTCCTTAAATAACTGCTCTTCCCCTTAAATAACCGGCAGCGGCTATTATTAATTATTATCTCCCTTAATTAACTTAGAAAAGGAATAACTTTACTAATTAAACTATATAGTAATACTTTCGTTTACCGAAAATTACTACCTAAGGATAAATAATTTATTAAGCCGGTTATAAGCTATAATAGTAAATATTATAATATTCCTTAAAAATAGAAAACTCCGAAAATATCTTCTTCCGAAGCATTTATAAATCCCGCCTATAATAAATAGGAAAAGGTATATATATAAAAACTTAAAAGGGCTTACCTAAAAGTTAAATTTCCTAGATAAAAAGCTATAAACCCTGCCCTTATTAATTTAACTATAAAACTAAAAAAAAGATCCCTTATAAAGCTTACTATATACCTCGCCTATAAAATAGATATACTTTAGGAAAGTAAGGCCGTTAATAATATCCTCCTCGCTTATTTCTAAAATAACTTTAAAAACTAAACTATAAAGATATTCGGTATTGCTAAATTATAATAAATTTATAAACTAAAAGCAATTTTTTAAAAAAAAGGAATTTACCTAGAAATTAATAATAGAAGGATTAAAAAGTAACTCTATAACCTACTTTTCCTTAAAATAAGCCCCGAATAAAAAGATATAAAACTTTAAGGTATAGCGAGAATAAATAAAAATTTATATTTCTTTTAAAAATAGCAATAAATATCTCCTAATATAAAGAATAGTTAAGCCCTATATAACCCGGAATAACCTATCGCCTTTATTAAAAGTTAACCTTAATCTTAACTAATATTTAGCCCTTCTTATAGAATTAACCTAAAGGCATTCCCGCCTCCTTAGCAGCTAAAAAACAGCCCTTTACCACCTTATTATAAGCGGTAAGAATTATACTAAAAGTAGCTTTGCCCCCCTTAAGCTTTTCCTCCTCCTTAAGCTCTCCCTCCCCCTTAAGCCTTCCCTTCTCCTTAAGCTTTTCCTCCTTCTTTATAAGCAGAAGAAAAAGTATATAAAGGAGTAAACCGACCTTTATATAGTTTTATTATTCTATAAGAATTTCGCCTTTAAAAAAAAAATTAAGAAACTTATAAATATTAATAATTATAAATAATAGGTACCCTATACCGCTAAAAAGGAATATTATATCCAGCACCTATAATAGCAAAAGTGCCGTATAACCCTTATTAATACCTTTCTCCTTAACCCTATCCTAATAAAAGATTTAATCCCGAGAGAATCTTAAGGTTTATAAAAAGCTAAAATAATAATTATAAATAAAGCAGAGAAATATATAATTTTCTTAATAATAAGTTATAAATCTTCCTTCTTTACTATAGATATAATAAGATAAAATCCGGCTAATTTTATATAATACTATTAAAAATCCTTAAAGGCTATATAATAAATTATTTCGTTTATTATATCGGCTATAATAATACCTTTAATATAGCTTACTATAAGCTAAAGATATACTTCGATACTAATATTAATTAATAATAATATTATAATAATTAGATATAAATAACCTTTTAAACCCTTTAAAATAATAGGGATAATATTAATAAAAGCCTTTATAAAATTCTCCGCCTTTTTTTTAAGAAATTATAGCTATATTAGTAAGCATTTAAATCTAGCTATAAAGGTAATAAGGTTCTTTATAATTAAATTATTTACGCCTATATAGAAATAGCAGAATTTAAAGCGGCTCTTCTTATACCGGCGGAATTATATAAGAAGCTATTCTAAAACCTTAAATCTTACCTTAATACCTACCTTACCTAAAAAACCCGGAATATCTTTATTTAAAACTTAGAAAAGGCCGGTAATAAGGCGGAAGTAATATATTTCGATTATTAGTATAATAATAATTGTTAAAAAGGCTTTAAAGCTTTATTCCGGGGATAATTATTCCGAAAAAGCTATCGCTAATAGATCTTAAACTAATAATTATTAGCCTAAAGGAAAAAATACTTTATCTATAATAAAAAAGGTTACTAATTAATAAAATATACTTCCGAAGAAAAATAATAATTATAAAGCTAATTTATTATTTAATACTAATACTATAACTAACTTATAATAAATTAAGATATAGCCGCTTATATTATTAACTATAAAGGCTATAAGGTAAAGAAGTTAAATACTTTTAATAGCAATAATAAAAATATTTATATTAATAGTAAAAAGATAATAATATTTATAATAAATAGCACCTTTTTCTATACCCTTACCCCTAAAAAAGAAGCCGCTAATAATATAAATATACCCGCTAACTAATTTATAGTTAAAGGGCGATATTTATATCTAAGATTTTAGGGTATTATCCTAAATACTAGTATAGCAGAATTCTCTATAGCTAGCTATAAGTAATATCTTGCCCTTTATTAAGATAATCTAATAATAATAATAAACTCTTTATAAGCCGGTAAGGTATTTATTAAATTTAGAAAAGATTTTAAATTAATATCTATTAGTATTATTATAATTAAAATACTAATTAAATTAATTATATTTTATATAATTAAGGCCCTAATACCCTTTCTTCTTTATATTTAAGATATAGATAAATTAAGCATCTTCTTCTATAATACTATAAATAAAATAATATAATATAATAAAGGTAGCTATAAAAAGGTATACCCCGTTATATATAAATAGAGTTACCTATAGTTCTTTATTTTAAAATAAAAAGCTAGCGCCTTTTTTATAAAAATTAAGCTATACCGTTTATACCGTTACTTCGGTTACCTATTAATAAATTAATTAGCCCGGCTTTTATAAAACTTAAGCTATAATCCTAATATACCTATATTAATTATAATAAATAAGTTTTACTATTACTATTAACTTTATAACTTAACGCTTAAAAGGTTTAAATTTATATTAAAAGATAATTATAACTTTAATTATAAGTTAATTATAAATATAATATATTTAAACTTAAAGCCTATTTTATATATAATTAATATAGTAACTTTCTTTTAAGCAGCTAGATTCCTTACCTCCCTTTTTATAAGGGATATATAAGAAGCTTTATACTAAATATAGGTTAATATATATATTAATCCCTTAAAATAGATTTCCTATAATGCCGAAATAAATTTTATATTAGCTAAATTCTATAATAAAGTAAGATTAATAGGAATAAGTTATAAATAAATTCCTATAAAAGCCTATTAGTTAATTAAGAAGATTAAAAGGTATTATAAACCTTTCCGCTATATATATAAGATTCTTTCCGCCGAGTTATTAAACTGCTATAGCCTTAAGGTAATTTTATAAATAGTAGTTAAAGCTATAAATAATACCTTTAGCCTTAATAGCCTTATCCCGATATTATTAGTATTTAGCATCTACCTATAAATATTAATAAACTTGCTATCTATACTATTTATATAGAAATAAGCAAAAGCTATAAAAAAAGTAATAAAAACCCTTTGGAAACTCTTTATAAAACGCTAGGTTAATAAGGCTATTTATATAAAAAATAGCCCTAATATAACTAATACGCTAAACCTTCCGCTCTAAAGTAAAATCTAAATATAGTATAAAAAGAGCGGCTAATAGGGCTTATTTAAGTTAATTATTACCGATAGCTATAACCTTACTTTAAACCTCTTAAATAGCCTTATAAGATTTAAATTAATATATATACGCCTATACTTATATAATAAAAATATATAGCCGGCACCTTTAAAGAAGCCCATTATTAAAAGCAATAAGATTACCTATAATAAGGCCGATATTAATAAAAGCGATAATAGCCCTATAAAAGATATAATTATTATAGTAATACTAAAACCTCTCCCTAACTAAAAAGCTACTATTATAATTAATCGCTAATAACTATTGTAAAAATAAGAATAGCTTAAAAAGCAACCTTTTATTACTAAAGCCCTTATAACTTAAAAAGAAAAAAATAATTACGCCTTATCTTTTAAGCTTTAGTATAAAGGTATAATTATAATTAATAGCAGCCTATTTAAAAAATTAAATAATTAAAAGATTAATAATTTAATTGCCTATAATATCTTCTAATTTAAATACTTTAATTATAACCTTTATAATAAAATCTAACTATTTAAGGCTTAAATAGTTTATAAAATTAAAAATAAAGCTAAACAGCCGTATAAAAAATTAAAACTTATAATTTAAGGCTATAATAATAATAAGAAAAAGTTTATTTTAACCTAATCGCTAATAATCTAGCGGGTTAACTAATAACTAATTGTTGCTATTATAGCCTCGCTTTTTATAAAAAAGAAAACCTTTAAATTATATAATATTATATAAGCCTATCTATAATTAAAAAGTAAGTTATTATAAATAATTCTAGCTCGGCTATTAAAGGAATTAAAGGTAAAATACCCTAAAGGGATAATTATATAACTAATTAAGCTATTTTATAATATTATTAAAGCAGGTATATATTAATAGATAATATACTATAAGTATTATTATAAAAAGTTAGGAATAATAACCTTTAATTATAACTTATACCTTTTAATTATAAGTAATAGAAAAGATTTATTTAAGCTAATCGGAATATAAACTAATAATACCCTTATCGTTATAAGCTTATTATTCTTAACTATTAAAGAAGAAAAGATTTAAAAGGCAGAAATTAAATATAAGCCGAAAATTATATTCTTCCCTATATAGCTATTAAACTTTAATAGCTATAAATTAATAATAGCTTTTAATAGCGCTATTAAAATAAAGTAAAAGGGCTAAGGCGCTAAGCTTAAGCCGATTAATATAAACTCCGATAATTACCTTTAATAATATCTTTACTAATAGGCTTATAAAGCCTATATTATATTAATCTATTAGCTAAAAGCTGCTTTTAACCTTTTTATTATAGTATAAGCCTAAAAATTAAATTATAATAATTATAGTAAACTTAATAAATAGCTAAAATAGTAAAGGGCTAACCTAAAATAAGGGCTATAATATATTTTAATTAATTTAATAATAATAATCTTAATAATCTTTATAAATAAATTTTTTATTAATAATTAAAACCTTAGCTTATAAATCGGTTATATAATAATTATTATTAATAAGAAAAAAAATACTAACTTTTTATAGTATAAGATATATAGTAATATACTTTATTAATTCTTTATAAAATGCCGATAAGTTATTAAAAGTATATTAGCATTAAAGATTTATAGTATAGCCGGCGGCTTTAATATCGGTATAATACTTTTATTAATAATATAGCTAATTATTAACTAACTAAACCTTTTTCTAATTTCCTTTATTATTTATATAAATTCCTATTTACTATATAAATATCTTATTAAGCTAGGTATAATAAAAGAGAAGTGGCTAATAATCGATATTATAGCCCTATATTAAGTATATAAATAATAAGAGATTTATAAGGTTAAATAGATTAATAGTAATAATAACCCTATAAATGCTATAATAAAGGCTTTACTAAATAAGGTGCTAAAACGCTTAATTAATATAAATAAGTTAACGGTTTAAGTAAAGGGCTATATTAAATATAATAAATTAAGTAGATAACTAATAAATAAGGTTATATAATTTATTATATCGATTTAAAGAAAAGGCTATCTTTAGGCTATTCGGTAATAGCTCGATTATAGCTAAATTAAAAGACTGTTAATATGGAAATAGCAGTAGTTAGCTATAGCAGGTATAGCTAATTAATTAGCTATAACCCGTCGGCCCGATAAATAGTCCGGCCGAAACGCTTCCTATAGACTAGCCTATAGCTATTACCCTTTTAGCAATAGCTTTAATCTAATAATAATTAAGAATCTAGTTAATCGAGTTGTTTCTACCTATTGCTTTCTGCTTTTGCGTATACGCACCCCTGGGCCCCAAGCCCAACCAACAAGGTCCATACTTGATAAATGCACAAGAACTATAACTTTTAAGTTGCCAGGAGGTCAAGTTGCACGTCCCTGATCATTCTATCTCGCAGGTGACCTGCTAAAATATGCATATAAAGTACATCATCGATAAAAAAGACTGAGAAAGTAATAAACACTTGGCTATGCAGACTACCTACTAATGTAGGTGTGACGATATAAAGCAGTAGGGGGTGCCACAGGTGTGGCGTCACATTTTGTGACAGTAGGCACCTTGTGGAGTGGACAGTGGGAAACCTTTTCAGGCTGCTGCCAAATCTGCGGCCTTTACACAACCTCCGTACTAGTATATTTCGAGGACAGACATCGGCTGTTCTCCGAAGACTGCGTGGAAATTGCAGTCAAGCACTATAATACCGAGATTGCCGCCTAACAACACTCGCCAGTGAGCGGCCAGACTGCCCGTTTTGCCTTGCCATGCCTCTCGTTGTCCGGGTTGACTGCAACATGGCCAGATGGAGAGTTAGCCTCAAGGAAGAGAAAGGCCCGTCGCTGGGCGCAAACCCGGCGTGGTTCTTTTGGTTAGGCAAACTTCTCTGGAATGATCTTGCCGGCTGCTCACCCTTGGAATGGTCCAACCTGAGGCGCCAACAAAGAGTGGCTCCTGCGGAAGTTTAACGGAGAAGGCGTGTGGGAGCTCTATTTCCTCGTGCCGGAGCATATTCATCCTCCTAAGCTGCCGCTTCGCATGGTTGACGGGGCTGCGGAATGATAAACATTTGGACGAGCTCTGCGAGCACGTGCTAAGCTCGAATATAAGATGTCTGAGAGCGAGCTGGTAACGGCGAGGTGACCCCTGAGAAAAGTTGACAACTCTGTACGAATTGCGCATCCCCACTGGGTGGGCTGGATACTTGCGTGATCAAGAGAGCCAGTATTAATATGGATCTGCACTGAAGATCACAATGTGATTTATTTTTCAGTTATTTGCAATATACTGACTGACGATGCCCTAGTCATCATCCGCCGTGCTCGGCTTCTTCTTCGTCCTGGTTTTCTGTCCGCCCTTGAAGTGTTTCTTGCTAGACATGCTCAACTGCGCATCCTTTGGGTCCAGCCCCTTCTCCAACGCTGCCATCGTCCTGGCTTTTCGCCCGCTCAGCTGCCTGCCTTCCGCCTGGCCCTGCTCAGAGTACTTAAAGTTGAACGGCTTGTTAACATGCCCGGCGTTCCCGCTCCCAGGGCCGAAGAACGTCTTGTCCAAACTCTTGGACTTGGGCCCGGCGGGCATGTCAGTGATCATGTCCAGGTCCACTGATACATCGTCTCCAGCGACCGACATTGCCTCCATGGCACTAGAAAGGGCAAGCCTTCTCTTTCCAGTAAGATGTGATGGGTCGTACAGCTCGTTGTTGAACTCTCTTGCATCAATGTCTCCTGGTGGAGGCTCGACCCAGAGAAGTTTCCCGTTAACATAGTCCTTGAGGATATACCTCGCTGCCCGAGACTCGTCTGGGTTTCCTTGTCCTGTGGTAGCGAAGCCTCTGGCTCGGGCATACGCTCTCAGCATTTCCGAGGCTGTGACTGTACCAGTACCGCCCTCCTCCAGCGGCCTCATGTTGATTGAAATACCGTACAAAGCCTCCAGAAAGCTCTTTGGTATCCTCCTGGCCACCAAAGCGGCAGGCCCGGTGAACTCGCGTAGCTGATCGATGGGCAAGACACCGTTGCAGACCAGCTCCGCCTTTGTGCTGGCGAAGTTGGCGAACACAAGGCCAGGACAATCGCATAAAATGACGTTCTCGCTGAGATGAATTGTCTGGAAATGCTTGGTCTTTCCGGGTGTGGATGACACAGAGACCTTCTTGGCTCCGATGAGGGCGTTGATAGTGGACGACTTTCCGACGTTGGGGTATCCCACCAGACCAATCGTTAGCTTCTGGGTTTTCTCAGGGTCTGTAGGTGCGTGTTGCAGAAAGATGCCTTCAAGCTCGTCCACGGTTAATATTCTCGTGTCTTCGTCGTCTTGCTCCGGTGCAATGGCACTCTCGGTCAAGGGGAGATTGGGGTTGTCTTCCGCCACCTCTGCTTCATCCCCTGCTTCCTCCTGCTCTGGTGTCTCATCCGCGGCCTTGGAACTGCTCGGTACAGGTTCTTCGTCGGCCTCTGTGTCAGAGTCTTCATCATCCCGTGCCTCGTTGTACTCCTTCGCTAGCTGAGCAGAGAAGAACCTGTACGCAATCTTCGCACCCTTCAGGTAGTTTGCCCAAGCCTTTCTTTGCTTGTAAGTCATCATGTCCGCCTTGTTGATGAGCAGCAGATTCTCCTTGCGCGGGTCCACATCCTTGACGTAATTGCCCAAATCCTCAGAACGGAACATCAGAGGATTCCGCGCATCCACAATTTGCACAACCAGGTCCGACCTCTCAATGACACGCCAGAGCTGGCGCCAGACCTCGAGGTTTCGCTCGAATGGCGTCATCAGAAGATCGTTGTTCTCCTGTAGCTCTGCAAGTCCTCGCCTCCAGTCGAGAAAGCTCTTCCGTTCAAGGGCATCCAACTCCTCTGGTGTAGTGGACGCGTCCCAATGCGGTCGTCTTGGTACTGTCAACTTGTCCTTGTTCTCCTTGTGTTTCTTCGATGCGATGCGCTCCTCTGCTGAAGAGAGAAGGTATGGATTCTTCTGGTCGGTGTGGATGATCTTGACATTGTTCATCTTCTCGGCCGTGAAGTCGGTGCCAGCAAGCTCTGCCGTCGCCAGGAACTCATCGAGGGCACCCTGCTCAGTGACCGACCTCATCTTGACCCAGCTCGCCTCTTCGCGGTCATTCGTAATGTACTCCTCGCCAGTTGCGTGGTTGATGCGAGTGACTCCAGTGCCTTTCCTTCGATCTTTTCCCTTTCCCTTACCGAAGCGGTCGTGCATCAGGGCATTGCCCAAGCCGACGCTTTTCTGGCTCTTTGGTTGCACCATCGTGGATTCGACGCGTGGAGAGTGCGCTGTGGAATGCGATTTCGGGTGACTCTAGAAGATGCCCTCGCCGAAAGACGATGTTTGTCGTTCTCTCTAGGAGATGCGATGGCGACGTTGGAGGGAAGGAGAACAAAAAGAGACAAGAATCCGGCGGGACCCCTACACTAACAACCTTGGAAGTGACGAAATCAGGGCCGGCTTAGAAATTGGAGTCGGTCGCGGGGCAAAGACTTTTCGAAGTACAGCGCCAGTGCAGCTATGGGTGCCCCGCGGCGATAAGATATAGTGATAAGGCGATAAGTAAATTGGAAATTTTGGCTTAACCGAACATTTATTTCCCGTCCCTCCTCAACTTTTTGGCAGGAGAGCACTTTCACCACCATAATCAAATCACACTACAACCATCACCACCACCACCGCCAACAACAAAATTAAAACGGCAGCAGCAGCAGCCTACGATCTACCAACCTGTTCGATCACCCCAAATCACAGCAAAATGCCTCCCTCCAACTGGCGAAAAGCCAAGAAGGAGGGCACTACCCAGCACTTCACCCTTGTGCACCGGCCCCAAAATGACCCCCTAATCAACGACGACACAGCGCCGTCTATGGTGCTGAATCCGACCCCAGGCAGCTCCAAAGTCAAAAAGCTGAACGACCTCGCATCTGAACTCGGCTCAGACGCTGAGAGTATACGAGAAAATGAGGGCGAAGCAGCCAACTTCGGTGTCTACTTTGACGACACCGAGTACGACTACATGCAGCATCTGCGCGAGATTGGAACTGGTGGCGGAGAGGCTGTGTTTGTGGAAGCAGAGGCACCAAAGAACAAGACCAAGGGAAAGCAGAAGCAATCTCTCGAGTCCGCTCTCAAGCAGATGGACTTGGAGCAAAAGTCAGCAGACCTTTTTGACGAGGACCTTCTGCCATCCAAGGACTTGCAGAGGCTGAACTACCAGTCGCAACAAAATGTACCAGATGCCATCGCGGGCTTTCAGCCAGACATGGACCCTCGCCTTCGTGAGGTCCTTGAGGCTTTGGAGGACGATGCTTACGTGGACGATGACGAAGATATCTTTCAGACACTGTCAAAGGATGCGAAAGAGCTGAATGACCACGAATTTGACGAAACATATGACGAGTACGAGGACGACGAGGGTTGGGAGTCAGACGGCACGGCGAAGCCCACAAAAGAGTACAACGACGACGAGGTGCCAATTCTCGTGAACACGGCCGAGACACCGGCGCCGGGTCCTTCCGAAGACTGGCTGGAGGATTTCAAGCAATTCAAGAAGGACCAAAAGGCAGAGAAGCAGCCGACAGGACCAAAGCAGGATGATGGCCTATCATCCATATGGACAACGACGACTATGGGCGGCCGAAAGAAGAAGAGAAAGGGAGCCCTCACGAACCCCTCAGCCTACTCAATGACTTCTTCCTCACTCGTGCGCACGGAGCAGCTTGACATCCTGGACGCCCGTTTCGAGAAGATGGAGGAGCGCTACAACGAGATGGACGATGAGGGCTCGATTGTTTCAGGCATGTCATCCATGTCGAGTGTTCAGGGCCCGATGAGACAAGATTTCGACGGGATTCTCGATGAATTTTTGGGAAGTCACAGCGTGCAAGGGAAGAGGCGCATCAAGCGAGGAAAGGATCAAACTGGACTTCAACAGCTGGAGGAAATCAGGAGAGGACTGGGGCCAGCGCGTGTTCGAGGTCGAAACGCATAGACGCATCAACAAGACCCGGAAGACACACATCATGACTGAACGATCCTGTAGCGTTAGAAAAGGTGACCAATCTCAAGATACCCAATTTTCAGCCATTGCAATAAAAGCTCTCATCAGTTACTGGAAATGCCTGCTTCTCAATTTGAACGTTTTCGATTAATACTCTGCTCAGCCCCCAAATCTCTATTGCAAGCGCCTGTACCCAGCATGATCAAAACAGCCCGTATAAATTATACAATAAATAAATGGAGACACAAACACACTTGATGATGAGACAGAATGACTGCACGCTACATATGATCGTGAATTTGCCCCGGTTTCTGACGCACTGCTGAGATCAGAGACGCGCCTATCTGTTGCTGTGGTGTTACGAGCCTGGACTGAGCTCAATGAGATGTGCATTACATGTCTTATTGAAGAAGCAGCTGACTGTTTCCGGAATCCCAGCGAAACGGGAGGCCATTGTGAATCGCCTTTGAATAAAGAGAAATGAGCACGGCGCAGACTCCCGCTCAGAGGATGTGGTTGGCAGCAGGATCTTGCTTCCATCTGAAGACTTGAACAATAATCACGATAATCTGATGGTGCTTTTCAAGCATGACTGACAATAATCTGTCCCGCCAAACCTGCAGGAAGACAGCGCGATGGGGGCCCACACAGGTTCGTTCGAAGCTTCGCTGGACGAGATCCTGAGAAAGGTGGGGCGGAAGCCCAGCGCTAAGCCCGAAGTGGAACCTCTGGCCGGCGAGCTCAGCACACCAGCTAGCAGGGACCGCGATGTCAACTCCAACAACACCTCGCTTCCTCACCCTACATTCCAAACACCACCTCCCCCGCGTCGCAACGACGGTCGGCCACAAACTGGAGCTGGCGTTCAGACTCAAGCAGAAATGGCAGGCTTCGGTCAAGCGCCTGCATTCGGAGCGCAGGCGCTTTCGACCGACGCGACCAACCGATCAGTCTCGCCATTTGGAGCTCCGTTCAATTCGCCGTCGCCTTTCGGCCAGCCACAACAAGCACAACAAACATCTGTCTTCGGCGCGCCGCCAGCAGCAACGACCAATGCTTTCCCACAGTCTCAGCAACCGCCTTCATTCGCTTTCCCGAACAACGCGACCAACCCTCCCGCCGGAAATTACTCTAGTGGCGGAGCCTTTGGTGGCTCGAATCTAGCTAGCAACGGCGAGAGCAGCAGCAATCCGTTCGCACCGGCGAGCACGGCATCAAACCCATTTGCGACACAGACAACGGCAGGTATCTCCTCGAACCCTTTCTCGAACGCTGTGCCTGCGACAGCCTCGGGTTTCGGGACAGCATCGAACCCCTTCGCCGCAACCACATCGACCAACAGCTTTGGCGCCCCTTTCAGCACGAATGGCTCATCGAATGTCTTTGCAAAGCCGGCAGAAAGATCAGATCATGCGATAGCTCCCTTCGCCGGCATTACAGCGAACAGCCAGAAGAGGAAAAATGGATTCGGAGACACAGGCGCAATGAAGCGACTTGCCTTTGACTCCACGACAAACTCTTTCCAGACACCGCAGCCAGCCTTCGCATCAGGACCTGCCAGTAACACATCCGCCAGCTTCGGCGTGAAAGACACCAGAAAGAACCGCAACGGATTCTCAGACTACCTGAAAGAGAGAGAGGCAAGCGGCCTCGGTCCCAAGACAGTGCGCGCCCAGAGTTTGGACCCCAACGGCGCGAAGAAATCAGCGGCCGTCTACGAGAAGGAGATCCGCGATCAGTTGCGCAAGGACAACATTCACCCACCAGGATGGCCTCGGCAACCAGGCAATCCCGCCAACAGGCAAGCGATGGAGGATCACAGGGAAAAGTACAAGAAGTATGAAGGACGTGTTCGAACATCATTGATAAAGGCCGGACTTATCGACGACCCGGAAGTGCGGAAGAAGCTAAGCGATGCTATCGACTTCAAAGGCATCTGTCAGGATATGTGCCCCGAGGGCGAGAAGGTCTCACGAATAGTCGAGTACGATGTGAAAAAGGATGAGAAAACCCCGAGTCCGGACAAGCTGGAAGACTGGCCAAATCCCGATCTAATGATCAAGTCATTCAAACGTTCAGCAGCCGGTATGGACTCGCCCTTGCCAACCGAAGTCCGGTCGCCGGCCGCCTTGAGACGTACTGTCGACTACCTCGTAGACGACCTCTTGAAGTCCGATGAGTACCTTCCGTCCAAGCACAACTTTCTATGGGACCGAACAAGGGCAATACGAAAGGATTTCATCTTCCAAAATGCCATGTCGGCCGAGGAACGAACAGACCAGATATACTGCTTGGAGAATATCGCTAGGTTCCACGCCGTGGCGCTTCATTTGCTGTCACAAGAGAACTTCTCAGCTGAAGACTTCTCCGAGCAGCAAGAACGCGAGCAGCTTGGGAAGACGCTGCTTTCGCTAATTCAGGTCTACGACGAGTGTAAGGATATGGAAGGCATGAACATGGAGAACGAGGCTGAATTCCGAGCCTACTACCTCCTCTTCAACGCTCACGACCCATTTGTGATGCAACAAATGCAAGATTGGAACGACAAATTCTGGTTTAACTCGCACGAGATTCAAACTGCCGTCGCGCTGATCGAGGCGATGCAGAACGTATGGGATGGACGGGGCCCGCTCAGACCTCAAGTCGCTCTTACAACGGGTTCGGCTTCTTTCAATACATATTTCTCAATTGTGGAAGACCGCAGGGTATCATACACCATGGCTTGTTTTGCGGAGATACATTTCACCCAAATTCGGCGTCAAATAGTGAAGACTATACACAGAGCTTACGGAAGGGTGAGGGATGGTCCAAAGGACCTTACGGCAAAAGTCCTTAACGACATGCTTCGCTTTGACAACGAAAAGCAATGCGTCGCATTTTTGGAAGAGCTGGATATGGAATTCTCGTCTGACGGTGCAGATGAGCCCTACCTTGTGGTGGAGCGGAGGAGGAGCCTTCCGGGGAAAACTATTCGGCAGTCGTTCTCAGGGGTGATGGTCGAGCGCAAGCGTGGCGGTCGGCCGCTGCCAGAAGTTATCCATACGACTGTGGTCGAGGAGGCCTCTGCAGACGTCGAAGCCATCAACAGCACGGACAGTATGTTCGTCTCGCAGCCTACGGCATCTTCAGGGCCATCTGCAGGTGGCGACCTGAGGGCGAGCCACGCTGATGTCAACTTCTCCGATGATGATACGCCATCATCATCTCCACAACCGCCCCTTAAGACGCTTTCGCCGTTCCAAAGACCGCCAACAACAAACGGTTTCTCTACGTCGGACACCAACAAATCCGTTCTGGGCTCGGCGCCTCCAAATCAGTTCTCCCAACCAACCAGCAACCCATTCTTCCAGGGTCCCAACGCGAGCCGTGCTCCTTCAACCGGCAGTTCTGCCTCGAACACGAAGCCTCCATCTTTTACTTGGACACAAGAACCATCCACCAACAGTGTTCTCAGCGGTCCACCGTCGTCCGGGTCCGTCACCCAACCGCCGACACAAATGCCCAAATTCTCCTGGTCGACTACTCCAGCTGATACAACACCAAAGACTGCACCCACTGATGGTGGCTCCGGCTCTGTGTTCGAGTTTTTGAACAAACCAGCAGAAAAGAGTAATTTTTCATTCCTCACTGGTACTGCTAACTCAGCCGGCACTGTATCGTCAGATACCACTTCGTCATTAGTCGCGACTGAAACCCAGGCTGCAGACGTCAAAGAACAGGCTTCAGGTCCAGAATCATCTTCGAAAGAGACCTCCGGTATACCGCCTGCTTCAGTCTACGATCGCAAGGCTGTGCCGTCAAACAACTCTCCCTCCGTTGCAAGCCCACCTCCGCTGTCCACACAAGAAGCTTCTGAAGTCTCTCAACAAAAAACCACATCGCTATTCACGCAGTCATCAGGAATAGCCAAACCAGATCCGATCCAGACGACTTTGCCAGCACTGCCACAGACTCCCACTCCGCCCAAGGGCTTGATGGATGACTTCGCGAAATGGGTGGTGCTCGGAGACAATGGTCTGATGGATGAATTCCAGGAGGCTCTCGTGACGCATTTGGTTCGTGCTGTCTTTGATCAGCATCAAGTGGAGGAAGAAGAACGCAAACGAAGAGAAGAAGACGACAGATCCTGGGCACAAGCGCGAAAGTTCAGAATATACACTTTGAGGGTCCGATTCTTCTATCGATGGCGGGAAAATGCGAGGAAATTGGCATTGAAGCGCGTTGGGCGCCACAACAGAGCCGCGATGAAGCGTTACAGAGAATCCAAACTAGCCGAGGCAAAGGCAGCGAAGGCGAAGGTGGAGAAAGATGAGCAGTCTCGTGTCAAGCGGCTTACTGGGCCATCGTCTTGGCTCGACGAGCTCGAGAAGGACCGAGCTTTGAAAAGAGCTAGGCGAGAAAGCATGTCACTTGACACCTCGAGAAGAGGCAGCATTGCCTCGAGCAATGCAGACGCCTTGCTTGCTACTGGCATATTCTCAGGCATGGAGAATCAGCGGGAGTTGGCCGCAAACTGCGTCCGGGATGACGATTCGCTTTACGATGCACTGGTTGGCGTGACCATCCATCCGAACCCTAGCCAGCAAAGCATGGGTCCTCCAGCCAAACCCAAGGACCCTCTTCGATCTGTTCGCAATGCTGCTGTGGCTAAACCTGCACCAAAGCCCAAACTCAGTAAGAAGGCTCAATATCTTCAAGACCTGATGAGCGGTAAGCACAGGGAGGATGATCTCATCAGCTTCAGGAGCAGCAACTCCTCACGCCTGGCACGATCGGTACCCACTGCTGGCAAAGTCACAAACTTCTCACGGTATCAGTCCTCATCTCCTCGCTCATCTGCCGAGCCCGAGCGACCGAGGAATGGACCGGGCAGTGGCATCAAATCATCATATTGGCTGCTCAGAAGTCGAGGACTTTTCGCAACACCCACTGGGCATGTACTCTCTGACAAGGCTCCTCGTCCAGTGATAAACAATACTCACGAGGGCGGCTCTCAGTACTCTGGAGACTCGGACAACGGTGACCTGGACGACCGTGTTTTGGAGCAGGACGGAGCTTACCGCGCGAGCCTGGGACTGACAGGCTCCCGCCGGAGCACATTCAGCGTCCCACAATCAGCAGCCGGATCGCCTCCACGGCACAGCTTTCTGAAACCCAAACCAGCACCGGCACGACAATCCCTTCCTGCCGGTATCACATCGGCATCACTGCTTGCTTCCCGGCAGACAGACGGCGACGCCGTGTCACAGACGGGCAGTGCTGTCAGCACTCTGCAACAAGACGTTGAGGAGAGCCTGCGGGAGCTCAAGAGGGTCGCTGCCGAGCTTGACAGCGAGACAGATTGGTACCGCGAGCAGAACAAACAACTGTCTCAAAGCCAGCAAGCCTATGGCGCTTAGCATGTGACCACGGCCGGCGGAGAGGCCGAGGAATTTGGTGGATTCGAGGCTGATGAGCTAGAGTGGATAGAGAAAGGGGATCTCGCGTCTTCGGGAAATGAACGATCGCGCGAGTTGCCAAGGACGAGAGGTTGGCAGCAGGACAGCCAGGATGGGGACTGTCTCTTCGACAGCGAGACAGACAGCCGGACAAGCCAGCATTCCGGCAAGGGCAAAGCATTCGCGGGGGAACAGAAGGAAAACGAGCAAGCCACCATCGTGCTCGACGACTTAGATTGAGGGGAAGGGGGACAAGGGCTCACACGGCAGCTCAAGGCAGTTTTCTTTCCATTCTATACATACGAGGGCTACGGAATCGGCCTTCTACTTGCATCCAGCCAGGCGTTCTTTCGGTCAGGGAGTGTGAATTGGGTGAAAAGGAGGGGCATCTACCGAGGGTTGGGGCCTGAGGCCAGAATGGGCACGGGGCACAACTCAAGATCACAACACATCAAATCAAATCGAGTCGTGTCAAATCAAGTCAAGGCGAGCATTGGGCAGGTTCTACTGTAGCGGGGTTTGTCTTTTTGTGTGATTTTTTTGGACGTAGATACCCGAGCAATGTAATAGTCATTATGGAGTATGCATCATCTGCTGTTCCTCTTCAACTGCAGTGTCATGCGCTCTGAGCGAGCGAGGCACTGAGGTCCATTCGTCTTCTGCGCGGTCATTCGAGGTCTTATAGTCATGTTGTTGCTCGTATGAGCAGGTTTGGGACGTTATCCAAGTGCTTGGAATTTTACGAGTAACATTTTCCGTTACATGATAGTCATGGCATGTCTAAACTTTTCGTCTCGGAAAACAACATCGCTTCCGTTTGCTCACTTCCAGGTAAATTATACGAATATCTATGTACGGTAATCACCATTAATCGTGCTATAGAAGATGATTAGCCACGGAACAAAGACATGCATCGCAATCGTGGGAAAGAGACTCACATGTACTCATGGCTGTAGTCACAAGTCCAGTACTTGGCCTCGCTGTTGCCAGTGCCCAGCCTGACAAGGATATGCAGGTCCTCAGCCTGCAGGATCTCGGAGGCGCGGGCCTCGTCGACGGCCTCGGGCTCGCCGTTGACGAGCAGCTTCAGCTCTGCGGAGCCGTCGGTGGGGATGAAGGACACGTTGGTCCTCTCGGGGACGATGGCGGCGTCGGCCTCGTCGTTGGCAGCGGGCGCCGCGCCGGGCTCGGTCAGGAGCGAGTAGCCCGTGGCGCACAGGATGCGGCCCCAGTTGGCGTCGCGGCCGTAGAGGGCGGTCTTGACGAGGGGCGAGCGGGCGATGGAGCTGGCGACGCGGCGGGCGGCGGCCTCGGATGCCGCGTCGGCGACCTGGACGGTGACGAACTTGGTGGCGCCCTCGCCGTCGCGGACGACGAGCTGGGCGAGGTCGGTGGCCAGGGTGCGGACGGCGGCGGCCAGGGCGGCGTAGTCGGCGCCGCGCTCGTCGGCGACCTCGGCGCCACCCGCGGCGCCGTTGGCCAGCAGGGCGACGGTGTCGTTGGTGGAGGTGTCGCCGTCGATGGTGATGGAGTTGAAGGAGCTGTCTACGGCGGCGCGCAGCAGGCCCGGGATGACGGCCGGCGACACGGGGGCGTCGGTGGCCATGATGCCCAGCAGGGTGGCCATGTTGGGGTGGATCATGCCGGCGCCCTTGGTCATGCCGGCGATGCGGTAGGTTCTGCTGCTGTCCGAGGGCAGGGTGAACTCGCGCGAGATGAGCTTGGGGAAGGTGTCGGTGGTGCAGATTGCGATTGCGGTGGTCAGCCAGTGGTCAAAGGTGGAGCCCAGGGCGTCGTGTGACTTGGGGATTCCTCCTATGATCCTGTCCATTGGGAGCCTGCGGGAGGTTTAGATGATTGCTTATATCTCGCTGGGAACAGCCCGCCACAGGGGTGGTAGAATAGAATGCATACCTCTGCCCAATGACACCGGTGCTCATGACGATGGTCGAGTCGGTGGCGCCGGTGACCTGGTCGGTCTCGCGTGACATCTTGGCGGCATCCTCGAGGCCGCCCTTGCCAGTGACTGCATTCGCGCACCCAGAGTTGATGATTACGCTGCGGACGCGGTTGCCGGAGCGGTTGAGGAGGTCACGGCTGAAGGTGACGGGAGCAGCCTGGAACTTGTTCTTGGTGAAGACGGCAGCGGCAGCACACGGGGTGTCGGAGGTGACCAGGGCCAGGTCGGGCTTTGTCTTGTTGGCGGGCTTGACGCCGACGTTGACGGCGGCGACACGGAAGCCCAGTGGGAAGGTGCCGCTCTTTGGCACATACTTGAGCTTCTTTGCTGGTATTTCGAGCCCGTGTGTCGCGTAGGCCCGTGACTGGCTTGGGATCTTGGAGGCAAGCTGCCTGGCGACCCAGACTGGGCGCTCCATGAGGACGGACGGCTGGTATGCGTGAGTGTGAGTCTGGCCGTGCTGCTCCTGCTGTAAGAGGTTGCACTAGGACCACGACCACGCACCAAAATGGCCCCTCTCTTCCTTCACAATACGAGGATTGACTGTATGGAGGAAAGAATAGGATCAATTAAATAGTTCCAAGAATGTTCTGCTGATCAGTCAGTCAGCCAAGCCAAATTATGTCAAGAATAAGACTCCCCACCGGACCTGGACAGGAATATGAGTATGGATATCCAGGGTCTCTGCGCGTATGAGTAGACTACTGTCCCTGACCAAAACTATGAGCAACAGCTCCGCTCCGCTTTCGCTGCTTGGGTACATATGTAGAGCGCTTCAGAGCTCCAGCTTCCCCCCACTGCGCGTCAATTGGGTCCCTCTATTGGCCCGTGCAGCAACAGAAAATTTTATATCTTGCATATCTCAGTTGGAGTTTCCAATCCAGTCTCTTCTCCTTCAGAGTAACTTCTTGTTTCTGTCGACCCGATATCTATTTTCCATATTCAGCTTCCCTGGCTGATCGCATTGAGACATCGTCTAGGCAAAACTTGCTCTGTACCAAGTCTTTTGCGTCTGCACTTGCAACAGACGCAATCCAGGATGCTTCCTGAGCTCATCGAGGACAAGGCCTTTGGAAGTCAAGGTCAAAGGCAAGACGGAGAGGGCAAAGAGACAGTTCTTGCTGCATCTCTCTTTGTCTCTGCCCCTCCCTCTTCCTCTTCTGGCATACCAAGAAATTTGCGAGACGACATCCTTCTCTTGCACTTTCCAGTCGAGTCACGGTAGGTTTTGCTTTCGAGAGCCAGCCAGCCAGCCAGACCAGAGCCTCTCTGTCGCACTGTCTGCTCAGCACCAGTCCAGCTGCTGCTACTGCTGCTTGAGCCAAGAGATGCACAGTCTCAGCACTGTGGGGCATTGGGGCTGCCTTGCTGCTAGCTCCTTCTCCAAGCTCCTTCTCCCGCCCCGCCACGGGCCTTGGAGCTCTGCAGTAAATTTTTCCCTTCTCTTCCGTTTGCGGGCTCTCTCTTGAAAGGCCACCTCACCTCACGCATCAGGCCAACCAACAAAGCTGGCGACAACCACCACCACACCCAGCCTGTTTATATGATCTCCCGCGCCATCTAGCCCTCTAGCTGGAGCGGCTGGGCTCTCGCAAAAAGTTTTGCAGCTCCTCTAACTCATTTCATCCTCTTACTCGTCTCTGCATCCTGTTCCTGTTCCTGTCGCGAAGTCACTTTCGCGACACCTCTCAAACCTTACAGCATGGCCGACATTATGGATGCCTACTGGCGCGCGCCAGCCATCGCAAGGTAAGCACGCCGTCTCCCTCACCCAGCGCCGGCGACATTTTCCTCCACGAGACAGCTCTAACATGACCACGCGCAGGACCTTCGCGACCGCCGTCCTGGCAACCTCAATCGCCTGCCACATGGGCATCGCCCCCTACAGCTGGATCTACTTCCACTACACGGAGCTCTTCCGCCTCCCTCCCCACCTGTGGCGGCCTGTGACCAGCTTCTTTCTTACCGGTCCGCAACTGGGTATTGTCATGGATACATACTTTGTCTTCCAATACGCAAGCCAATTGGAGACGACACACCCCAAGTTTGGTAGGAAGGAGGACTTCTTGTGGTACCTGGTTTTCTGCGGCGCAGTCATCATTGTAAGCCTGAGCCCAGCCACGCTCTTCCTTTCTGCTCTGCCCTGCCCTGCCCCAACTACACCTCTTATATCTGCCCGGATAGTGAATCCCCACTGCTATCACGGTTCCTGAAAAGGAGGGAGATTACCCCTGCACTTCGGCCGGTCCGTCATTCGCATACCTAGTTAAGGGCCGGTTCGCGGTGTGGGCATGGTGGGATGCCTCTATGGATGACTCGGGTCTCGATCTCAGTGGACTCGGGTGGTTTGGAGCGCCCTACATTACTCCAACACCATATCACTTGTTGTGTTGCGCCTTTGATATCAAATTTCGATGCACAGGGCTAACAAGTTGGAAAAGGCCCTCGCGCAATACTTCCTAGGCAGTGCTTTCTTCCTGCCCGCCCTGATTCTGGCCATGTGCTACACTGCCACCCAGGACCAGAGGGGCCAGAAGGCTGGATTCTTCTTCTTCACCGTCCCAGCTCAGCTCGTCCCGCTCTGCATGATGGGTGCCACCCTCCTCATGGCAGGTCCACATGCCATGCTGCTGCAGCTGACCGGGCTCGTCGCCGCTCACCTGCACGACTTCCTCACGAGGCTGTGGCCAGAGTTTGGCGGAGGCGCCAACTGGATCCCCACACCTGCTTTCTTTTCACGTCTGGTCACCACTCCTCGCTTCATGCAGCGCGAATATGGCACGGCCATCCGCTCCAACCAGCCGACGGGGTCGACCACTAGTGCACAAGGCAGGGGTCCACTTCCAGACTCTTGGAAGACGAGAGGCTCCGGCCACCGTCTAGGTTGATCACAAGCACATAGCATTAGCATTGAAGTGATTGTTATGTAATATTATGGTTTTATTTCTGGATATTATGGTTTTATATCTGGCATCAAGCCTTGGACTGTGTGGACTGCTTTCCCACATTGTGTTGAATAAAACCCCGCCACCAGAATTGCTTTGCACTTGTGCAACGGAACTGCGATGTCCCCGACGTTTCCTAGCTCCCAAGCAAAAGACCGACTTCCCAGCAAAATACCCACCCAAAGAATCCAGCGACCCAAGTACCAGAACTCCCTGCCGAAAGCTCCACCAGGAAGAGACAAGGTTCTCCTAACGCAACCAGAAACAAAGAAGACAACAAGCGCGAATGAAAACAGAATACCGCTCAGCCGTAGAGGTAGCTCTTCCCGCTCTGGATCGGAACCTCGACTGCGGGCCGCCCAACCACGCCAGCCCGGTCCACCGTCTGCTCGATGATGCGGTCGTTCTGCAGCACCGGCTGTGGCGGCCGCGTCGAGAAACGGCTGTCGGGGAACGCTAGCGGGCCCGTGATGTCCTCGACTGGCGACGCCCCAGTGATGACCAGCTTGGGCGGTTTCTTGCTCGGCACCCGGATCCGCGGCATCGACGGCAGGATCAGCGAGGGGATCCTGGGCGGCGCGCCTGTCCACGCCCCTGCCCCTGCCCCTGTGGCCCCGGTGCTGCCAAAGTTGTCGTGCTCTGGCGATGATGATAGTGATGGTGGTGAGCCTGCTGGCGCCGGAGTGCCACGGGCGCCACCTTGAGAGGAGGAGGAAGGAATAGGTGTTGTCCTGCCGCCCTGCGGCGGGACCGGTGTCGTCCTGCCCCCTTGTGGTGGTGGGATGGGTGTCACCCGCCCGCCGCCCTGCCTGAGGGCAACCGAGTCGGAGATGAAGGGCCTGGACGACGACATCTCTGGCGGCCCGGCCAGCTCGATCTGGATGTGCTTCTGCGAGCTTTCCCTGTTGATGCCAACGTCCCTGTTGATGCTGACGTCTCTGGTGATGCCGACATCCCTATTGATGCCTTCGGGCCTCAGGCCTTGCGGCGGCGGCTGCTCAGCCCTCGGGCCGTCCCTGGCGTCGCTCAGGCTGTCTATGTACACCTGTACCGTGTAGTCATTGTCGGGCCTGGCGAAGCGCGGCTCGGACCTGATGCTCGGGTTAGAGTTGCGGCTGGCGGCGCGGCTGGCGGCGCGGCTGGCGGCGCGGCTGCTGCCCAGCCGCGACGGCGTCATCCTGTCGCGCGGGATGTACGCCGGGTGGGCTGGCAGCGCGGCCGCGTCGACGTGGCCGGTGCTGTCAAAGGCCTCGCTTATGATGCTGATGCTGCTGCTGTCCGGCTGGGGCTTCCCCGAGGATGCCAGCGGCCGGCCGCGGACCTTGCCCTCCATGCGGTCGTAGTACTCGGCGTTGTTCATGACGTCCATCTCGAGGCCGACGGCCCCCGGCGGCGCGTAGCTCGGAGGCGGCACCCGGCGGTGGTCTGTGGTGAAGCTCGGGACGGGCCTCGTGCTGTTGGCGGACGTCACGGAGGCCATGTAGCTCCCGCTGCCCGGACCCTTGCCGTAGAACTCCGAGTGCTCTGCTATCCTCTTGTCTTCTTTGTCATAGCGCTTTTGTCTGCACCAGTAGATGGTGAACAGGATGATGGCTATGACGAACAGGGCAGTGGCGCCGATGGCGATGCTAGCGATGGCGGCGGTTGAGAGCTCTGCTCTCCCACTGCCCTTGGTCACTGCCGTTGAGTTTCTGGCTGCCGAGGTGATGTTGACGGGTAACTCGGAGAATATCTCTCCTGACAGCCCGAGGAGCACGCCAGGGGCAGGCTGTTGTTCACATCCGGCTTGAAGAGCAACGAGGACTGGGCGGCAACATCATCAGCTGCTATTCATGTAACATCCACCAGTGATTCCGTATACTCACAATTAGCCACGTATGACGACGAGCTGGACTGGAGACAGGTGACACAGTCATTGATATTGGACCCGTTGAACGACGAGCTGTCTGCCGAGCAGTAAAGGTAATCGCCTGCCTCTGTTTGTGTATTCAGACCCGTCTCAACAGCTGTCTGGATCGGCTTGCAGGCAGTATCCAAGTCGCAGGACGCTGTTGAGTTGGCCCTATGCCTGGGGTAGTCAAACAGGCAGGTTGCTGAGGCGAAGCGGAGGTTGTCTTCGGACACTTATCAGATTTGGCATCAACAGACTCGTCACGGAACGGAGGACCCACAGAGAAACCTCGAGCTGTCTGATTCGGACCCGTTTACTGCCTTGCTGGTTTGCAAGCACTCCTCGCACTTCTTGAACTTGACGCCAGCTTCGGATGAGAAATAGTCGGCATCGTGGCACACGATGTCAGAAGGATTAAGTGATGGCGACGCTGCGCCAACGATATCACCTTCTGTCGAATCGAGGCAGGCTGATGCACACGATGATCCAGGAGTTACTTGCAGCGCCATTGTCTTCGTAATTATCGAGGAGGCTGCGATCAACGCCGTCCTGGTGGCCCGTCTCATTGTGACCTGACATGGACGAGCCCAGAGGCTCGAGGAGAGAGAGAATATAGACCAGCAAAAGGGGAAAACACAGTCGTTTATTCCAACGTGCAAGGAAACATTTCATGAAACAATCAACCAATACTGAGGATGTCGTACTGCAAAAAGTATGCACAGATCATGGGAGAGCCAAGATCTGAGATCCATGGGGTGGCATATGGGACGGAAAGGCAAGCCACCAGACACCAGTCACATTCAGGAGCTATAGGTAGGGGCAGACCATCATATAGCAACATGACTGGCAAAACAGGCCGCCCAGCCAGGCTATGGAGAATTGCCACATGCAGCCTGGAGCTTCAATGTCGTACAAGTTCTCATGTAGGTTGGCAATAAAGATTGTATGCTGCATAACGATGCAAGCAACACGCTGAACCCCATCCTGCGATGGTCAAGTGGTCTCTGAGACTGGGCTGGGAGTTGGGCCAATGGGATGTTGTCCCTGGGGGCAACCCGGTTCCCGAGGTAGCACCCAGGCGACTCGAGCCAATGGCAGCGGGCCCGAGGGCCAGGACCCAGCGCGAAAAGAAGTTTGGATGGTGAGAAACTCTGTCGATGAGTGGTTGGGCGCGGTGGGGAGAGATGGGCTGAGTTCCCGCGCAAGCTTTGCGGGCGGGCGCTGTAAGTCTGGGGCGGTTCGATGTGAATGGCTGCGTAGACGCCGGCCGAGTCCGTGGCCAATTTGTTTCCACAGGCCTGCCCAATGGGGTGCGATAACGAGGCACTCTAATGCAGGTCATTGCAAGACTCCCTCCACACACAGGGCTGCCCCCATTTCCGGAAGGTCGAGAAGCGGGCAGCGACGGCTTGATGAGCTTACTTGTTCTGCCGCAATCGTGCGCGGTCTTCTGTGTGCTGCCAGCGCATCCACAGCCTGGTTGGCCTAGGACGAGACGCTATGTAGATCACCGCTCGTCCTTGTTGACCAACGTGGACGTGGAGAATTGGGCCGTGGGTCTTGACGGGCAGAGGACGCGATGGAGCCGACGGTCCCCGCTGTCCCCAGCCCTGCGCGTCTGTTCATAGCGGCGCCTGATAATTTTTGCCGCGCTCGCGTGTATTCATTTTCTGTTCACCGGCTGACGTTGCCAGCCAGGCCAGCCTTCCTTTGTCAGTGGCTGATGCTACCCGGTGTGATTGTCTCATGCAGCCGGTGCAGGAACTCGCATGCAGGTGACGGAAGATAGCAAACGCCTGATGAAAACCCTATGTGGTACAACAAGAGCCTGGCATGCTGTGGGTAGGTTTTGTGTACCACAAAGCATGCTTCGAATCGTGAGCCGAGCATGCGACACCCAAGCATCGATATCAAGTGTGTCTCCCTTCAGGCAGGCCACGTTCCGCACTTCCTATTGTAAATCCTTGACCCGGTAGAGGTCAAATCAAGCACGGCGCCTAGGCCAAATCTGGGGCCACGCGCGGGTGGTCATGGGAGTGGAGATCAACAAAACGTCGTGTATCTCTAGCCAATCCGGATGGCCCGGCACAGGAGCGCCAGACTTCGACCCGGCCTGCGACTGTAAACTTGCCGGGCCGAGGATGCCTCTGATGGCGATCGGTCATTGTTTGGAGGCCCCGTCCGGTGACCAACAGGTCAACTTGAGTGATAGTTTGCGAGGATGTATGCTTTCGCCAATGAAGGGATGTGCCAGTTGAATCTCGAACCTTGGCCTGTTGCTGTAATCTTGCAACCGCCGTGATGATCATCGGGACAGAACAGTGCACTTTCTGTCCAAATTAGTCCACTTATTCCGTTGTGAAACCCACCAAAAAGAACATCAGTAGCAGAGCTGCCTATTCGAGACCTATGCTCTTTGTACAGTATATTCCAGAGAGTGAAGTCTAGTGACAACATATCTAGGTATTGCCAGTCTAGCTTGGGGTACCGGCCTTGCTCGACCCCGCCAATGATGGTCGAGATCTCGAGGCGACAGGGCCGGCTCGCTGTTGGGGCAGGGAGGCTTACGGCCGGTTATTTCCTGGTTTCAATGCTGGGCTTTTCAATTTTCCAGGAAACAACCCCTGCCTGCCTCTAGCCGACATTGGGCCCTTGCAAGGCGTGATCACGACTGTGAAATGAGATGCGGTAGGTATTACACGCACATCAGACAGGCCAGTCAGTCAGACAGGCCGCTGTTGGCTACACTGCATGGGGCTGAACGAGACGGCACGCAATATCGCAAGGCCGTGGTTGGTTGGACATAGGGATAAAACATGCCATATCGCAAGGCACCATCGACACCACCACCAAGCACTCACTGCACGAAGAAGCTGATCATGGTGATCGTACAGGGGTTTCGCGGGCGGACGACGAAGCACAGCATAGTCCAAGTGCTTACCCTAGGGTAAAGGGACAGGCGTTTGGGCGGCTGTTTTTGTTCCTGTCGCCTGATCGACAACAGAGAGAGCCATCAGAACTTGTCTTTCGAGTCGGTGAGCCGATATTATATCATGATCCACTAAATGCTCCCTGCTGCGGTCACGCTGTGTCTCAACGCATGAAACACACCATCGAGCAGTCGAGTCGGGTTCTGATGGCAGACAGACACGTTCATCGGTGATCAGCAGTGCCAACATTTGAGTGCTCCAGCCGGAGCCGAGAAAGAGCGGGGAAGGCTCTCCAGAGGTCTCAAGATGGTGGGGTGCAGTGAGCCAATCAAGGCCTGCGGCTCCCGGTTTCCTGGCTGGCTCCGGCGCGTGAGGATCTCCATCCTGACCACTCCAGCAAATGGCAACACCATCGCACACTGCCTTCGCCCTATCAGGACGTCAAGCAGAGAGAACCAGCCACGATCCCTTGCCTTACTATCACAGGCAGGGGCTGCAAGTTTATGGCCCGTTGGACAGCAAAGACCCACCTGCCAAGCCGTCTTCAACTGCGGGAGAGAGGGCGCATTGCGGTCTGTTCCCGAGCACCTCGACCCTCAAGCCTCCCTGCTCTGCCAGGCTCTGCCCCTGCTGTGCCCGGGCCGTGTGAGAGGTCGGCACGAACCAACACAACGGACTCTCCTTCCGCCCCAAAGATATGTCGAGGGTCAGATGCGTTGTTTGGGCTCTGCCGGTTGGCTTGTCACTTATCAGACTGTGCTGTGCCGCTCGCTCGCTGCGGTCGGGCAGGGCGGTGAGGCCTGAGAACCAGCTCCTCACACACTCGGAGATGGCCATTCTGATATTGTTCAACATCGTGGTGACGGCTGCATCGACGAGGACTCAATTGACCGACGGCGCGAGCGCGAAGGCAGAAGGCATCCGAGAGACATGTGAGCGTCATTCTGAGGCTGTCAAGTGTCGATATCTCCTTGTAGATAGATAGGCGGCCGTTCCTCTTTACAGCCTAGGGCTCAAATGGGTCGTCGTGATCACAGGGGTAATACCCACGGGTATCCAGCCCTTGCAAACCCGCGGCGCTAATCCTCGACTCCCCGTTGGCTGCCATGCATGCATCAACCAGCCTGCCCAGCGTATAGGGTCGCGCATTTCAACATGTTGGTTCCAGCACGCAGGAGCACTGAAAGAGCGGAACACCCGTCAGCTGCGAAGTGCGCCCCTCCCTGTTTCCCCATGCTTGGTGGTTCTCAGCCCTTCAGCATGGCCCAAATACCCTCCATGTTCACCCGTTATGTCCGCCATGTCTTAGCCTTTGTCCTCTCTTAGTCCGCCAGATTGTATGATACTCATGTTTTTGTTTCTGATTCATGCTTCCTGTCTGGATCCTGTTCAACGGCTCTGACGACGTGCCTGTCCAGCACTTCCGGGGCCACGGAGAGCTGGTGTATTAGCTCCGGTTCCCTGAACATTGTCCGGGAGTTTTGTTCTGAGGTGGTACGAGGCCGCGGGGAACCGCTCAATTACAAGTCGCAATGCGGATCGGCTGCCTTCAGTTTGCGCCTCAGGTTGGGGACATCGACAACAACCTCAACCGTGCTGTGCGTATTAACCTCCATTTGGTTGCCACGTTCCACATTTATGCTTTCAAAATATTACTCCGGGAGCAATAATTGTTGGAAGTCGATTTTTTGGGAGTCGCTGACACGAGATCCACATAGGATGCGGTTCTCGCAAAGGCAAACCAGGATGACCTCGACAGCTTAGACGTGCTAGTATTGCCCGAACTGGCATTTACAGGTATGTGAACTTGGCTCAAATATTTCTCGCAGAACTCTCTTAGAAGCGTGACACCATATCGGTCGCCTGCGTTTGTGCATCGGCTCACAACTTCCTCAAGGCTACGCGTTCTCGTCTTTGCAGGATATATCGCCGTTCCTGGAGCCATCTGGGTCCGGAATCAGCTCTCTGTGGGCTCGAACTACTGCTTTGAAATACAACACGAATGTTCTCGTCGGGTATCCGGAACGAGTGGACGTCTCGCCAAAATGGCCTACCGGCCCAGAGTACTACAACTCGTCGATCCTGGTGAACGGTGACGGTGAGACGATTGCTAACTACCGGAAAACCTTCTTGTATCCCCTGGACGAGACATGGGCGCTCGAGGGAAAGCATGGTTTCTTCGGCGGCCATGTCCCCGGACTGGGCCGTATGGCGATGGGTATCTGTAGGTCTTGGTCCTCAAGACTGTCCATCTGTTCACTATTAACAAACCCATAGGTATGGACATCAACCCGTACAAGTTCGAAGCCCCTTGGCACGCATTCGAGTTCGGTTTTCATATCCTCGAGGTTCGAGCAAACCTAGTTATTGTCACCATGGCATGGCTTACCCGTGAGGAGTGCAAGGACTTCACACGAATGCCAAATGAGCCAGACATGGAGACACTGACATACTGGATTCAACGCTTGGAACCTGTCATTCGGGATGAAAGTGGCGAAGAGATCATCGTCGTGTTCTGCAACCGTACCGGCATGGAGGGCAATGCAGTCTATGCCGGAACCAGTGCCGTGATCGGTATCCAGGAGGGCGAAGTCAAGGTCTATGGCCTACTTGGAAGGTGCGCAATCCTTGGGAGCAGCACATTACCCCTACGTTCCCCTCTTATGCCTCGTAATATCATCCAAGCGCGTTCGCTTGCTCCCCACATCTTGATATACCTTCAAGCCCTCCTCTTTCAACAGTTGCTAACCTCTATCGTCAAACAGAGGGGTGAAAGAACTCTTGATCGTGGACACTGACGACGCACCATTTGCGAAGATAGTCCAGCGCGAGGAGGCCGCTCAACCTGAATCGCAGGATTATCGGCCCCAGTCCAGCGGACAAGATAGTGGTCACAGCAGCACAGGCTCCAAATCAAGGAGCGGAAAGCAGGCCGAGGACAAGAAGCCACGAACCCGACCGGATAATAACACACTGCCAAGAGAGGAGACGAGCTCACCCGTGGCCACAGAGTCACGAAAGCCAAGCGAGTCCTCCAAGACGACTCGGAAACAGAGACCATCTGTCAAGGTCAAGATCCCCGAGCCGCGCTATGTGAGGACCACTACCACCTCGGGAAAGACGCCTGTTGCCGAGAGTCCTACCGTCCCTACCCCGACAGCACCCAGTCCCACGCCCATGTCAATGAGACCCAAGCTTGTGGATCCCAAGAAACGTGACAAGAGCGGTCATGTTGACACTCCTTACCCTGGCAAAGATCTGCCATCCAAAAAAGATCAGCAAATTTTCGGTGGCAGCGTGTCCATTGTGACCGAAGAGGAACGTGCTGTTGAGGATGAGACAGAGTTGGCTTCTGAGAAATTCTTTTGGATGCCCTCGTCGACGCTCCTGCACTCGCCTCTAGATGGTTCCAAGTGGCCAGTACCTGATGTCTACCTGCCGCCACAATCCCCAAGCCTGTCGACTACACTCATCAAATTCCCCAGCCGCAACTCACACAGAACTACCTCGTCCAGTCTCAGGGACCGATCCCCCAGGTCTGAGAAAAGCTCATCACAGTCTGGTCGATCGGCAAGGTCCGGAAGGTCTGGACGTTTGCAACAGCCGCGTCAGGTCGAGAAAGTTCCTCCAACAAGGCCTGCCACAACGACCGGAGCAGCACCTGTTAGACCGGCCTCGCCAAAGTCACGAAACGCGAGCAGGACTGGGAGGCATGAACGCCGTGCCTCTGAAGTGGAGAGGCCAGACATCGATGACATGATCGAACGCCTAGAGGCTCTTCGTCGTAAAACTCAGTCGGCAACAGCCCAACGACAGAATTATTCCAGCACCCCATCACACGACAGGCCTAGGTCGCCCAAGTCGCGCAATGCAAGCCGCTCCGGACGCCCTTCCGACAGTGACATTTATTTCGCGGAGCGAGCGTTCAACCTATCTCGTGGCTCGATCCCCATCGGCGCGAGCGACAGTGTGCTTGCCAGCAACATCCCACGTCCTCAATCAGATATCCTTGGCAAAAACAAACTTGTGAATGGGAGTGTTGTACGCGCACCCTCATGTGGCCATTACCACACTTCATCAGACCCTGAAAGACCTTCTTCGCGGACCGAGGGGTTGCCACAGGCCTCGGGCACATCTATTCCGCATATCGAGCCCGAAGAATCCCGAACAATGCTTTGGTCTGAGATTTCCAAAATTGTCGGCGAACACTTGGGGCGGCCGGACTCTCGAGAAAATACCCGTGGTCGACAGAGAAACGACAGCATCATGTCCACCCAAGCCAGACCGGAAAGCCGTGGTGCGCCCTCTAACAACCGAGGAGCCGCATCCCAAACAAGATCGGGGAACGGAGAAATGATCCGCTCCGTGAGAGACCCCTCGCTCGGTCCGCCGGCAAACCCGGATGACGAGATTGTGGCCGAGATCATCTTTCGCCGCCCCGGTGGTCCAAACCAGAACTCACGGAGCAACTCAACCGAGAATTCCGGCGCACCTGGCGAGCGTGCCGGTAGCATACCGTCGAGGAAAGACCCATCGCGATACAGCCCGGAAAGTGAATCGACCCCAGCAAAGAAAGTCACGTCCCCGCTATCCAGGGGTGTTCAGCAGTCACCCGCTGGCAAGGAACGCGAACGCAAGCACAGCTCGGCCCCTCCAGGGCCGCAAGACGGGGCGACAGGCGAGGAAGATGTGGCCAGCCCCCCGGAACTGGCCGGGTCCTCGGTCCACACCCTGAAGTCGGCCAAGACGTCCCCGACGACGCCGTCGCACCACGCGTTCGAGCCGAGCACGCCAAAGGCCATGATCCTCGGCCCCGACTACGGCTCCTTTCTCTCGACCGCGTCCGACCCACTCTCGAATGTGAGCTTCGAGCCTCTCCACAATGCATTGGTGCCCGACAAGGCGGCTGCCTCCCAGATCGACAGACCGCGTAGCGCTATTTGGTGAAAAAAGAATCCGCCCCTCGGCGAACAAATGATTTTTTTCTTGCTCTTTGGGTATGAGCGAGGAGTTTGAGAATTAAGATCAAAGAGTTTAATACACAGGGATCTATTCTGAGATGATGGGTACCTGAGATATTGTTTGGACTACAGAATGCGAACGAAGGGCTTTGCATATCGCATCTGATTTTCTTTGTCTGATGTTGGCTTCTTCGTTTCATTGGTTTTATGAGGGCGTTTTTACTTTAGTTTCTTGATACCTCCACAGGCGACATTTCTGTACATTATATCATCTTACTCCAGCGTTCTGCGAGAGATCGTGATATCCAGCGATCTAAAACAAGTCCATAACTATAGAGAATATATTGATGATATTTACTGGACTTGCATAGCTCCAAGTCAGTGGCGCGATTATGAATTTATTTTCAACGCGAATGCTAAAGTACCGAATATCTGCAAGCTTTGGCGAAATCTAGTGGGCAACGCGGATCAAGCGAAAGCAGATTTTAGTACCTATGTAATGTAGCGTACCTAGGTAGTGCCTGAGCGGTTACAGAAAACTGTCCAGGGCGGAAGAAGATCAACATATTACGTTCCCAGACCATTGTCCAAACAAGAGAGAGTAAGATAGTTGCTATTGGGTACACGATAATTTCCCAGCATCAACATGCATATTACCCTGCATCTTCAGCGGGTCTCTCATCACTCAAAATTATCGGGACGGGGGCCTGGAGCCTGGGGCCGCCGCGTTTGTGCTTCACATCCCGTGGGACTGCCTATAAGAGCCTTGCTATAGTCTACATAGTCTCACATTGACACCTGGATGCTGAGGCAATTCTGCGTCGCCATATCACACAATAGATGTATCGAGTCTTATGGTAGCATCTGGTCCAAGTGTGGTACCTAAGGAGCACTGCGGTCGGCAAGGTTGCCCTGCAGCTGTTGAAGAGGGCACCGGTATGGAGCAGCCGGACAGGGTCTTTTGGCATGTGGTTGCAGATTCCTGCAG
Organism: Diaporthe ilicicola; assembly: GCA_023242295.1. Lineage (NCBI taxonomy): Eukaryota > Fungi > Ascomycota > Sordariomycetes > Diaporthales > Diaporthaceae > Diaporthe > Diaporthe ilicicola. Next base: position 3,564 of record JALPVH010000103.1, on the reverse strand, counting down.
AGAGTGTGTCCGAAATACCAACAATGTTAGCCATATATGCCTCTTGTCATTGGAATGTGCGAACTGCCCTGCTACGGCTTCACGGACATGCGCAGCAGCTACCGAGATGTATTCCTATCAAATTCCTTCTGGAGAGTTGCTGTCAGGGGCTCTATTTAAAATAATCTCAATGCCGATTGGCAGTTCACCTCATTTTTATTGGCTCTCGCATGTGATACAACCTCGCAGAGGCCTGGTAGGGTGGGGCAACACAATAATGTTAGAGGTTAACGCAAAGTTTAATAACTATAAATCTGCTAGGGGATATAAACTAGCGCTTCTTAAATATAGGTTAAAAATATAATAATTTAAAAATTATTATATAACTTTATATTAGCAGATATAAAAGTTGCTATTATATAAGCAATAAATATTAAAGCTATAGCTAAATATATTATTATATTAAATATAATAGATAATAATAAAAAGGATTTAAATAAAAGCTTAATATTTAAAAACTAAAATTTATTTAAAATATTATTATCCTTTAACTTATTTATAACCTTTAAAAAGGTATTAGTTAAGTTAATAATAAGGTATAAAATCCTAAACTTAGCCCTCTTAAAAGGTCTAAGTGAGCTGGGTGGGCCGACCGTTAAAGCTGGGTGGGCCGATCATGGCTGGGTAGGTACTTACCTAAGGTTAGTGGTTGCACCAAAAGTCCCGGTCCCTCCCCAGGGCCTCATGCCACACTATTCTTAACAAACACCATGCAGCTACAAAATGGCCTTCCATGAGCTCTATGAGTAATCTATCAGGAACACCATTGCCATCCTCAAGAATTACAAGGTTTCAAGCAGACAACTCGCAGCACAACCATAAATTCAACACAAGGAAAGAAGAAACGCCGAGAAATAACACGACTCTCAGCAAAGATGACCGGAAACGACAGCCGTCTATGTTGCCAAGGCTACAGTGGTTCAAGATATCGAAGGGACTGCTGCCACGGCGAAAATCCACCGGACCACTGCCACCGATACTGCTGTCCTGGGCACTGTTGGTACAAGCGTGATCGGCTGGGCCAGGAGTGTTGCTACTGCCAGTCCTGCCAACGTCAGCGAAATGAGAGATATGCACGCGAGAGAGAGCAGGACAGGGTTCAAGACGCATATTGGGAGGCAAAATGGGAGGACAGGGAGCGTCGGATGAGGGATCCCAATTACGTCCCAACGCTGGAGGATAGAGCTGTGGATGCGTTGGGCGCTGCTGTTCTTGGAGGGGGTATAGCCCTGTTGGCCTACAGTGCCTTTCAGGTCCTTCGCTGGATGAAAACAAGTGAATAGGACCCAGGGCAGGCCGGGTGATGAAGAATCTGTGACAAGAGCACAAGGTCTCAAAGGCTGGCCAAGGGAAGCAACACTTTCGAGGCTTGTATGCCATCCTGCGACTCACTGCATGAGGCAGGGAAAGTCGCAACACATGGCTTCGAAGACCTTGCGGGCTTGGCTTGGAACTGATCAAAGAAATGGTAGATCAAACGACTAGGCAAGGCAGACCTGAGTGAAGCAGAACGCGGGTAGGGGCCTGAGTGCTTGGCTAGGCTTTATTCTGCACGCCTCCAATCAGCTGCAACCCACCACATTTTGCATGCACCATCTGCGCACTCGTATGGCCGATGGTGTCCTTTGCTGAGTGATTCCAAAGCTAAAGTAAAATTTGCTTAGTACTTAAAAGCTTTATCCCAAGCAAGGCCTACTGCTTCTCAAAAAACAATCTGTCCATACAACATATCCGCCGGAAGTGGGGCCCCTTTGCCCACCCCACTGGCCACCCAGTTATACCAGGTGTCTTTCTTCAGAAGACATCCAACAGCCTCGTGTTGGGTACCCGAGTGAAGCTCCTCATGGCTCATATGCGGTGTCCGTTTTCACCTATTCCCACGATGACCATCATCCTTGCCGTGACAAGCAGTCCCAAGTCAAGCAGGCCCATGCCCATACGCCAGTCAGACAACCCTAGTCCTCCGCCCCACAAATTCTCCTTTCCTCACATCTCCGGATCCAAGCTCGTAGGCGCTTGAGCTGGCGAGTCCACCATGCACTGGTCCGTGCTGCTCATCGGCTCGTTCTCATCGGGAATCCTTCCTGGCTCACCCGTGCCCGCATTGGACCTGTCGATCCACGGACGAGTCGGCGTGGTCTCACCGTGGCAGAGCATGTCACCACTGAGAGCATGGTCACGAAGGGACCTGAGTCAGACCTTCCGACCGTCAACGCATGTCGCCCTCCCCTTCTTCGCACCACGTATCCCTTCGCTGTCTCTCTCGAAAGCTCTTGCAGTCATTCACATGACGACGTTGTTGACATTGACAGATGCCCGATCCTAGGCCCTCCATGGTGGGTTCAAGCCACGGGCGAGAGCCGAATCCCGCGGAGGAGCACGGCGAGAGATGCTGGCCGCGAGGGATGCTGGCCGCGAGAGATGTTGGCCGCGAGAGATGCTGGCCGCGAGAGATGCTGGCAGAGATGCTAGCTCAGAGATGCTGGCTCATAGATGCTGAGATGCTAGTCGGGGACAAGAGAGGCTGACCGGTGCTGGCCGCAAAAGCAATGCTGGCCGAGCGCAATGCTAGCTGAGATATGTGCTTGCCGACAGTGGTGCTGGCCCAGAGGTGCTGGCTAACTCAGAGGTGCTGGCTCTAAGAAGCTGGCCGGAAATGATAATGGTCGAGAGTGGTGATGACCCAAGAGTGGTGATGGTCCAAGAGTAATAATGGCCAAGTTGCTAGCTGGGGGATGCTGGTAGGCCCAGGAATTACCCACCTATAGGTACCCATAGGTACCTATATACAAACCCCAGATCCTAATTACCCATTTATATAAGCAATTACCTATAGGTACCCAGTTACCTATAGGTAATCTTTAGATAATATATTATAAAAACTCTTTTAATATATTAAGCTTTTTATAATTATTAATAAAAAATATTATAAAATATCCTAATTATTATTCTAATCCTAAATACCTTTATTATAAAAAACCTTATAATTTATATTATTTTTAACCCTTTTTTAAAAAAACTATTTTTATATATAAGCCTTCTCTTTATTATAATTTAGCTTTACCTTATTTATTATTCTTTATATCCTATATTAGTTTTATATATTATATTAAATAGAAATATTCCTTTTTTTTTTATTTTTTTAATTATTTATCCTAAGCTATATTAATTTAATTATCCTTTTTAGCTTATATAATTTAAAAATTAATTATTAAAATAATTAATTCCTTACCTATAAGATTATAAAATTAAAAAGTATATATATTTTAAAAAGCTTATTAAGTTTTTTTAAGCCTTTTAATATAATAATTATTATATTAAAAGTTTTTTAACTTTTAATAAAGCTTTTTAATCTTTTTATTATTAATATAAAATATAAAAAAAGCCCTAATATTTTTAATTATAAAAAAATATTAATTATTATTAAAAAAATTATTTATAAAGCTTTATATATATTTAAATATAGCTATAAATAAAAAAGTATTAAAGATATTTATAGCTATATTTACTATATATAAAAAAAGT